>JAPXFY010000025.1:59762287-59792287 GCA_030674185.1 Monoplex corrugatus
GAAGGATTTATTCTGAGACACCGGTTTTCGCTAGAATTTCTCTAAAAATATTCAGGGTTCAGGGTATCAGAGGTCTAGAAGTACTTACAGTTGAAAGGGTTAAAGGGAGATAAAAGAACCACTGACCATGCAGCAAACGGAAAGCACAAGGAGTGGCAGCGCAGACAGACCCAGCAACCAGTGCCAGCCAAGTGATGGCATCACCAGTGCTGCCAGGATCATTTCAAAACAGGCACCAATCGCCCAGAACATCTGCATGAATTAAAGCAACAGCCAGTTTATCTTCAGTTAGCAGGCACACTGTTTCCTGATCTCAAATTCAACGAACAATTCTTCCACCTTCAAAGTCCACAGGATGGCATCTCCAAAAATATTCAGCCTCCTAATTCTATTATCTTCAAACCTCCTGAAGGAAGCTGAAAATCTGTGGTGGAGCCACAAACCGGCACATTTTGAAGCAACATAAATCTTCACTGTTAATTCCGACGCAACATAACATAATTCTGACGAAACAGAAATCTTCACAGTTAAATCTGATACAACAGAAATCTTTACTGTTAATTCTGATACAACAGAAATCTTCACTGTTAATTCTGATACAACAGAAATCTTCACAGTTAATTCTGATACAACAGAAATCTTCACTGTTAATTCTGACGCAACAGAAATCTTCACTGTTATTCTAATACAACAGAAATCTTCACTGTCAATTCTTACTCAACAGAAATCTTCACTGTTAATTTTGACGCAACAGAAATCTTCGCTGTCAATTCTGACGCGACAGAAATCGTCACTGTTAATTTTGACGCAACAGAAAACTTCACTGTTAATCCTGGCGCCATAGAAATCTTCAATGTTAATTCTGACGCAACAGAAATCTTCACTGTTAATTCTGAACGCAACAGAAATCTTCATGTATTCTATATCAACAGAAATCTTCATTGTCAATTCTTACTCAACAGAAATCTTCACTGTTAATTTTGACGCAACAGAAATCTTCACTGTTAATTCTGACGCAACAGAAAACTTCACTGTTATTCTGATGCAAAGAAATCTTCACTGTTAATTCTGACGCAACAGAAATCGTTCACTGTTATTCTAATACAACAGAAATCTTCACTTTAATTCTGACGCAACAGAAAACTTCACTGTTAATTTGACGCCAAGAAATCTTCACTGTTAATTCTGACCAACAGAAATCTTCACTGTCATATTCTGACAGAACGAAATCTTCTGTTTTGAGCACAAACCCACATTCTGAGCCATAAATCTTCACTGTTAATTCTGACGCAACAGAAATCTCATGTAATTCTGACGCAACAGAAATCTTCACTGTTAAATTCTGATACAACAGAAATCTTTCACTGTTAATTCTGAGCAACAGAAATCTTCACTGTTAATTCTGATACAACAGAAATCTTCAGTTAATTCTGATCAACAGAAATCTTCACTGTTAATTCTGACGCAACAGAAATCTTCACTGTTATTCTAGATCAAACAGAAATCTTCACTGTAATTCTTACTCAACAGTTAAATGCTTCACTGTTAATTCTGACGAAACAAATCAGAGAATCTTCACTGTTAATTCTGACGCATAGAAATCGTCACTGTTAATTTGACGCACAGAAATCTTCACTGTTAATTCCTGCGCCATAGAAATCTTCATGTTAATTCTGACGCAACAGAAATCTTCACTGTTATTCTAATGCAACAGAAATTCTTATTGTTCAATTCTTCACTGTTATACGCAGAAATCTTCACTGTTATTCTATGACGCATCCAGAAATCTTCACTGTTAATGCCAATTCACTGTTAATCACGCAAGAAATCGTCACTGTTAATTCTGACGCAACAGAAATCTTCACTGTTAATTCTGACGCAACAGAAATCTTCATTTTCTGAATTCCTGTATTCTGACGCAGAATCTTCACTGTTAATTCTGACCAACAGAAATCTTCACTGTTATTTGACGCAAGAATTTACTATCTGACGCAACAGAAATCTTCACTGTATATCTGAACGTCAACAGAAATCTTCATGTTATTCTATCCAGAATCTTCACTGTTATCTATACAACGAATCTATGAATTCTGACGCCGAATTTCTGTTGATCCTCTGACCCTGATTTCACCGTTCTGGCAGTACAAGTACTATGGATTTATTCGCTGATTTCGTTAGAATGATCAGAGCATTACGATGGGCAGGGAACAGTGTCATTTTTATGTTGCAGCTAGGATTAACTCAGACATTAATGGCTCGCCTGCTCAACAAAAAGTCAGGGAAGTTATCTATTGTTTTTTCCTGCTCAAAAACGTCAGGGAAGTGTCTTTGTTTTTTTCCCTGCTCAATGGAACGTCAGGGAAGTTGTCTATTGTTTTTTTCCTGCTCAATGGAACGTCAGGGAAGTTGTCTATTGTGTTTTTCCTGCTTAATGGAACGTCAGGGAAGTTGTCTATTGTGTTTTTCCTGCTTAGTGGAACGTCAGGGAAGTTGTCTATTGTGTTTTTCTGCTTAATGGAACGTCAGGGAAGTTGTCTATTGTGTTTTTCCTGCTTAATGGAACATCAGTGAAGTTGTCTATTGTGTTTTTCCTGCTCAATGGAGCGTCAGGGAAGTTGTCTATTGTGTTTTTCCTGCTTAATGGAGCGTCAGGGAAGTTGTCTATTGTGTTTTTCCTGCTCAATGGAACGTCAGGGAAGTGGTCTTTGTTTTTTTTCCTGCTCAATGGAACGTCAGGGAAGTTGTCTATTGTGTTTTTCCTGCTCAATGGAACGTCAGGGAAGTGTCTATTGTGTTTTTCCTGCTTGATGGAACATCAGTGAAGTTGTCTATTGTGTTTTTCCTGCTTAATGGAGCGTCAGGGAAGTTGTCTATTGTGTTTTTCCTGATCATGGAACGTCAGGGAAGTGGTCTTTTGTTTTTTTTCCTGCTCAATGGAACGTCAGGGAAGTTGTCTATTGTGTTTTTCCTGCTCAATGGAACGTCAGGGAAGTTGTCTATTGTGTTTTTTCCTGCTTGATGGAACATCAGTGAAGTTGTCTATTGTGTTTTTCCTGCTTAATGGAACGTCAGGAAAGTTGTCTATTGTGTTTTTCCTGCTTGATGGAACATCAGTGAAGTTGTTTATTGTGTTTTTCCTGCTTAATGGAACGTCAGGGAAGTTGTCTATTGTGTTTTTCCTGCTTAATGGAACGTCAGGAAAGTTGTCTATTGTGTTTTTCCTGCTCAATGGAACGTCAGGGAAGTTGTCTATTGTGTTTTTCCTGCTCAATGGAACATCAAGGAAGTTGTCTATTGTGTTTTTCCTGCTCAATGGAACGTCAGGAATGTTGTCCATTGTGTTTTTCCTGCTCAATGGAACGTCAGGAAAGTTGTCTATTGTGTTTTTCCTTGCTTAATGGAACGTCAGGGAAGTTGTCTATTGTGTTTTTTCCTGCTCATGGGAACATCAGTGAAGTTGTCTATTGTTTTTTTTTCCTGCTCAATGGAACGTCAGGGAAGTTGTCTATTGTTTTTTTCCTGCTCAATGGAGCGTCAGGGAAGTTGTCTATTGTGTTTTTTTCCTGCTCAATGGAACGTCAGGAAAGTTGTCTACTGTTTTTTTCCTGCTCAATGGAACGTCAGGGAAGTTGTCTATTGTGTTTTTCCTGCTTAATGGAACGTCAGGGAAGTTGTCTGTTGTGTTTTTCCTGCTTGATGGAACGTCAGGGAAGTTTCTACTGTTTCTGCTAACAAAACGTCAGGGAAGTTGTCTACTGTTTTTTTTCCCTGCTAACAAAACGTCAGGGAAGTTGTCTACTGTTTTTTTTCCCCTGCTAACAAAACGTCAGGGAAGTTGTCTACTGTTTTTTTTCCCTGCTAACAAAACGTCAGGGAAGTTGTCTACTGTTTTTTTTCCCCTGCTAACAAAACGTCAGGGAAGTTGTCTACTGTTTTTTTTCCCCTGCTAACAAAACGTCAGGGAAGTTGTCTACTGTTTTTTTTCCCTGCTAACAAAACGTCAGGGAAGTTGTCTACTGTTTTTTTTCCCTGCTAACAAAACGTCAGGGAAGTTGTCTACTGTTTTTTTTCCCTGCTAACAAAACGTCAGGGAAGTTGTCTACTGTTTTTTTTTCCCCTGCTAACAAAACGTCAGGGAAGTTGTCTACTGTTTTTTTCAAGTTTTGTGCGTTTATTCTTCTGTTGTCTTTCATATGCGTTTAACAGAGGCCAGTTGGCCACAATTTGTACTTGTCTTGTTTTGTTATATCAAATATATGTTGTGATTCTGTTTTTGTGTTGTTATGTATGTGTCTCTGTCAACAGGGCCAGCCAGCCTTCTGCAGTATACAACAGACAACTACAGAGAAGTCTCTTACCTCACCTATATGGTTCACTGGATGAGGGTCCAGTTAGACGCGTTCCTTTTGAACGCGTGCCAAACAGACGCGACTGTGTAGACGCGTTCCACTAAGACGCTTGCCTTTTGGAAGCGTGGCTTTTGGACGCGCGCCTTTTAGACGCATACCTTTTAGACGCGTATCTTTTCAGACCCATAATTAAATATATCGCTTTAGAATATGACACATAGGCGCATGATGAGTTGATTAAATGGTCAAGACTGAAAATATTGTACAGTCCACTTAATTGGTTCAGACACAAATAAAAGTGAACACTGATTAAATTGTGTAAGTTTATTTTATTTAGCACATTTCATTTAAAAATAATACAAGGATCTCGAGGTGCTGCTGCTGCCATGATGGCTGTCTCAAGTCAGTCAAAAGAGAGGGGGTCATTAACTCACCTTAACAGTGACGACGATTCAGTTCATTGTTGTGATCTTGCAAAAGAAAGAGAGAGAGTGAGTTGAACTTATCCGGCCACACGTGCAGTTACACGTCTAACAGGCACGCGTCTAACAGGCACGCAACAGGCACGCGTCTAACAGGCACGCGTCTAAACTGCCGCGTATAACTGGCACACGTCCAAAAGGAACGCGTCTAACTGGAACGACTCCACTGGATGGTACCTACACACACTTTCTGGATCTTCATACTACTCCACCTGAAAAAGGCCTCATAAGGCAGATCGTGTGTCCAAGCCAACTGTAGGACCCTGAGGGTGAAAGATTTCTTTAGTTTTTAGTAAGATCAAGAAACAACTTCATGCTGATAGGTCGCTACTTAAAAAAGTTTCTTACTATTCTTATATAAGTCCGCTTGTACCAGCATGGGTGTTGTGGAACGAAAGCTGACAGTCAGGAGCGAGCTAGGAGGCCCCAGAAGGTGTGTTGTTCAGGATCTCCATTTCTTTTTTTGTCTGTCTAATTTTCTGTGCCGTCTTAAGGGATACAGATGTTGGGATAACGCTAACAGTCCTGTGATGATGATGACGGTGGAGATGGTAATCATGATGCTATGGAGTTCCGTCTAGGACTGAAACAGCATGACAAAACTGTACGCTACGCTTACTATAATAATACATCCTTGAGCCAACCAGGCCTGAGAGACACAGATACCTGCGGTGCTGGACAGAAGATGTAAGCAACATCCTCAGCTGTCAAGATATCTTTGTGAAGTCGATCCAGGTCTTCCTAGGTTTGCGTTTTGCTTTAAATCCAGGTATCGCTTGTTATGCGCTTGTTGAGCCAGCTGGTGAGGTTGTTATCTGGTCAGATGACCAAACCATTTAAATCATTGTTGGTGAATATGATGCCCATACCTTGAATGTGAGCAGTTGAGAAAAAAACTGTCACCATGGTCATTCATTCTAATGACAGACTGTCGCTGCTCCAAACATTTCTCTAATCTTGACGCAACTGATCATGTGACATCTGGTCTTGTCGAAATTCTTTTTCAAACAACACATCCCATAAGTGATATTTCTGTGCTTTTGGGTTTTGGTTAGTGTCCAGGTCTGGCATTGGTATGTCCAGGATGGAGATGAAAATGGGACCGGTGAGCTTGGTTTGTGTTTCAATAGGTATGTTGGAGATTTACGTCGTTAGCAGACAGTAAGAACTAGAACTTAACATACAAACAGGGATGACCACAGGAACATGCAACGAACCTGAACATCACTAGTGAAAACTACAAAATAACATGAAAATCATACCTCAACACCACTTGTGAAAACTACAACATGAAAATCATACCTCAATACTACTAGTGAAAACTACAAAATAACATGAAAATCATACCTGTACACCACTTGTGAAAACTACAACATGAATATCATACCGGAACACCACTACTGAAAACTACAACATGAAAATCATACCTGAACACCACTTGTGAAAACTACAACATGAAAATCACACCTGTACACCACTTGTGAAAACTACAACATGAAAATCATACCGGAACACCACTACTGAAAACTACAACATGAAAATCATACCTGTACACCACTTGTGAAAACTACAACATGAATATCATACCGGAACACCACTACTGAAAACTACAACATGAAAATCATACCTGAACACCACTTGTGAAAACTACAACATGAAAATCACACCTGTACACCACTTGTGAAAACTACAACATGAATATCATACCGGAACACCACTACTGAAAACCACAACATGAAAATCATACCTGTACACCACTTGTGAAAACTACAACATGAAAATCATACCTGAACACCACTACTGAAAACTACAACATGAAAATCATACCTGAACACCACTTGTGAAAACTACAACATGAAAATCACACCTGTACACCACTTGTGAAAACTACAACATGAAAATCATACCTGAACACCACTTGTGAAAACTACAACATGAAAATCACACCTGTACACCACTTGTGAAAACTACAACATGAAAATCATACCTGAACACCACTTGTGAAAACTACAACATGAAAATCATACCTGAACACCACTACTGAAAACTACAACATGAATATCATACCTGAACACCACTACTGAAAACTACAACATGAAAATCATAATAAATAGAACTGAGATGATGAAGGTCAGCAGAACACGGACAACACTAGCATCAACATCAACAGCGCTAAATTCCCACAGATCAAATACTTTGGCATCAATTTCACATATGAAAAATTCAACAGAGAGATGGAAACCAGTATCCAGAAAGCAATAAAGCCAGTTATCAACATACCCCACTCCTATGAAACTCACAAAAGAGTGCAGAAACATGAATTGGGTAGAATATCAAACCCTCACCAGTAAGCAAATGCACACTTATGTCACTTTCACTGAATTAGTTGGTAGTCACATAAACATCTGATTTATGGCACTTACCTCCACTAGCGTCACACATGTAGCTCTTACTTTAGCAGGAAGAAATTCTGCATACAGCGTTATCCTGTAACACCACAGAGTAACTGTCATTTTGAATATGGGCCATAGGTTTGTCACTAGTTGGTAGAGCCATGGACTCTGATATCCTGACTTCAATCCCAGCTCACAACATTAAATGTTTCATTGGTCCACTGGCCTGTTCGCTGCCCATCTTATTGTTTCATAGGTCCACTGGCCTGTTTGCTGCCCATCTTAATGTTTCCATCGTTCTGATGGTGTCGGCTTAGTGTTTCATTGGTCCACTGGCCTGTTGGCTGCCCATCTTAATGTTTCCATTATTCTGGTGGTGTCAGCTTAGTGTTTCATTGGTCCACTGGCCTGTTGGCTGACCATCTTAATGTTTCCATTATTCTGGTGGTGTCAGCTTAGTGTTTGATAGGTCCACTGGCCTGTTCGCTGACCATCTTAATGTTTCCATCGTTCTGGTGGTGTCAGCTTAGTGTTTCATTGGTCCACTGGCCTGTTGGCTGACTATCTTAATGTTTCCATCATTCTGGTGGCTTCAGCTTAGTGTTTCATTGGTCCACTGGCCTGTTGGCTGCCCATCTTAATGTTTCCATCATTCTGCTGGTGTCAGCTTAGTGTTTCATTGGTCCATTGGCCTGTTCACTACCCATCTTAATGTTTCCATCATTCTGGTGGCTTGAGCTTAGAATTTGATAGGTCCACTGGCCTGTTAGCTGCCCATCTTAATGTTTCCATCGTTCTGATGGTGTCAGCTTTGGTGTGTGATAGGTCCCTTCTCCCCTTTCCCCGTTTCAAGACTTTACCAGCGCATGGGATTTTGTGCAGGCTCAGGATTTATGTCAGTAATTGCTGGCAGATTTGGGTGGAGCGCATATGGAGTTGGCCGAGTGTGGTGAATTTCTCTTGAAATATTTCCAGTAACTCCACCATCTTCTAGCTTACATAAACTTTCATTTACATGTTGTATTTTCTGCACCCACTCTGTTCACTGACCTTACAATCATTATACGCAAACTACTTGTGTATTTTATATAAGCGTATACACTTCAATACATGGGATGTGCGAGTGCGTGCGTTTC
The DNA here is from genome assembly GCA_030674185.1 of Monoplex corrugatus. NCBI lineage: Eukaryota > Metazoa > Mollusca > Gastropoda > Littorinimorpha > Ranellidae > Monoplex > Monoplex corrugatus. Next base: position 59,770,648 of record JAPXFY010000025.1, read on the forward strand.
TCCAGTGTGTGGGCGTGTGCATGTTTCATGTGTGTGTATGTGTGTGTGTGTGTGTGTGTGTGTGTGTGTGTGTTTGTGTGCGTGTGTGTGTGTGTGTGGTGTTCATATATATATATATATATATGTGTGTGTGTGTGTGTGTGTGTGTGTATGTGTGTGTGTGTGTGTGTGTGTGTGTGTGTGTGTGTGTAAATGATTTGGATTTATCAAATGATTTATAATTTTTTTATCTATATATTTTTTGTGTACTAATGGTACTATTACCAATTTCTGTCATGTTTTTCTTGGTAAACTATTGTAATACAAACGGAATTATTATCATTAAAGAGAGGAGGGAGGTGAATAAGAAGACAGGTGAGTGTATGTGTATGGGGAGTGTGGAGAGAGAGAGAGAGGGGAGAGAGAGAGAGAGAGGGGAGAGAGAGAAAGAAAGAGAGAAGAAGAGACAGAGAATGAGGAGAGGAGAGACAGAGAATGAGAGTGGAGGAGAGAGGGAGAGAGGAAAAAGAGAGAAAGAGGGAGGGAAGAGAGAGAAGAGAGAGAGAGAGAGGAGAAGAAAAGAGAGAGAGAGAGAGGATATAAAGAATGAGAGTGGGAGCGGGAGAGAGAGGGAGAGAGTGGGGAGACAGACAGACACAACTCCTCAAAGTTTAACAGAGTGGAAACTATACCAGGAATATCTGATCACGATATTGTGTTTGCGGAATTAGACACTGCCGCACTCAAGAACACCCAGAAACCCCGAACTATTCCCCTTTACAAGAAAGCCAATTGGGATACGTTAAAAGGCGAAATGGAAACTGTTCATGATAATATCAGAGAAATGGACAAAACGGAAAAGGATGTAAACGATATGTGGAATTATCTCAAATCTAGCCTCGAGACCGGTATTAAGAACCATATACCGCATAAAGTGTGTAAGATTAGGGATAATCTACCATGGATATCACCAGGTTTGAAAAAGCTCATCCAGAAAAGAGACAGGCTATACAAGTGTCAGAAGAAGTCGGGTAATACACAGGATAACGTACGCTTTAAGGAAATAACAGCACTTGTTCAGAAAGATCTCAGGAGGGCATACTGGAAATATATAGACAGTATAGTGTCACCACAGAAGGAATATAATCAGTTCAGTGGACTTAAAAGATTCTGGACGTACATAAAACACAAGAGGACAGGTTCCAATGGAATATTGCCGTTGAGAAGTAACGGCTTGTTGCGTGCAAATCCCATTGATCAAGCAACTATTCTGAATAAACAGTTTCAGTCCGCATTCTCACAGAAATCAAGTCTCAGTGCTGAAGAATTCAAGGAGCAGTGCAGCATGAGTGGCCCGTACCCATCAGCTATTGACCTTAACATAACATGTAATGGTGTCCATAAACTTCTACAAACACTCAATCCGCACAAAGCAGCATAAAGCCAAGAGTTTTGAAGGAGTTAGCTGACGTCATCGCTCCGATTCTTACTATCATATTCAGAAAATCCCTTGATACCGGTGTCGTCCCAGCCGAATGGAGGAGTACCAACGTAAGTCCAGTGTATAAGAAAGGTGACCAATATAAAGCAGAGAACTATCGCCCCATCTCGCTTACCTGTATTTGCTGCAAAGTGATGGAACGTATCGTCACAAGCCACGTTATGAAACATGCAGATGAGAACAACATTCTGTACCCGCTCCAACATGGTTTTCGCAGTAAACGCTCTTGTGAATCTCAACTTATTGAATTTATTGATGATGTCACAAATAACATGGCGGCAGGGAAGCAGACAGATGTTTTAATCATCGACTTTTCCAAGGCCTTTGACAAGGTCAGTCATAGCCTACTCGTGCATAAACTGGAACACTATGGTATCCGAGGTAACGTCAACAAATGGATCCATAGCTTCCTCACGGACAGAACGCAGCGCTCTCAATGGCAGAATAATCAACCAGTTGATTGTGGCCATTACCAGGCAGAACCAGAACCAGACAGACAGAGAGAGAGGGAGAGAGAGTGAGACAGAGAGAGAGAGAGAGAGTGGGAGACAGAGACAGAGAGAGAGAGAGAGAGAGAGAGAGAGAGAGGAGAGAGAGAGTGGACAGACAAATACAGAGAGAAAGAGAGACAGATAGACAGAAACAGAGATAGAAGACAGAAAAAGCAAGGCAAACACACCTATTTGAACAGACAGAAACACAGACAGAGCACGTACGCCTGAGGAGCACCACCAATGCCGAAGCCCACGAGACCTCTGAGGAACAGCAACCAGAACAGGTTGGGAGAAAAAGCACTGAGAACGCCGAAATAAAACGTCACAAGTGAACACATGATCAGCTCCTGCAAAGAGGAAAAAAACAACAATATTTTTTACATAATGTATTTCTTTGTTTTATGGAAACAAAATCAAACAAAGAAAAGAGGCATAATAAACAATCCAAACAAAGCAACACACACACAAATGAAACAAACAAAATATACACAGAGACAACTACTCACCGTCTTCCTGCCATATCTGTCACATACCGTGCCCCACAAGCCAGAGCTGCACGCCATGCCACAAAACACAATCTGCAACACAATATTAACCCTTTGACTCCCGCACTGCATTGTCAATCATCTTAGCCAAGCAAAAACTTGACCCTTTGACTTTCTTAACCTATCTACCAGCTTCCTGCAGGATACTGGTGGATAAGGTAAGGGAGTCAAAGGGTCAAGTTTTTGCAGTTGGTGGATAGGTTTGCGGGAGTCAAAGGGTTAAAATGCAACAGTGAGTGTGTAACAAATATTATTTAATACACTACAGTATAAAACTGCGATCTTAAGCTAAGGCTGTGAAGAACCACCATCTCTACACATTGGAGACTACGACCTCAATACTGTCCACAAATTTCAGTACTTGGGGTCCACCATAAGTGACAACCTCTCTCTGGACGCTGAAATCGGCGCCAGAATTGCAAAGGCCTCATCTGTCATGGCTAAACTGAACAAGCGGGTCTGGTCCAACAGCAGTCTCACTGCGAACACCAAAATGCAGGTGTACAGAATATGTGTGTTGAGCACACTTCTCTACTCAAGTGAAGCCTAGACCACATACGCCAGCCAAGAAAAGAGGCTCAACATTTTCCATCTCCGCTGCTTGCGACGCATCCTCTGCATCCGATGGCAAGACAAGGTGACCAACACAGAGGTCCTCCGTCGTGCGGGCCTACAGACCATCTTTGCCCAACTACATGTAAGCCAACGCCGATTACTCTGGCTTGGCCGTGTGCGTCGAATGGAGGATGGACGCATACCAAAAGACGTTCTCTACGGCGAACTGGCAAACCGGAAGCGAACTCAAGGCCGCCCCACAGCTACGCTTTGTAGACGCATGCAAAAGGGACCTTAGAAACTCAGGGATCGACCCAGGCTCTTGGGAGACTCTGGCGGAAGACAGGGCAGCGTGGCAGACAGCCGTTCAGAAAGGCGTTGTGAATGCGGAGAGGAGGAGAGCAGAAAGCGCAGATGAAAAAAGGGCTCTTCGCAAGCAACGTTCCAGAAACCAGACAACAGCCACTCAATTTGTATGTGGCAGATGTGACAGAGATTGCCACTCAAGAATCGGCCTGCACAGCCACAGCAGAAAGTGCACGTCATGACCACAACGCCTCCTGGTGCAGACTATCATCTCCTGAGATGTAAAGAGGCCGCCGCCGCAGACGACAGTATAAGTTTGCAACCCTCATATTAATGTGACACACACTGTCAGGGTTAGCATGCAACACACTGATAATTTACAACAAACTGTGTTACTGTTAGTATTGTTTGTTTTTGTGTCTTTTTGCCAACTGTCAGTGTCAACATAAAGTGTAAATACAGAACATACAGTATACATGAGTACATGATGGTACCTATTACAGGCTTTCTGGAACAACTGAACAAGATATTCAACACAAATATTCATATACATGTAGGTAGATACAAACATACACACACGACTTACTTACACAATATAGACGCATAATTATGTGAACACAGAACCACACACTAACACTTGTCTAAAAGCAATTATATGAACAGATATTAACCCCTTGACTGCCGACGCTTTATGACATAGTGTTTTTCACATGCCAAAGAAAAAAAATCATGTCACTATCATGTACACTAAATTTACTACATCTTCCATATTTGGGGAATCCCTGTATAAAATTACATAGAATGATGCATTAGGCGTGACAAGTTGTACTTTCAGATGATTTATTTAGCAATTTCTTGAAATTACTACATATTTATTACTATTTTGTTAATATTCCCACTAAAACAAAACAAAAACAAAAAAACCCTCGTAAGTGCTCACAACAGTAACAAAAAAGGAAGAACCCCCCCCCCCCCCCAACAAAAATGGAGATATGATCCTCATGCTAAAAATCTGAAAGTGTTCTTAGACTGGGACTGACCACCTACCAATGGATCACTGACATATAATGTGCTACAGAGAGGAGTGACCTAATTGGTGCCTGAAATGGCTTCATTCGGTCACATCGTCCAGTGCCACCTCCCCCCAAAAAACTATCACCCTACTCCTCCCGTTACCGCTAGTAACTCTAATCTCTCTGGAAGTGGCAAGAGATTTTACAATACTGGGACTGCATACTGCAACTCTTTGACGTTGTTGGCTGGTTACCACAATCACCTGGGCCCCAAAGACGTTTTTATAATGTCTTTGTCTGGGGCCACAAAACCTTTCATCACTTGTTCGTGCGGTTTGTTACGTTGGCTTTGTGCTCTCTTGGAAGCACACTTCACACTAGCAGTGGGTAATTATCACTTATCTCCGCATGCGTCACACAAGGCTTTGTGAGCACACACACACATACACACACACATACACATACAACATATACACACACACACATACAACACACACACACACACACACACACACACACACACACACACACATTTTACACACACACACATATCTTCTATGTCAGAATTGTCTTCTGAATCATCGAACGATCTTTCATAATTTCTTGAATCATCTCAAATACTTTCCAACGTCGAAAACGTGCAGGACTGCGAGACTGTCATGGCATCGCCATTTTGGTGAAAACAGTTTGGTTCTCAGAAATATAAAACCAATCTGATGGTTGCACGGATCAATGAGTCTGTAAGGGAGGCGAATCACTTTAATGAACTCTTTCTGAAGCTGGCAACATCAGTCAGTGGTTCTCTCCCATGGATGTATGCTGAAACGTCTGACAAGCTGATCTCCGTTTGTATGTGTCACTGGTTTTGTGAGCTTAAAAGTTGTTACATTGTCGACAGTCAAGGGATTAAAAAAACAATGAACACACACACACACACACACACACACACACACACACACACACACACACACTCTCTCTCCTCCTCCACCATCGCTTACACCCTAACGGGCATGCCACTGCACTAGGAACAAAACTGCATATTTCCCCACAACTTCACGAGTGTGTGCAGCAATGATGAATGAAGACTTGACAAAAAATAAATGGCGAAAAAGAGGAGAACAACTCACAGTGGTGATGGCTGCCTCTTCAAATCCAGTCAACTGCCATGCACAGTGGACAGAAGGTGACAGAATGGCCAGAATCATCATCTCCATGGCATCTGCCATCTGAATGCACAGTTCAGCTATGATCATCTCATTGTACAGTGGTGGCTTCTGATTAACCCCACCTAAAATTCAATAAATCCAAGGGAGTAGTGGTCTTAATGCTGTTCTTTTGGGTGATATGATAAACTGAGAGTCAGTGTGCTGTATGCACTCAGTACTTACTTATAAATGAACATTCACCAAATAATGTTAATTTGACGAAACATATTTATTCTCAGAAAATTTTAAAAAATGCACATGATAGTAGGTCCTGGCAAAATTCTGCTGAAAAAATCCACTTTCAAGGGTAAAAGAAAATACATGGCGAGAGAAAGAAAAGCGGAAAAAGAGTGGTGCTATAATGTGATGACACAGACTTCACATGGTAAGTTCACTGCAAAAAATAACAATAATAATAACATGAAAAAAAACATGGTAATAAATTTTTCTTTTCCTCTGTCTGCTTGCACTATTATGGGCTATTGTTATTGTTGTTGTTTAATTTAAAGCCCAGCCGTTGCACAGAGCTCTATCAGGGCTATAACCATGTCCTTCTGGTGTGTGGACTGCATTCCTACAGACTGCAAAAAATACATACATCTTCCTGGACGTTTACAGAACTCACTTCCATAGTGAATATGTCATGGATAATTCAAATAAGAATCTGTAGACAAAATCAGAATTATTATTCATAAGATTGGACGTTTACAGAATTCACTTCCATAGTGAATATGTCATGATAATTCAATAAGAATCTGTAGACAAAATCAAAATTATTATTCATTCATAAGATTGACGTTTACAGAATTCACTTCCATAGTGAATATATCATGGATAATTCAAATAAGAATCTGTAGACAAAATCAAAATTATTATTCATTCATAAGATTGGACGTTTACAGAATTCACTTCCTTAGTGAATATATCATGAATAATTCAAATATGAATCTCTAGACGAAAGCAGAATTATCATTAATAAGATTGGACGTTTACAGAATTCACTTCCATAATGACTATGTCATGGATGACTCAAATAAGAATTCGTAGACAAAATCAAAATTATTATTCATAAGACTGCGCAGGTTATAATCAAATCAAGTTTTGTGGCAGCTATCATTTCAAGCAACTCAATTTTGATAACTAAAACAAAACACTAAAAGGATGATAGAAAAAAAGGAGGAGGGGGAAGACAAGGAGGAAGAGGAGGAGGAAGAGGAGGAGGAGGAGGAGGAAAAAAAGAAGTCACTGAAGAAAACCTGATAAAAAGTTTTGAAAACAGACATAACAGCTTAAAGCTGAACCATAATGTTAAAAACAGTTTTGAAAACAGACATAGCAGCTTAAAGCAGAACCATAATTGAAAAACAGTTTTGAAAACAGACATAGCAGCTTAAAGCAGAACCATAATGTGAAAAACAGTTTTGAAAACAGACATAACAGCTTAAAGCAGAACCATAATGTGAAAAACAGTTTTGAAAACAGACATAACAGCTTAAAGCAGAACCATAATGTGAAAAACAGTTTTGAAAACAGACATAACAGCTTAAAGCAGAACTATAATGTTAAAAACAGTTTTGAAAACAGACATAACAGCTTAAAGCAGAACTATAATGTTAAAAACAGTTTTGAAAACAGACATAACAGCTTAAAGCAGAACTATAATGTTAAAAACAGTTTTGAAAACAGAACATAACAGCTTAAAGCAGAACTATAAATGTTAAAAAACAGTTTGAAAACAGACATAACAGCTTAAAGCAGAACTATAATTTAAAAACAGTTTTGAAAACAGCATAACAGCTTAAAGCAGAACTATAATGTTAAAAACAGTTTTGAAAACAGACATAACAGCTTAAAGCAGAAGTATAATGTTAAAAACAGTTTTGAAAACAGACATAACAGCTTAAAGCAGAACTATAATGTTAAAAAACAGTTTTGAAAACAGACATAACAGCTTAAAGCAGAGCCATAATGTTAAAAACAGTTTTGAAAACAGACATAACAGCTTAAAGCAGAACTATAATGTTAAAAACAGTTTTGAAAACAGACATAACAGCTTAAAGCAGAGCCATAATGTTAAAAACAGTTTTGAAAACAGACATAACAGCTTAAAGCAGAGCCATAATGTTAAAAACAGTTTTGAAAACAGACATAACAGCTTAAAGCAGAACTATAATGTTAAAAACAGTTTTGAAAACAGACATAACAGCTTAAAGCAGAGCCATAATGTTAAAAACAGTTTTGAAAACAGACATAACAGCTTAAAGCAGAACTATAATGTTAAAAACAGTTTTGAAAACAGACATAACAGCTTAAAGCAGAACTATAATGTTAAAAACAGTTTTGAAAACAGACATAACAGCTTAAAGCAGAACCATGATGCTACTTGAAACAGAAATAACAGCTAAAACAATGCAGTTACTGTTAGAGAGCACATACCCATGCCAGTCCAGTCAGGAGGGACAACTTGATCTGGAATCTGCCAAACCCAAGCTGGTCGATGGCCTGCTCTATGGTGTATCTCACTGGGGAAGCTGAAAAGACACAACCACAACTCTGATACATCAACAAACTCCATATCAACAATCAAAATCAAATGGCTGGTTCCATGACATGCACCAGTGGACGAACTGCTAATACACTACCATACTTTGACAAACCTGATATAAAACCTATAAACTACTACTACTACTGCTACTGCTGCTACTACTACTTCTGCTACTACTACTACTTAATCATTCTTGTAAAGTGCTATTCTCCAAACTCATATGGACTATTATTCATGACACACTTTACAAAACACAGACTGTCATTCACACAGAAGCACCATGTCAATAATACACACACACACACACACACACACACACACACACACACACACACACACACACACACACACACACACATATATATATATATATATATATATATGTATGCATGTATGTGCATGTATGTCTAACATCAGAATACACACAATAATACACATGCACAAACAACTGACTACCAACAACGTCCAACCCTACATACACATACCTATAGACATACATGTTTACACAATGTCACATTACTGATGATTGTTACCAACAACGTCCAACCCTACATACACATACCTATAGACATACATGTTTACACAATGTCACATTACTGATGATTGTTACCAACAACGTCCAACCCTACATACACATACCTATAGACATACATGTTTACACAATGTCACATTACTGATGATTGTTACCAACAACGTCCAACCCTACATACATATACCTATAGACATACATGTTTACACAATGTCACATTACTGATGATTGTTACCAACAACGTCCAATCCTACATACATATACCTATAGACATACATGTTTACACAATGTCACATTACTGATGATTGTTACCAACAACGTCCAACCCTACATACACATACCTATAGACATACATGTTTACACAGTGTCACATTACTGATGATTGTTACCAACAACGTCCAACCCTACATACACTACCTATAGACATACATGTTTACACAATGTCACATTACTGATGATTGTTACCAACAACGTCCAACCCTACATACACTACCTATAGACATACATGTTTACACAATGTCACATTACTGATGATTGTTACTAACAACGTCCAACCCTACATACACATACCTATAGACATACATGTTTACACAATGTCACATTACTGATGATTGTTACTAACAACGTCCAACCCTACATACACATACCTATAGACATACATGTTTACACAATGTCACATTACTGATGATTGTTACCAACAACGTCCAACCCTACATACACATACCTATAGACATACATGTTTACACAATGTCACATTACTGATGATTGTTACCAACAACGTCCAACCCTACATACACATACCTATAGACATACATGTTTACACAATGTCACATTACTGATGATTGTTACCAACAACGTCCAACCCTACATACACATACCTATAGACATACATGTTTACACAATGTCACATTACTGATGATTGTTACCAACAACGTCCAACCCTACATACATATACCTATAGACATACATGTTTACACAATGTCACATTACTGATGATTGTTACTAACAACGTCCAACCCTACATACACATACCTATAGACATACATGTTTACACAATGTCACATTACTGATGATTGTTACCAACAACGTCCAACCCTACATACACATACCTATAGACATACATGTTTACACAATGTCACATTACTGATGATTGTTACCAACAACGTCCAACCCTACATACACATACCTATAGACATACATGTTTACACAATGTCACATTACTGATGATTGTTACTAACAACGTCCAACCCTACATACATATACCTATAGACATACATGTTTACACAATGTCACATTACTGATGATTGTTACCAACAACGTCCAACCCTACATACACATACCTATAGACATACAATATGTTTACACAATGTCACATTACTGATGATTGTTACTTAGAAGTGGTCATGCATACTGGGGATGAGAGGTTTTTTATTTTCTCCTTCATGTCTGTAATTTCTCTACAGAACTTTGCAGAAGCTGTGGGTTCAATTCTCGTTTTGGGCCACATTTGACCATCATGTGGCACCAGTTGCATTAGTACATATGGAATTCATTCCAAACTGAGACAGACACTAAAATTTGCCAGAGACAACAAACTCCTTTGCTGACATAAACTCTTAGGCTGAATGTGTGCCGCATATGCGACCTCCGTTAATTGTTTCATCCAAAAGATGAGGTGCCAGGCGGGGCTATGATTAAGAAAATATTGTCTTCGCCTAGTTGATAGACAGCCGAGGCTTTGTGCATTGCCTGGAGGGGGGTGTCTTTCTGTCATGTGAGACGAGTTTATACAGAATAGCTAATTGTGTTCCTTTTTTTTGAAGATATAGATAGATACACATGTCATTTACATGTAAGCAAGATTATTCCAGTGATAGGCTGATACAATACCATTATACGATATAGACAAGGTAAAACATAGTCTAGGAAGGGCCTCAGGACCTGGCCAGCTCACGGGTTTATATGCAGGCTTAAGGCTTGTGCCATGATCACCATACACATGGCACCTGTGACGTTAGTGTATATGGAATTCGTTCCGAGCACGGAGACGTCATCTTGAGAAACTGAAACTGAAACTGAAACTGAAAAAAGACTTATACCTAGACCACCATTCAGGATCTAGAAATGAGGGAGAATAATCCCTGTGGTCTGAACACGGGTTTCTCACAGACATTAAATAACAAATTACTCATTGGAGTCTATCAGTTGCTTAGCGTGTGGTGTTTTGACAGGACACAAAGTTCAATGAAAACACATCGAACTTCTGGACTCTGAAAATCACACTTAAAGAAGAAACCTGATGGTCAAGCCATTCTAACATTTCCCTTTTTATGAAAACATGAATAAAAATAAAAGAAAAAAACTCGTTTTAACGCATTTCTCATCACTGATTTCCATGCAGCTGAGAAACTTAAAACAGCAACTGAAAACCTCCAGTATTAAATCATGTATACACTGATACAGTTTGTTATATTTATGCCTGTGAAAAAAAAAAGAATAATCAAAAGAAGAAACAGATGAAATTACGTTTACAACTTCTGTTATTACGATTATAGAGAATGTCGACTCCTGAATGTTTGATAAGTTTTGTTGTATATTACATATTAACGATCAAAATCAATGGCTGGTTCCATGGCATGTATCAGTGGACAAACTGCTAATACACAACCATACTTTGACTGTCAATCTTATATAAAACTTATAAACTACTACTACTACCACCACTACTACTACTACTTCCACCACTACTACTACTACTAGAACTTATAAATTACTACTACTACTACCACTACTACTACCACCACCACCACCACTACTGCTGCTGCTGCTGCTGCTACTACTACCACTACTACTACTACTAGAACTTATAAATTACTTACTACTACTACTACTACCACCACACCACCACCACTACTGCTGCTGCTGCTGCTGCTACTACTACCACTACTACTACTACACACTACTACTACTACTACTACCACCACGTGATCCTGAATATCAATCTCTGTGACCTTTGGGAAACCTCAGATGTAATCAAACTTGACATGCAGCGAGGGTCATGACTGACTGTTACAACAGTGAAAACTGAAGTGAAATTTTGTCAGAGGTTCCTGACAAAGAGTGCTACCAACACGCCTTTTTTTTTCTAAACTGCTGATTTTGGACAGTTTTATTTGTCTGCGTGATCCTCACCGTGGCGCCTTACTTTCTAAACTTACCATTCCACGACTCCTTAATGGTCCACACCTTTGACCAGAACTTGGTAAAGATCCACCCATGAAGAGTTAAGAAACTCGTGTCCATGTATATATATATCTCTCTCTCTCTGTTCTCTCTCTCTCACACACACACACACACGCACACACATACATACACAAAAACACGCACCATCACCATCACCACCACCATCACCGCACACGTCTCACCTGCCCATACAAATCATCCCCCCCCCCTTTTTTTTTAAAGGGAGATTAAAAAACAGGAAGGCACTGGAAGTTAAGGAAGACTGGCTTTCACTGAACAAAGATTTCCATTTGATCTTCCTGCAAACTATTTTCAAGTACTCACGCTAAGGGACCTATGGATATTTTTTGTCTGCATTATGCACAAAAGGAGTTTGGGCACTGGCACATCTAAACATGCTGACCTGGGAGATCGCTGAAATCTCCACCCTTTACATACCAGACAGAAGTATCCTGGAGGATCAAACCCACATCTTCCAATCGGAAGTCCGCTGCTTACCCACTTGATGAACACACCCTCATGAATGCAGAGGGTGATCCAAAGTTGGAAAATGCCTGATAGGAGAAACAACTCTGGCCATTTGTAGCGTGTACGCACTTTCAATGACAGAACTTTAATCTCCCAAGCACAAGGTTGTTAAACAAGATGTGAAAAACAGAAGAGATTTGTTGTTGGAATTAGTTTTTCGTCAAGAATTATTCCCACAGCCTTCAGAACACTACAACAAACATGATGATAACATCTGACCAAACATACATGTCACTGCATCTTTACTGACACGTGAAGAAGATGGCAGATGCTAAAATAGTGAGGCAAAAATACTACAGACAGATAATTCACACGTGGGGAAGAAGAAAGATGCTGAAGTAGTGAGGCAAAAAATAACGTTCCAGAACAGATAATTCACACGTGAGGAAGAAGGCAGATGCTGAAATAGTGAGGTTAAAAAAATAATAATCCAGGACAGATAATTCACACTTGAGGAAGAAGGCAGATGCTGAATGATCAAGCAAAAATAACATTCCAGGACAGACAATTCACACGTGAGGAAGAAGACAGATGCTGAAATAGGCCGAAAAATAGCATTCCAGGACAGACAATTCACACGGAGGAAGAAAGCAGATGCTGAAATAGTGAGACAAAAATAATACTCCAGGACAGACAATTCACACGCGAGGAAGAAGCAGATGCGAAAAGTGAGACAATAATATCAAGGGCGACAATCACACGCGGGAAAAGAAAGATGCTGAAATAGGAGGGAAAAAACAAAACAAACAAACAAAAAAATCCAGGACAACTAATTCGAACTTGTACCACATTACCTTGCTTGTCCTCGTTGTCAAACTCTTTTAGTGTGTTCTTGTCGCCAAACTCTTTCGGTGTGTTCTTGATGCCAAAGTCTTTTGGTGTTAATTTTCCCCCTGCTTGCTGTGATTGGTTGTTGCTGCTGTCGACCCCCCTGCTGCAGCTGTCGTACATGTGAGGGAACGTCCCATCTGCTGCATGGTGCCTGTCTCTACTGTTTTTCTCCCCTTTGTTTTCCCCCTTCAAGTCTTCGTACGTAGAGTTTTTACGCCATTTGAACAAGTGTAACAGAATAGTTCTGATGTCCGGTGAATCTGATGTGTAACAGAACACAGGTGTAGTAAGCACGCACACAGGCAAGCACATATATACGCAACAGAAACAAAAAATTCCTGGTTTATTCAGAGAGAGAGAGACACACACACACACACAAAAACCAACACACACACACACACACACACACACACACACACACACACACACACACACACACACAAAACCAAACACACACACAAAACAAAAAACACAGACACACACACACCCTCTCTTTCTCTCTCTCTCTCTCTCTCTCACACACACACACACAAACACAGTGGAACGAAGTGTGTAGAAACCCGTCTTTTCTTGTTTTTTGTTTTGTTTTTTTGTTTTTGTTTTAGAAGCCTCTACCGCCAAGCAATTTGATCATAAACAAAATCATATGCCTGGTACTGGTAGGGAAAAAGATGGTGCCATACTATGGCAATGTGATTTTTTTTTACAACATGCAAAGTATATACATTCAGAAGCACTGATATATCACTCATACAAAACAAAATACACACGTTAATCCCAAATTAACAGTTCAAAGAGGATAAAACTTTACATAATGCATCATTAGCAGGCCTAACTATGTGAATTTTTTTTTAATAAACTAGAATTTTACAGGCCTAAATAATTTTGCTCAAGCCTGCACAAATACGCCTAAATGTTTCAAGTTTTACTGTTTGAATCAAGCGTTTAATTAAAAATATCATCGATTAACTAAGTAACATAACTCTTAAGAGTCACGGAATTATCTCCCATGTAGACTTTCTCAAACCCTACACAGTTTGCGCTACCTTAGGTATCATCGATTAAGTTTTTATTTTGACTTTTATCACTGTGAAATATCAAAAGTTATAATCAATGTCATAAAAAGCAGATGAAATATTTCAAAAGAGCTAAACATAAGAATCTATGCCAACAGATCTATCTAAATCTGATTTTTATGAGTCATCGTGAGATGGTCAGATTGGGCATGCCCAGCCACTGGCATTCACATACGACTATTTGGAGCTGCCTACATCAGACTCTGATCGGCTGTTCAGAAGATGACGGCGCTTCTTTCCTTTGATCTCGTTTTGCAAGGACAATTTCTTCACCCGTTCTTCAGTGCTCGAAGACTTAAAACTTTTTAAGTACACGTTCTCAACTGAGTCAATGGTTCCGTACAGAATGCTCATTTTCCAATTTTCTTTATTTAAACAGGCATTATATAAAATGACAAACAGCTCAATGGCATCAACGGCTCAACTAAAAGACAATGGTGCCAAATCTGTTCCAGTGAACACAGGCGCATGACGAAAATATAATTTTAAGTTCAAGAATTTAAAAAAATTGTTAGTCTGTAAACAACTACTGTATCTCACTTTCGCAGAACCAGTTTTACTTAATTATCCTTTTTACAAAGCATTTTTAAAAATGGGTGATTTTTTTCTCACGAAGAGATGTATGATAAATATAATTTATGCATATACGTATGCATGTAGGCTAAAATATAAAGAAAGGTTACATGAATATTTCTGTAACTGTTCCAAAAGATTAAAACAAAAAGCTTCTACACAAAAGTATGCATAAGATCTACTCAATCTATATCATCACAGAAACAGTAATGTCAGTAACAACCAGATGAATTGTTTTAATAAACAAAGCAACCGTGCAGTAGATGATCTGATTCTGACAAGATGGTCTAAATGGGCGTGCCCAGCTAATGCGATTAATAAAAATTGTAAGGGCCTCTTGCACAACAGAAATAATCATTTGTTGAATCAGTACGTATGAAATCATCGCACAAATTCTATTTTCGCAACAGAAATACGAGCCGTATATTTACTCAGTCGCTAAGATCGACGAACAATGACGACATAATGACGCGCATCATCGCCTTGGTACACTATACACTTACCGGCTCGAATGTAACTATCTGCAAAGTCACGGATCTTCTTGAAATTTGGCACGTCAATTGAACAGGGATTAGTCTTAAATAAAGGCATATTTTGAGGATAATTTTCCATGTATCCTTGAAGTCTGCAGAGGTTAAAAACACGTAATCATCCGAAGGTCAGTCTTCCGTTGAGTGACCGCACAAAACGAAAGAATCTCAATTTGAATCTGCACTCCATCTATGTTTAACGGCATAATATAATAGCATCGTTTCGATAAGTGTTCTTAAAACAATGACAATCATGGGTCCAAAACATGGACCATCAAACCACCATGACACGTCACAGATTTTTTGACGAACGATCGCTGCTGTGCCGAAGCAGATTTCGAACGTTTTCTCATAGATCTAAATGAAGTTAGTTCCTGAGGGATTAGACCCAGTGGGATTAGGCCGTCTCCCCCTCCCTTAAGCCAGCACCACAAGCGGTCAGCGTAACTTGATGCCACAAGCAATATCTTGAATAAGCTTGAAAATGCCGACGGGCTTCACTTTAGACATCGACGATTATTTAGTTCACAAAATTTAACTGAAACCTTGTTCAAGTTGTTCACTGGTTTGTACTCGACAGTGTTTGTGGTTCCGCAAATACTGTAAATGGATTATAGATTGCTCTGCAAAGTATACAAAATTAGTTTTCTCAAAAACGAAAAGCTTACCTGTTTCTTTTCGCTCCTGTATCATATTAGGCACAAACATTAAAGCAAAAAAGGGACGCCGTATCACTGAAGCAAAAGTTTGTGCACGACCGAAACGATCAAGTGAAAGTTGAAGATGAGTGAGCCAAGGGCTACAACTCTACTAAAGAAAGGTGTGAGCTTCATATGGGTTCTAGAGCTTGATAATTATGTACGCTGCTGAACCTACAATTGGCATGAAATAAATACGACGGAAAAGAGTGTTGAGCTTGATGTTAAACAAGAAGAGGAAGAACAACAGCAGCAGCACCACCACCAGCCAAGCAACCAACCAACTAACAACTAAAAAGGGTGAAAAATCGACAAGTCCCCCAGTGGAAACTGACCTCACTGACTTGTGTACAATCACATTATGATAAAAATCATAAAATCTCCATCTACTCAACAACACGATTAAAATTACTTTTTCCATACCCCGACTCCTCCAGTCAGTCCTACATCCCCAGTATTAGCGTCAATAAATTATTAAAACACACACATCATGATACCGAAAAACAAACAAATAAATAAGACCAAAAAAAACAACAAACAAACAAACATCAACAAAAACAAATAAATAAAAGACACCTCCCCCCCAAAAAAAAAGCAAATATGCCACCACCATGACGAAACTTTTTTCTATCATTTTACTTTTCAACGTCATTTCAACTGTATTTCCATTTCGTTAAATTTTTCTGTCCAGGAAAAGCTCAAGCATAATCTTTTCCACGTTGTAGGAGTCTGCCCACTGTTATTTTGAGACAGTACCAATGTTGTCTGATTGATGATAGCTCCTGTTTTTCCTTTTCGTTATTTTTCTAATTTTTGTTTATTTTTTAATATTTTACTAAAAAAACTGGAACTGCATGATCATCATCTGTAACAGCAACAATAACAACAACAAAATCACAAAGAAGATTCCTTAATGTTCAAGTACATCTTCAACCATTGCTGGCACAGTTTTTAATGATGTCTTTAAATACAGAATTAGATCTACTCGTAATTTGAAATGAATTTTCATGAAGAAGGTAAAAATGATACTGGCCTAACCCCCATAAGGCCTCAACAGGAAGGGAAACGACATCTCTCAACAATATCTTGTTACACCTCCATGCTTGACAATGTGAAAACAAAACATCGACACATTGAAGCAGACGGTATCCGCTTCGAAGTTTTCAGACTAGAGGTAAGACCTAGCAATGGGAGAATGAATGGCTTTTGTTTAGTTCAGTTCTGAACTGCAATAACACAGACCAGAAAGACCTGAAGCGTCAGTTTTACGATATATTTTGAAAGTTACAAAGCGCAGTAGTCTGCTAGATCTATAAAGTATAAATGAATAAGTATAAATCTGTTCTTTCATGAAACTCACCACACCCACCACACACACACACCACACACCACCACCACGCACGCACGCACACACACACACACACACACACACACACACACACACACACACACACACACACACACACCACACACAACCACACACACACACACACACACACGACAACACACACCACACACACACACACACACACACCACAACACACACACACACTCACACACACACACACACACATACACACACACCTCTCTCTCTCTTTCTCTATGCCTGCTTTTGTCGATGTCTCTTTCTCGCACACACATGTTTGTAAAGCGAAGAAAACAAAACAGCAAAGCAAAAAACAAAAAACAAAAACAAAAAACAAACAAAAAACAAACAAAACAAAAAATAACACAAACAAACAAACAAACAAGCAAAGCAAAACAAACAAAAAAAAGAAGCAAAAAAACCAAAACAAACAAAACAAAACAACACAAAACAAAACAAACAAACAAACAAACAAACAAACAAACAAACGAAAAAAAACCCATACAAACAAACGAACAAGCAAACAAAATACAAACAAACAAACAACAAACAAACAACAAACAAACAAAAACCCCAAACAAACAAACGAACAAGCAAACAAAATACAAACAAACACAAGCAAACGAAGAAAGGAAAGTTTGATAAATTGAGATGGAACAACCTCTGTACTGTTTGTAGAAGAATGTCTAGGAGCTGCTGAAAGAGAAATGTTATTAGAGTTGGTGTGAAAAATGGATGACTATGGATGGCTTATATATGATAATATGAATGTGGTAGCTGATTCCATATAGAAAGTACCTGGTGGGAAGAATGATGTTCCTAACTTTTTGCTGTCACACGAGGAAGTTTTCTTAAATCTAGTGTCAATGGAGTAGTGACAACATGAAAGAGGACACAGGGCCTTCCTGATAATGCTGATCCAAAGAAAATGTTGAGGTTTTTCCATCTCACCCCTCTACAGCCTCAGGATTGTGAGGAAATCTTTACCTATTACAAATAAGTGAGGACAGATTACGCAAGTATAGATGCAGTGCATAACAATTCATGTTTGAATCATTTAAGATCTGAATAAATCTGTGCATTTTGTACTCTTGTGTAACTCCTGAATATAATACCTCTTTTGGAGACAGAAAACGAATAAAAGAAAGCATAAATAACCATGACAACAACAACAACTGAAAAATATGTAATGATTTAATTATTGTGAACATTTTGTGTTATGATTTCAGTGCAGGTTGTCGATTTGACTTTGTTTTCACTTTGCTCAGAATATCAGTACAATTTTCAGCAGATTCCATCTGCACTAACATCAGAAATGCAACATGATGAAAGTTTTGAAATTATAATGAGAAATGTTACTAGCCTGCATGAACCCACACACAGCTCTTTTTTGTTATTTGTTTTTGTTTTTGTTTTTGTGTCCATGGTCCTTGGCATTCCCAGACTGTCACTAACCTGTCAAAAGACTGGCTGGGCCCGAGAGTGCTTAACTTCAGTATGTCGACACGACGTTTTCAATGTGATATGGCCATTCAAGTCTTGAAATGAACAGATTTGTACAAAATAATCCATGTTAGCTCGTATGTCAGTACTTGATCCCTCCTGCTGAGATTATCCCTATCATCAACATTGTGTTGTACTGTAGTGAATAAGAAATTAACTTTTTATGAAAGCATGGGCTGGATGGCTGATTTGATAGAGTTGTAGATTTAACCCTTTGACTCCCGCACCCTGTCCACAAGCATCCTGCATTGCCAACCAGCTAACAAAGCAAAAACTTAACCCTTGGCTCCCTCTTACTATAGGATGATGGAGTCAAAGGGTTAAGTTTTGCAGTTGGTGGATAGAGTGCAAGAGTCAAAGGGTTAAGATCTGGTAACTTGAGCTCAGTCCTATCCAACAACATAAGAACTGATCTGTTCATTGCCAGTCTTACTGCTTCAATCATTGTGGTGGTGTCGTTAGTTCATGGATCCCATTTCCTCCGCCCTATTTTTCACTTCAACACTTTGCCAACAGGCAAGAGTGGGTTTGTTTTTATTTCGCATGCTTAAGGAGTCTGTCATAAAATGGCTGACAGGTTTGGCTGAAGCGCATATGGATTTGTCTGATGTCTCTGAATCCCTTTTCATCAAACTCCAAACTTTATGAAACTACAACTAATAAAACTTCATGTTTTGACTTATTCTGTGCTCGTTTTGAAAGGATTTTTGTCTACCTGAGTTCATTGTGGAATACATGTATATGTTTGTCCACAGAGTATTGAAAGATGTGATCCAACGTTTCAATTCCTGAGTGTGCACCATTATAGATTGCACTGGCATGCCTCAACAAGAGAATGCGACTGAACGCCTGTGCAGTGCAGGGAATTAATCTGTGCTGTTCTGCAGACTATGT
The DNA here is from genome assembly GCA_030674185.1 of Monoplex corrugatus. Classification (NCBI taxonomy): domain Eukaryota; kingdom Metazoa; phylum Mollusca; class Gastropoda; order Littorinimorpha; family Ranellidae; genus Monoplex; species Monoplex corrugatus. The sequence continues at coordinate 59,790,562 of JAPXFY010000025.1, forward strand.
TGCACTCATAGCTGAATCTGAGTTCGCTCCCTTCACAAGATGAGCTCAGGTAAGTGGGGCAAATGATACATGCGCACAATACAAGTGACGTACATACATACACAAACACAAACAAACATACAGTATTCTAGCGCAACATGGATGGGGTCCAGGGATAAGTACTTTAGAGCACGTGTGTTGTGTGTGTGTGAGTGTGTGTGTATAGCGTGTGTGTGTGTGTGTGTGTGTGTGGTGTGTGTGTGTGTGTTTGTGTGTGTGTGTGTGTGTGTGTAAGAGAGAGAGAGAGAGAGAGAGAGAGAGAGAGAGAGAGAGAGAGTAGTATAGTTTAGATGCATGTTTGTTTGTACGTATGTATATAAGTATCGTATGTATATACGAATGTATGTATGTATGTATCTATGTATGTATGTACATGTATGTATGTATGTATGTATATATATATGTATGTATGTATATATATATATGTATGTATGTATGTATGTATGTACGTATGTATGTATGTATGTATGTATGTATATATGCAAGTATATTTTGTCCATTGTTCAAAAGTAACCGAAAAGAGCAGTGGCCAGATGAAAAAAAATAAAAACTTCAAAATAGCAGCTATGAGGCAACAAATAGTACTTGATGAAAACCGCATCCTTCATCCACATCACTGGACTGACTATTTGAGGTGCAGCAATACTCGAGTGAAAAAAAAAAGTCCTAGTCCCACTTTGGGCGATAGCTTGATTAAAAAAACAAAAACATGCAAGAAGGCAGGCAGGCAGGCAGACAGACAGACAGGCAGCGAGCAAGCAAGCAAGCAAGCAAGCAAGCAAGCAAGCAAGCAAGCAAGCAAGTCCTAGTCCCACTTTGGGCGATAGCTTGATTAAAAAAAACAAAAACATGCAAGTGCTTATCTATGACCTTGTAAATGATCAGTGTTATTTTACATAACTACATATATCTGAGTTAACTTGTACTGTCATTACCTCCCCATCAGGAGGCAGGTGTTGTGCAGTGCGTTGGAATCAGTATCGATCTCTTTTTGTTCTGGGTCAGTCATTTTGTCCGATGTTCTGCTTGTATCTCTACCATTCTGTTTGTCTGCGTGCTTGTGTGTGGCCTTGCTGATATCATTCACTATATGTAACAACGTCTGTCGTTTGATTATCGACTGTCTTGGTGCCTGTAGTAGAGATACTGAATGCAACTTCCATGTTAGTCTTTTTTCATACCTCAGTTACATATGCAGAGTTAGTCATTTTTTATACCTCAGTTACATATGCAGAGTTAGTCATTTTTTAATACCTCAGTTACATATGCAGAGTTAGTCTTTTTTCATACCTCAGTTACATATGCAGAGTTAGTCTTTTTTCATACCTCAGTTACATATGCAGAGTTAGTCTTTTTTCATACCTCAGTTACATATGCAGAGTTAGTCTTTTTTCATACCTCAGTTACATATGCAGAGTTAGTCTTTTTTCATACCTCAGTTACATATGCAGAGTTAGTCTTTTTTCATACCTCAGTTACATATGCAGAGTCAGTCTTTTTTCATACCTCAGTTACATATGCAGAGTTAGTCTTTTTTCATATCTCAGTTACATATGCAGAGTTAGTCTTTTTTCATATCTCAGTTACATATGCAGAGTCAGTCTTTTTTCATACCTCAGTTACATATGCAGAGTTAGTCTTTTTTCATATCTCAGTACATATGCAGATATAGTCTCCTTTTTTTACT
>JAPXFY010000025.1:59797287-59812287 GCA_030674185.1 Monoplex corrugatus
CAAACACTAGAACATAAGAGAACATCACTAGACCAGGAAACCTGACTAGTAACCCAGCAAACACTAGAACATAAGAGAACATCACTAGACCAGGAAATCTGACTAGTAACCACCAACAACACTAGAGCATAAGAAAACACTAGACCAGGAAATCTGACTAGTAACCACCAGCAAACACTAGAGCATAAGAGAACATCACTAGACCAGGAAACCTGACTAGTAACCCAGCAAACACTAGAACATAAGAGAACATCACTAGACCAGGAAACCTGACTAGTAACCACCAGCAAACACTAGAGCATAAGAAAACAACACTAGACCAGGAAACCTGACTAGTAACCTCAGCAAACACTAGAACATAAGAGAACATCACTAGACCAGGAAACCTGACTAGTAACCACCAGCAAACACTAGAACATAAGAGAACATCACTAGACCAGGAAACCTGACTAGTAACCACCAGCAAACACTAGAACATAACAGAACATCACTAGACCAGGAAACCTGACTAGTAGCCCCAGCAAACACTAGAACATAAGAGAACAACACTAGATCAGGAAACCTGACTAGTAACCACCAGCAAACACTAGAACATAAGAGAACATCACTAGACCAGGAAACGTGACTAGTAACCCAGCGAACACTAGAACATAAGAGAACAACACTAGACCAGGAAACCTGACTAGTAACCACCAGCAAACACTAGAACATAAGAGAACAACCTAGACCAGGAAACCTGACTAGTAACCACCAGCAAACACTAGAACATAAGAGAACAACACTAGACCAGGAAACCTGACTAGTAACCACAGCAAACACTAGAACATAAGAGAACAACACTAGACCAGGAAACCTGACTAGTAACCACCAGCAAACACTAGAACATAAGGGAACAACAACAGACCAGGAAACCTGACTAGTAACCACCAGCAAACACTAGAACATAAGAGAACAACACTAGACCAGGAAACCTGACTAGTAACCCCAGCAAACACTAGAACATAAGAGAACAACACTAGACCAGGAACCTGACTAGTAACCACCAGCAAACACTAGAGCATAAGAGAACAACAGACCAGGAAATCTGACTAGTAACCCGGCAAACACAAAAACATAAGAGAACATCACTAGACCAGGAAACCTGACTAGTAACCCAGCGAACACTAGAACATAAGAGAACTCACTAGACCAGGAAACCTGACTAGTAACCCAGCAAACATAGAGTACAAGAGAACATCACTAGACCAGGAAACCTGACTTGTAACCAACAACAAACTAGAACACACAGGAACAAGAATGGACCTGGAAACATGATCAATACTCACCCACAAAGAAACAGCAACAGACCAGGAAATATGACTAGTAATCACCAACAACACTAGAACACACAGGAGCAAGAATGGACATTGAAACATGACTAGTGATGAATGCTCACCCACAAAGGAATAACAATAAGTCACGAAACCTGACTAGTAACCACTAGCAAACACTAGAACATAAGAGAACAACACTAGACCAGGAAACCTGACTAGTGACCAACAACAACACTTCAACACAAAGAAACAACAGTAGGCCAGGAAATATGACTAGGAATCACCAACAACACTAGAGTACACAGGAACAGGAATGCACATTGAAACATGACTAGTGATGAATACTCACCCACAAAGGAACAACAACAGACCAGGAAACCTGACTAGTAACCACTAGCAAACACTAGAGCATAAGAGAACAGCACTAGACCAGGAAACCTGACCAGTGATCAACACTAGAGCACAGGAAAGAGCACATAGTCTGAGAAACATGCTACTTGGTGACCAAGACAACGGGCACTAATAGACAGGATGCAGGGGGAGACAATGTTAAGGGGCAGATAATGGAGGTAGCCACCACTTGGGAAAGGAGCAGATAATGGAAGTAGCCAGCCCTTGTGTCCTTTACTAACGAGCACGTTGGTGGCTCCAGTGTGGGCCTTCAAATGGACACTGATTGTTCCTTAAACCAGAGGCCAGGATGGACCTGATGGGTCTGAAGAGTCGTGGGTAGACACCACGTGATTTGTAAGTGGCTGCTTGACGACCACCTCACAAACTGGAATGTGTGTGAGTGTGGGTATGAATATCTTCTCAGTGCTGCCTTGAACTGGGTTATGTGTTGGTGTTCGAATCCTCCGTTGGGATGCCGGGGACTCTTTCAGTATAAATAGTATCCCCACCTTCTGGAAATTCTGTGCTAGAAAATTCCTCTTTTCTGTCACTCTCTTTGTTTCTTTCTTCTTCCTTTGCTTTCTGTCATTTCTGCCTATCATTTTCTGCCTTGTTGATCCATTCACTTGAGTGTGTTCGTTAAAATCTTACGTACTTTCTCGTAGGATTGATAACAGGGTGCATGTATTGAGTGCATTTTTGGCTCTAAGGAAATGAGATATGAGGAAGCAATTTTAGGTAATTTATGCCTGATTTCATATATGTTTACAGTCCCTAGTTATGTCTAAATTGTATTCGTGTATTTTTTTTTAAATCCCCTGTGTGATGAATTTGACGGAGTGGTCAACGCCAGGGGCATCTCCTTAGCTTATATGCGCAAATGCATTGATATGTGTACTTCATTTTCTTTTCTTTTTTTCCAGTTGAAGTATCGTGTATGATTTGAAACGGGTTACAACCCTGATACGGCTCTACGCAGTCGGCTGGGCTTTAAACAAAAATGACAACAACAACAAGAACGACAACAACAAGAACAAGAACAACAACAACAACAACAACAAATATGTGTTTTATAATAATTAATAATAATTACAATATTTATATAGCGCAAAATCTTGATAAAATCAAATCTAAGCGCTGAAACAGACACACACACACGCACGCACGCACACACACGCACGCACGCACGCACGCACGCACGCCGCACACGCACACCACACACACACACACACACACACACACACACACACACACACACGCGCTATTTTCAAACCAAAATCCTGAATGCCTCTTCTTCAAAAGAACTCTTTACAACCATGAATCATCTCCTTGGCACACGAAAAGATTTACCTCTCCCAACAAAACACACAAATGAAGAACTCCCATCTGTATTCTCCAAGTATTTCACCACCAAAATACAAACTCTTCGTGACAGGCTTGACAGGACACCCTGTCAACCATGCCCACCTGACCCTTCCTTCTCTGGCACACCTCTTACTACTTTTACTCCAGTCTCACAAGAAGATTGTTCCTCTGTATAAGCAGCTGCAAAATTGTCCCAGGCAGAAAGCTTGCTGAATGTTACTGACCATACAATACTGTTTCAACAGTACTCTAAATCCGAAACAAGTGTGACTGCCTGCGTTCAAGCAAACAGGAACCAGAAAGAAAAACCCCAGGAAAAAAGAGTAAGAACGCGTATTTAATACAACCAGATAAGACAGGCGCAAATTTTATGCCAACTGACCTTTGTCAAGTGTAAGATCACAAACAAACAAACACCAGATACAAAAGTTAGGAGAAAAAGACTGAAACTTCTCTGCTGCTCCTTCCACTGTGAGAGAGATTGTCGCGTCAGTGGCCCTACTGCTTTGTCTGGAAAAAGATTGTGGCCTGTCAGCATTAATGGTTTACCAGTGGTTTTTGGGCAGTTTGAGTGTGTTGCTGTTTTTGTCGTCGTAGTTTTTTAACCATTGAATTTTAGGTGGAGTGAGCATGAGTTGCTTTTGTTGTTGTTATTGTTGTTGCTGTTGTTGTTGTTACGTGTGTGTGAGTGAGTGTGTGAGTGTGTGTTTGTGTGTGTGTTTGTGATGATGTGTGTGTGTGTGTGTGTGTGTGTGTGTGTGTGTGTGTGTGTGTGTGTGTGTGTGTGTGTGTGTGTGTGTGTGTTGTAAATGTATCCATAAATGTGGACCAAACATGATCAGTGTATATCAAAATTAATTTTATTTATTGATTAATAACGTTCACTTCCTTCTTTTTCATCTGTACACGAAAACGTATCCACGAGGAACGTAGAAATCGCTGTGGACCCACTTACCTGTAATTCGTACACACAGACAGACCAGCCAGACTGAACAGACTGGGTATGGCATCACCAGATTTCGGTAGTCTTAATGCTGTGGAATTGGTTCAAAAGATATGTAAAAGCGGAGAGAGAGAGAGAGAGAGAGAGAGAGAGAGAGAGAGAGAGAGAGAGAGAGAGAGAGAGAGAGAGATTGATTGATTTGATTGATTTGATTCAGTTTTACGTCAGCACCCACCTCAGGTGATATGGCCGACGGGGATAACCATCCCAGGAAAATGGGGGCAATGGGGGACTTATCTAATGCTATACTGACACCACCAGAACAATAATGATGCTAAGATGGGACAGTGAGAAGGCCAGATTTAATGTAGCGCACCCCGGGATTCGAACCCACAACCATTAGCATGTGAATCCGACGCTCAAACCAACTGAGCTACAGAGGCCCGAGAGAGAGAGAGAGAGAGAGAGAGAGAGAGAGAGAGAGAGAGAGAGAGAGAGGAGAGAGAGCAAGCAAAGAGGATCTACCTTCATCATCATCAAATGCCACATGGCGTTGGCGATCATGGCCTTCCATCTGTTTCTATCCTTTGTTGCCGCAAGCACCTCTTCCACCCTCTCTGTCTTCAGCCACTCTGCAAGTCCATCCAATATTTTCTCCCTGGGTCTACCTGGTGCTCTCTTTCTCTCCAGCTTTCCTGTTGTGACCGGGTGCACCAATTCCCTTTCCTCATAAAATGGCCTATGAATGTTGCCTGTCTTTTCCTATTCTTCCTTATGAGTGATCTTGTGTCTGCCTCCATCAAGACTGCCTCGTTTGTTTTCTTTGCTGTCCATGGAACTCTCAACATTCTTCTTAGAAACCACATCTCGGCTGCCCCAGTCTTGTTGTGGCTTTGCTTGTTGACTGTTCACGCCTCACAACCGTACAACAGTATCGGTTGTATATAACACTCAAGAACTCTCTTCCTGATGTTAATTCATAGGCATTTGTTGGTAAGAATGGTTTTCATCTTGAATGCTGCTTTGGCTTGCCGATTCAGCTGGCTATTACAGAAACAGCCAGCAGGATCTACCTTGCGCTATATATAAGTTTTGTATTAAACAATACAGAGAAGCCAACAAAAAACAAAACATTTGGTCAAAGAAATAGATCTGAAGATTTTCTACTAGGTAGTTAAGCACCATAAAATGTGTTAGCAATTGATTTGATTGCCAGGTAGAAGTTCATAGTTCAAATTGCTTATAGCCCAGCCGACTACTAGAGCCATATCAGGGCTAACACCACGTCAAAAACGACAACTAGGTTAAGAGAAAAGACAACAGTTAAAAACCATGCTCACCGTTAACCTTGCAAGTATAAAATGCAACTCAAGAGCCCGCCAAGAGCCCAGGGGCAGAGTTAGTCGGTGCAAGAGTTGTGCAAAATAACTCTCCTTAAAAGTTGTGAAACTCAGACATGGTTCCATGTTTTCCGGAATTGTGTTCCAGAGAACAGCTCCAGAGCACCTGAGGCTGGTTTTGAAAAGGTTAATTATTGGGAGGGGACGTCAATTTTCTTCTTGTAGCGTGTAGGATTTATAAGTAAGGTTTTGGTTATGTAATCTGGAGCATGTCTATTATATTTTGTGTATAAATAGTCCTTTGTTATACTAAAGTCTAAGTTTTAATGGTAAAATACTTAATTCCTTATAGATGGAGTCTATTATACGAGTGGTTTTAAAGGGAATGAACTTTAAAGTTCGTTTATGGAGACGACAAACTTGGGATCCCGTTCGGAGCATGTCAGACCTTTCCTAACAGCAAAATGGGCTGTCTGGAGCATCATGCCTGGCCACTTTCACGGCCGTTCAAACAACCCCCGTAGTTGACGTAAAGCAACGTTGAGAGCTTCCGGTTGTAAACTGTCGAGATTATAGTAAGCGGAAAGGAGCCGGCAGCTATGGGGGATGAAGACCAGATTGGGGAGAGAGAGGGGTCTTCTATTTTGTCTTGCTCTAGAGGCTGGGCTGGACCTGGTTGGTGCGTGTTGTGTGGCTATGTCCCTGGGTTTGTCATCTCCCCATCTTGCCATTCGGTTTGTGTAAACAAGGTAACTGATGACTGGGTCCGAATGGGTCATGTGACACACGGACAGCAACCCCCCCCCCCCCTTGCGTCGGGAGCGTGGGAATTGACTTCCGGAGAGTGGCGAGGCATTGGTGCTCTGGGTCGCATCCGCATCCTCGGGGTGTTTCTTGTTAACACAATAAAGCTCGTTTATGGAGACTAATAGGAGGTTACGTACATTATACCTTGCTCAATCCCAAAGGGTAGATGTATAGTCTGTTGACAATTGAATTTATGCGTGGAAGAATAGTTTTCTTGATTTTAAGTTCAGAAAGTTTTTATTTTATTTTAGACAAATTGAAACAGTTTTATTGAAATAGTTTTTTTTTCCTTACTTGCTTTTACGACTATACCAGAGTAAGATCAGTATCTGTTCTCCGCCTAGGAGTTTATGAAAATCAACTTTTTCAACACCCGTTCTTTCTGTGTCTCTCTGTGTCTCTCTCTGTCTCTCTCTCTCTGTCTCTGTCTCTTTCTCTGTCTGTCTTTCTGTCTGTCTTTCTCTCTCTCCTCCCTCTCTCTCTGTTTCTCTTTTGAAATATACTTCTTTGCCTGAAGGTCTAATGCTTGTCTTGCTGAGATGGAAGAAGATAGATAGATAGATAGAAAGAAGAGAGAAGAGAGAGAGAGAGAGAGAGAGAGAGAGAGAGAGAAAGAAAGAAAAGAGAGAGAGAGAGAGAGAGAGAGAGAGAGAGAGAGAGAGAGAGAGAGAGAGAGAGAGAGAGAATTCGGATCAGGTTGAAGTGTTTTGTATGTTCGAATGACTGTAGGCAGGAAAATGTGCATGGCATTACAACTTGATGACACTGGAGCCATCTGTAGTCGTCATGGTGATGTTGATGAGGATATCCTGGTGACGTTGACTCTCTTGTCGTTCCTGTGTCGTGTATATTTAGTTTTATTTCTGTTTTTTTTCCCTTACCATCTTCTCACCTTTCCTATGTCACTACCCCTGCGCTGCTTATTTTTACCCCCGTGGCCGGGGCTCTTTCACTGTAAATAGTATCCCCACCTCCTGGACATTCTGTGCTAAACATTTCCTGTTTACTGTCACTCTCTTTGTATTCTGTCATTTCTTCCTGTCATGTTCTGCATTGCTGGTCCACTCACCTGAATGTGTTCGATAAAGTCTTACGTAGATTCATTAAGTGCATTTTTAGATCTAGGGAAATGAGATATGCAGAAGCAATTTTAGGGAATTTAGTCCCGTTTTTTTATATATGTTTTAGTGTCCTTAGTTATTTTCAAATTGTATTCAGGTAGTTTTTTTTATATATGTTAGTGTCCTTAGTATTTCAAATTGTATTCAGTATGTTTTTTTTTTATATATGTTTTAGTGTCCTTAGTTATTTTCAAAATTGTATTCAGTATGTGTTTTTATATATTTATGTCCTTAGTTATTTCAAAATGTATTCAGGTATGTTTTTTTTTTATATATGTTTTAGTGTCCTTAGTATTTCAATTGTATTCAGGTATGTGTTTTTATATATTTTAGTGTCTTAGTTATTTTCAAAATGTATTCAGGTATTTTTTTTTTTTATATATGTTAGTGTCCTTAGTATTTTCAAAATTGTATTCAGGTATGGTTTTTTTTTTTTATATATGTTTTAGTGTCCTTAGTTATTTTCAAAATTGTATTCAGGTATTTTTTTTATATATGTTTTAGTGTCCTTAGTTATTTTCAAATTGTATTCAGGTATTTTTTTACATCCCCTGTGTGATATATTGGACGGATGGTCAACGCCAGGGGCATTTCCTTACATATGTGTGAATGCATTGATATTGTGCTTAAGATTTTGTTCCTTTGTTTCCTGTTGAAGTATTGTGTATGTTTTGAAACGCTTATAGCTTAATAGTAATATTGCTCTAAGCAATCGGCTGGGCTTTAAACAAAAGTAACAGTAACGTTGCTCATAGAAACTATGCACTATCCTTACAAATAGGAGTTAGGTCGACGTCATTTTGAAACAAAAATCTTGTAATACCAAAGGAAATAAGAGGGAAGCAGGGAGAATTTTAAAGATCAACTAAGTAACATAACTCTTGAGAGTCACGGGAGTTATCTCCCATGTAGAATTTCTCAAACCCAACACAGTTTGCGCTACCCATTCAGCTAGCATAGACGCAGCCACGAAGCATAAAGTGGTAAGCTCAGAACGTTCCTTAATCTTGTAATGTTAAAATCAACTTTTGGTTGTTCATCCCCCCCCCCCCCCCCACTAGTGTTTAATTTTGAAATGGGACTGTATTTTAACTGATTTCAGAGTAAGCTTGTTAATATCCACAGAGTGATACTTGAAGGCTTGCCAGAATAATGTTCAAAGCAATTTGAAATAGTAATGGCAGTCTTTCTCCCCCCAAGTTATGTGCAACTTCAATTTCCGTCTGCAAAACTATTTATCTTTTCTGGTTAATGTCCTTCTTGCTCCAAAGACAGTTCTTTTGATCAGAATCCTAGATAATCCAGACCTTTCCCGTGACCTTTCTGTGCTATTGATCAGGATGTGTCATCCAGCTGGGCTGAATGAAATAAGTACGATGCCATCAGCAACTTACGGGGTATATCCCCACCCCCACCCCCACCCCCAGAGAGACGTGGGGATCTCTCTCATTATAAATAGCATCCTCACCTTCTGGAAATCCAGTGTCAGAAATTTGCTCTTGTCGTTGCTCTCTTTGTATCGGAATCATTCCTTTGCTTTCTGTCATCTCTTCCCTTCTCGTTTTCCACCCTACTGATTCATTCACTTTCGTATTTCCCATACAGGCTCACATACTTTCTGTATGGATTGAAAACTGGCGTATATTTTTAAAGGATTGTAACTTGCTTAGCGGCAATTTCAAGTACTATAGACCAGTTTTTGTTTATGCTTTTGTATAATCAGAAATGTTTTTGTATTTGTGTCCAGGTTTATTTTTTTTAATCCTCACCCCCACCCCCTGGTGGTAAATTCGGCGGAATGGTCAACGCCACGATGATACGTGTACTTAATTTTCCTTTCCTTTCTCCCCCCCCCCCCCAGGGTCATCAGTGTGTTTAGATATATGTGTGTTTTCTTTGAGATGGGTATAGCCTTGGTATAGTTATGAGCAGTCGACTGTACTGGTCTTTCAGTTCTGATGATAATAATAGTGATGATGATGATAACAATAATCATAACAACAACAACAAAACAACAATAATAATAATAATAATAATGATATAATAATAATAATAATAACAATAATGATAATAATAATAATAATAATGATATAATAATAATAATAATAATAATAATAATAATAATAATAATAATAATAATAATAATAAAAACAAACAGTATGAACGTTTCCAGAAGACCAATTAAAGAACGAAAGTCGTATGGTACTTTGGAGTTGACCTCATCGGTCTTTAGTGATTAGTAGAGAAAAAATGAGGGAGAGGAATAAAATTAAACTGTATTTTCCAACGCTATAGGTGTCAGTACATAGACCAACGCTATAGGTGTCAGTACATAGACCAACGCTATAGGTGTCAGTACATAGACCAACGCTATAGGTGTCAGTACATAGACCAACGCTATAGGTGTCAGTACATAGACCAACGCTATAGGTGTCAGTACATAGACCAACGCTATAGGTGTCAGTACATAGACCAACGCTATAGGTGTCAGTACATAGACCAACGCTAACTAAGGTGTCAGTACATAGACCAACGCTATAGGTGTCAGTACATAGACCAACGCTATAGGTGTCAGTACATAGACCAACGCTATAGGTGTCAGTACATAGACCAACGCTATAGGTGTCAGTACATAGACCAACGCTATAGGTGTCAGTACATAGACCAACGCTATAGGTGTCAGTACATAGACCAACGCTATAGGTGTCAGTACATAGACCAACGCTATAGTGTCGCATAACCAGTAATACATAGACCAACGCTATAGGTGTCAGTACATAGACCAACTTAAATATGTGCCATTGCAAACCTACGTGTAAGAACAAAGAAACGAACGAACGAACAAACAAACAAGCAAGCAAGCAAGCAAGCAAGCAAGCAAACAAGCAAGCAAGCAAGCAAACAAACAAACAAACAAACAAACAAACAAACAAACAAACAAACAAACAAACAAACAAAACAAAACAACAAAACAAACAAACAATCAATCAATGACTCAAATAATCAGAGATAGGATACTACAAAGGCTTTAAGTAAAACAGGCAGAAAGCAAGTAAAATAAGATGTGTAGGATATATAAGAATATGTAAGAACATAATCACAAGATATATAAGAATATAAGATATATAAGAATGTATACATAATATCGGATGCACAGGCGCGAGTGAGCACGTGCATGCGTGCGCGTATACGTGTGTTTGTGTGTGTATGTGTGTAAAAGAGATAAAAAATTGCAAATCATAAAGAACAATAATTTTAAAAAGTAACTTAACAGTATCTGAATACATGACAACGTTATGTTTCCATTTCAGTTTGAAAGAGAGGGCACCCCCGTGGAGATGCCGGGGGCTCTTTCAGTATGAATAGTATCCCCACCTTCTGGAAATTCTGTGCTAGAAATTTCCTCTTTTCTGTCACTTTCTTTGATTCTGCCTTGCTCCTTTGCTTTCTGTCATTTCTTCCTATCATTTTCTTCCTTGCTGGTCCACTCACCTGTATGTGTTCAATAAAGTCTTACGTACTTTCCCTAAGGATTGATAAATGGGTACATGTATTAAGCGCATTTCTGGCTCAAGGGAAATGAAATCTGCGGAACAATTTAAGGTAATGTAGGCCCGGTTTTATGTATGTTTTAGTGTCCTTAGTTATGTTAAACTTTGTATTCATGTATGTTTTTTAAATCCCGTGTGAGATAAATCGGATTGGTCAACGCCAGGGGGATCTCCATAGCTTATGTGCACGAATGCATTGATATATGTATTTAATTTTCTTTTCCTTTTTTCCTGTTGAAGTACATGTATGGTGAATGTTTTGAAACAACTGTATCCCTGATATGACTGTAAGCAGTCAGCTGAGCTTTCACCCTTTGACTCCTGCACCCTGTCCACCAGCAAGCTGCGTTGCCAACGATGATTACAAAGCAAAAACTTAACCCTTTGACTCCCTCACCCTATCCACCAGCTTCCTGCGGATAAAGTGAGAGAGTCAGAAGGTTAAGTTTTCTGCAGGGTGCAGGAGTGAAAGTGTTAAACAACAGTAACAGTAAGAGAGGGCAAAAGTACAAATGATAGCAAACAATAAACAAATCATAACAAACAATAAACAAATCATAACAAACAATAAACAAATCATAACAAACAATAAACAAATCATAACAAGCAATAAACAAATCATAACAAACCATAAACAAATCATAGCAAACAATAAACAAATCATAGCAAACAATAAACAAATCATAACAAACAATAACAAACAATAACAATCATAACAAAGAAGTAACGTATCAGTATTTGCATACATGACGACGTTACGTTTTCATGTATACTTTTTCGTTTTTCTTTGTTCGCTCTCCGTATACATGGTCAGACCACATCTGGCGATGACCGTGGCCATTTTTTAAACCCCGCCCCCTCCTCCCCCCCCCCCCGGTTCCTGCCGGCTCCCATGGTCTTTGATGGTCAGAGGAGCTGTTGTCTGCCATGTCTGTTGTCACTCCACTGGTAAGAGGTGACATCACTACAACACAGGCGTTCAGCTGTTGTCAACCATGTCTATTGTCACTCCACTGGTAAGAGGTGACGTCACTACAACACAGGCGTTCAGCTGTTGTCAACCATGTCTATTGTCACTCCACTGGTAAGAGGTGACGTCACTACAACACAGGCGTTCAGCTGTTGTCAGCCATGTCTATTGTCACTCCACTGGTAAAAGGTGACGTCACTACAACACAGGCGTTCAGCTGTTGTCAGCCATGTCTATTGTCACTCCACTGGTAAGAGGTGACGTCACTACAACACAGGCGTTCAGCTGTTGTCAGCCATGTCTATTGTCACTCCACTGGTAAGAGGTGACGTCACTACAACACAGGCGTTCAGCTGTTGTCAGCCATGTCTATTGTCACTCCACTGGTAAGAGGTGACGTCACTACAACACAGGCGTTCAGCTGTTGGGTGCATTTGACTGCAGGGAAAGCTTGGTGATTGTAGATGTCATGTATAATATGACGAATATTCCTTTTACACGCTACGATCGAATCAGAACGGGGAGGGGAGGGTGAGAGAGAGGAGGAGAGATGGAGAGAGATAGAGTGAGGGGGAGAGAAAGAGAGAAAGGGAATGAGAAAGAGAGAGAGAGGGGGGAGAGAGAAGAGAGAAAGGGAGAGGGAAAGAAAGGGAGAGAGAGAGAGAGAGGGGAGAGAGAGGGGGAAGAGAGAGAGAGAGAGAGAGAGAGGGGGGAATGGGAAAGAGAGAGAGAGACAGGGGGAGAGATAGAGAGGGGGAGAGAGAAGAGAGAGAGAGAGAGGGAAAGGAAGAGAAAGGGAGAGAGAGAGAGGGAAAGAAAGGGAGAAAGAGAGAGAGAAAGAGAGAGAGGGGAGATAGAAGAGAGAGAGGGAGAGGGAAAGAAAGGGAGAGAGGGGGAAGGGAGAGAGGGGACAATGACAATGACAATGACAATGATGCTTTATTTTTCAACGGTAAAAGCTATTGGCTAGAAGCCATTTTTCAAACTTGCCGTTGCTATTCTATACACATGACATTTGTTTACAGTAAAAAGTACAGCTTAAGGAAAATACATGTTGAATGCTAAAATTAAGATACAATGAAATCAAGAAACGGACACAGTCAGCACTTAGAGATAGATAGATAGATAGATAGATAGATAGAGAGAGAGAGAGAGGTAGATAGTATAAATAGATAGATAGACAGATGAGCAGGTAGATAAGTAAATAAAGAAAGAAAGATAATGTTGATAGTGATAATAATAAAAATAAGACGAAGAAGAGGAAGAAGAAGAAGGAAGAGGAGGAGGAGGAGGAGGAGAGGAAAACACAGTAAACAAAATAGTAATAAGATAAAACAAAATAAAATGAAATAGAGGGAGAAGAAACATTACATGTGACAAATTTATAGAAGATAAATCAAGCGTCAAATAGACTAATGTTCTTACAATTAAATCAAAGAAGATGAAATCAATTTTCTGATTACACACAAAAAATATTAACACTGCTACAACAATTACCACTACTACCACTACTACTACTACTACTACTACTACTAAACCCAAAGATAATAAATGGAGGTAGAAAAAAGAGCAGTTCAGAAGGATGATTAGAGGGGGGAAAAAAGAAAAAAAAAAAAAAAAAAAAAGGGGGTGGGGGGTGGGGGGTGGTAGCAAACATTGGGTCGATTGAAGGCATAAACACATAAAATTCTACAGGAGACAGAAAATCAACAGATGATATGAAGTCAAATAGACAAATGTATAGATAGATAAATAAAGTAAATTTTACTTTCGACAATAGGAAATTACAGTAATGATAAACGCATATGTATAATAGAAATATCATACATGTGTAAACAAATCAATAATTCATGTAATAAGACATAAATAAATCAAGAATAGTAACCATAACCAAGCGCCGTTTTTCTTGATAGGAGAAGAGAGATACAAGCATGATATGGATAACAGTTGGAGAAAAGTGACAAATACAGACAGCAGATAAGAGCCAACCAAACAAACAGACAATATGGCTAACAGATAAGATGGGCAAGCAAGCAAAGCAAAAAAACAAACAAACAAACAAAATGAACAAAGGCAATGAGAAATAAAGAAGAAGCAAGAGATGATCAAACACGTCATAGAGTCATCAACAAATCATCGCATATAATACAGAAATAAATACTGGTTGGCTGTTTGAACTGTTAAAATATCAATAATGTTAAAGAGAAAAAACAAACAAACAAAAAGAACACAAATTATCATTGTGCATACACACACACACACACACACACACACACACACACACACACACACACACACACACACACACACACACACACACCACACACACACACATTGACTAGATTAGATGTCATAGGTTGAAAGGCAGCTGACGTTATTGTTGCTAACTGAGGTAATCTACGACACTGACGTCAGGTATTTAAATAAAGTAACTTTGAAGGAAGAGAGTGATTGAGTGTTTGTGATATTTGGGGGGAGGGTGTTCCATAGTTGTGCACCAGAAAACGATAAACTACTTTTATATATGTCAATTCTTGGACGGATAATTTTGAATTGATTTTGTCTTGAGTTTGAGTATGATCGCACATTCTGATTAAACAAATTGAGAAGATATTGCGGAACATTCCTTTTTGATACTTTAAACATTGTGATACCTTTATTGAACATTAAGTGTGACTTTAGAGGGAGGATTCCTAACTGTTTAAGTTTTTCATCTGTTGTTAAAGTGGGATCTGGCATGATAAGTTTTGCTGCCCTCCTATGTAAGGTGTTCAATTTTTTTAGATGAACTTCACATGAGCTATCCCACAGTGTAGAGGCATAATCTATGTGCGATTTAATATGAGCATTATAAAATAATTGGCGCGTGTTTGTATCTGTTAGATATCTTAATTTGGACAGAATAAATAAGTTCTTGGAGATAATCCTGCATAAATAATCAATGTGGTTTTGCCAGGTAAGATTATGATCAATGAGAACTCCCAGTAGACGGTGTTCAGGTATTTGTGCAATAGAATTACCTCTCAAAGACAGATTGAGTGACAGAGGGCCAAGCTGCCGTTTTTGGCGTGTGCATATAACCATACATTCAGTTTTCGTAGGGTTCAAAGCCATAGCGTTTTTAGCACACCAATCAGAAATTTCATTTAGGCTCTTTTGTAAACGTGTGTTTACAGTCGCTATGCTTGTGTCTTGTG
>JAPXFY010000025.1:59824787-59832287 GCA_030674185.1 Monoplex corrugatus
TCTATATTATTTTTGGTTTGTTTTATTCTGTTTGGTTTCAGCCTAAATTTTCTCATTACAGGATTGTGATCACTGTTACATTTTACGCCTGGTAATATTTTTGCTATCAATAAAGAATTTCTAAATGTCTTATTTATAAGGATATAATCACTTTGATTTTTTGCACTATCTCCTGGATTTATGTATGTCCATTTTCATCTGTTCTCTTGCTCAAACCAAGTGTTTCTTACAATGAATTCAGTTAGTTGTGCCCATTCAACAAGTTTCTCACCTCTTTCATTTCGCAAGCCAAGGCCATAAGGTTCAACTATGTCATCTATTTTTTCTGTCCTGGTTTAGCATTAAAATCTCCCATTATTATTGTAATATCCTGTGATGAGCATGAGTGTATTGTCTATTGCCAACATTTGGAAAGTACACACACACACACACACACACACACACACACACACACACACACACACACACACACACACACACACACACACACACACACACACACACACACACACACACAACAATATATATATATAAAGCTTGAACATTCCATTATTTCAAGAAAGAAAATCGACTGTGATAAGAACAAAGGAACACCACATACATAGCTCTCTCTCTTTTTCTCTTTTCTCTCTTTCTCTTTCTCTCTTTCTTTCTCTCTCTTTCTCTCTTTCTTTCTCTCTCTTTCCTCTCTCTCTTTCTCTCTCTTTCTCTCTTTCTCTCTTTCTTTCTCTCTCTTTCTCTCTCTTTCTTTCTCTCTTTCTTCTTCTCTCTTTTCTCTCTCTCTCTTTCTCTCTTTCTCTCTTTCTTCTCTCTTCTTTCTCTCTTTCTCTCTTTCTCTTTTCTCTCTTTCTCTCTCTCTCCCTTTCTCTCTTTTTCTCTCTTTCTCTCTCTCTTTCTCTCTTTCTTTCTCTCTTTCTTCTCTCTTTTCTCTCTTCTCTTCTTCTCTCTTCTCTCTCTTTCTCTTCTCTCTCTTTCTCTCTTTCTTTCTCTCTTTCTTCTCTCTCTTTCTTTTTTCTCTCTTTCTCTCTTTTTCTCTCTTTCTCTCTCTCTCTTCTTTCTCTCTTTCTCTCTTTCTCTTTCTCTCTCTTTCTCTCTTTTTCTCTCTTTCTCTCTCTCTCTTTTCTTTCTCTCTCTCTCTTTCTCTCTTTCTTTCTCTCTCTCTTTTTTCTCTCTTTCTCTCTTTCTCTCTTTCTTTCTCTCTTTCTCTCTCTCTCTTTTTCTCTCTTTCTCTCTCTCTCTCTTTCTTTCTCTCTCTTTCTCTCTCTCTCTCTTTTCTCTCTCTCTCTCTCTCTCTCTTTCTTCTCTTTCTCTCTCTCTCTCTTTTTCTCTCTTTCTCTCTCTCTCTCTCTTTTTCTCTCTTTCTCTCTTTTTCTCTCTTTCTCTCTCTCTCTCTCTCTTTCTCTCCTCTCTCTCTCTCTCTCTCTTCTTTCTCTCTCTTTCTCTCTTTCTCTCTTTCTTCTCTCTCTCTTTTTCTCTTTTCTCTTCTCTCTTCTCTCTCTCTCTTCTCTCCTCTCTCTCCTCTTTTCCTCTCTCTCTCTCTCTCGCTGTTTACAGAAACACACAGGCAACCATTTATGAAAAGAACTCTTCTCACACACACACAGACAAGTATACACACACATACGAAAGACATACACGCACGCACACGCATTCACGACCGCACGCACTTACACATACACACACAATTCTCACTCTCACCGTCTCTCTGTCTGTCTGTGTATCTGTCTCTCACACACAACACACTCATTACTACACACACACACAACAACACACACCACACACACACACACACACACACACACACACACATCTGTACGGGCCGATCTGAATCGTTTTTATTTAAACAGTGGAAGGCTGATCTATGCTAACGTTGTCAAATGACGCCTCAATTCGGACATCACTGCGACATTAAACCCAGGACACACGACCATTGTAAGAGAAAACTGGATCCAGGGTAGCTAAGTGGTAGATAAATGTCGTGAACCAGGACAGATAACTCTCCATTATGTCCATTCTCGTGCGGTCGACTTTCAGATTATTACCGTTCTTTGACAGTCTTTACAGAAGCACGTTGGCCAAAATTTCTGATTGTAACTAAATGTGACCAAGTAACAGTCTCATTAGTTGCCGATGGCAGTAAACGGTGTATCTACACACGTACACTGTTCTGCATTAAAGAAATGATTGAAAAGATTGAAAGATTAAAGATTGAAAAGGACGTCTTGTTATTCTACGCGCATAAAAATAACCGACATGGTTAGTCCATTCTAACAGCATCCTCCCTTTTTATATAAAGATCATTCAGAAAAACAAACAAACAAACAAACAAACAAAAAAAACACAAGATTTTTGCCTTTTCAAGATATTTATATGACCTTGAAGAAGCATCGGATGTATTGAAATTTGACTGAAATCTGAATCAAAGTAACTGCCAGCGTTTAAGCAAATAGGAACCCCACAAAAAACAAAACAAAACAAAACAAAAAAAGAGAGAGAGAGAGAGAGAGAGAGAGAGAGAGAAACAAACACAAACACACACACTCAAACACACAGACACACACAAACACCCACACAGACACGACAAACACACACACTCAAACACACATACACACACAAACACCCACACAGACACATACAAACACACACACGCACATACAAAACACACACACACAAACACACACACTCAAACCCACACACAAACACCCACACAGACACACACACACACACACGCAAACCCCCCCCCCCCAAACACACACACAACTGACAGCACTCAGACAATGAAACCATACGATGAACCCAAAGACAGTTGTTAGACAATTTCAGTGACGGGAAACAAGATTTTGGCAATGGTTCGTTTCTGACGTGTAAGAATTTCTCTGACAAGCTTAACCTTGCTAAGAAGACATAACCCCTACCAGTGATTGAGAAAGAATTTTCTCCCAAATTGATTCAACATATGAAAAGGTCAGCTATTAGATCACAGTAACGCCAACAAAATCTTGGCTTTGTGACGAGAATTAGAATGGTTTGTGTAAACCAGAACGGTTTTGTAGCGTGAAAAGATTCTAATACTGCTGAAAAAAACCATAACAGTTCTCTTCTGAACAAGTCTTCCGCCGGCTAGTTGTCCGTTGTTTTTTTGTTGTATTCCGTAATGTGTTTTGTTGAATTCTGTAATGGGTTTTGTTGAATTCTGTAATGGGTTTTGTTGAATTCTGTTAATGTGTTTTGTTGAATTCTGTAATGGGTTTTGTTGAATTCTGTAATGGGTTTTGTTGAATTTTGTAATGCGTTTTTGTTGAATTGTGTAATGTGTTTTGTTGAATTGTGTAATGTGTTTTGTTGAATTCTGTAATGCGTTTTTGTTGAATTCTGTAATGCGTTTTTGTTGTATTCTGTAATGTATTTTGTTGAATTCTGTAATGAATTTTGTTGAAATCTGTAATGAGTTTTGTTGAATTCTGTAATGAGTTTTGTTGAATTTTGTAATGGGTTTTGTTGAATTTTGTAATGCGTTTTTGTTGAATTCTGTAATGGGTTTTGTTGAATTCTGTAATGAGTTTTGTTGAATTCTGTAATGTGTTTTCTTGAATTCTGCAATATGTTTTGTTGAATTCTGTAATTTGTTTTGTTGAATTCTGTAATGGGTTTTGTTGAATTCTGTAATGTTTTATTGAGTTCTGTAATGAATTTTGTCGAATTCTGTAATGTGTTTTATTGAATTCTGTAACGAATTTTGTTGAATTCTGTAATGAGCTTGTTGAATTCTGTAATGGGTTGTGTTGAATTCTGCAATGTATTTTGTTGAATTCTGTAACGGATTTTGTTCAATTCTGTGATATGTTTTGTTGAATTCTGAATTTATTTTACTTTTACTTTTTTCTTCCGCTTGTATCGGTGGGCGTCGCGGGGAGATACAGTCGTCTGTCAGCAGCAAGGCGGGTGGCCTGGAGAAGGGACATCTCGTGAGCTCTGAGGGTGTCTGCCACGGAGTCGCTCCATCGTCGTCTTGGTCTTCCTCTGGCTCTCCAGCCAGAGTATCTGGTGTTGTATGCCCGAAGAGCTGAATGGTTTAGGGGCATACGTGTGAGGTGTCCGAACCATTTGATCCTCATATGTTCGATGTGTTGTAGGATTAGTGTTGCTCCTACCATGTCTCGTATCACCTCATTTCTGATCTTGTCCCGCCTTGTCTTGTTTACTGCTTTCCTCGGGCATTTCATTTCACAGGTGACCAGTTTTCTCTCGAGGACTTTAGTTAGGGACCATGTCTGGCACTGGTATGTCAGCGTTGGTAGAAAAATGGCGTTGATGAGTTTCGCCTTAGTGCTGGTGGGAATGCTGGGGTGTTTCAGGAGAGGGGCAAGTTGGTAGCTGACTGCTTTGGCTTTCTGGCATCTGGTCTCGATTTCTCTGTCTAGTTTGCCATTTTCAGTGAAGATGCTGCCCAGGTATTTAAATTCACTGGCTTGCTTCAACTGGGTTCCGTTGATGTTGATGTCCAGTTTGTTTGGTCTCTTACTGACAGTCATGACCTCTGAATTGTCGACTGAAAGTGTCTGTCGTATTTTCATTTCTGTTACTCCGTTGCGATGCTTCTGTGTAATCAATTACGAACCTTGTCACTTGCGATGGTCGTCGATCGTAAAGATTCTTGACTTTAGCTGTTGATCAGATGAAGGCCTGGTTGACATGCGTGCGTCCTTCTGTCCAATCAGCTGTGCATGGGTACTTATGTGTTAAGGATTGTAAGATTGTGGAAGGTAAAGCAACGAGGAAGAGGAGATGGACCCCACTCTTATAATCCATCCCCGAGAAAAGTTGGGCTCTCTACCACATCGTTCCCCACATCGACCGTAGGGTTATGCTGGTCTTTTTACCAAGTTAACTGCGGATGGGAGAAATCAACAGATCGCGTCTTTTCGAGGCGTGTACCCACTCTCTGTGTCTTTATTTCGCTCATTACAGGGAGTGAGTTTAAGCCTGCACGTAAACCCATGAGCTGGCCAGGTTCTGAGGCCCTATCTAGACTGTTTTTACCTTGTCTGTATTTTATGCCGGTATTGTATCAGCTTATCATTGGGATGATCTTGGAACACTACTTACTGAAAGAAAAAACAAAAAAACAAAAGAACAACAATACAATACAATACAATATTTTATTTGTATAGCGCAAAATCTTGATAAAATCAAATCTAAGCGCTAAAACAGACACACACGCACGCACACACACACACGCACGCACGCACGCACGCACACACACACACACACACGCGCACGCGCGCGCATACACACACACACACACACACACACACACACACACACACACACACACACACACGCACATGGCTATAAATGGAGAGAAAGAATAAAAGCAATGGAAAATTATAGAGAGCATATTATATACAATTATATATTACAATGTGATTCCCTTCCGAGTGGAGACAGGCTGCAGAGGGGATTGAGTGAGGTCAGGATTTTATGCAGAGGAGAAAAGGTGAGTTTTGAGAGCGGACTTGAAGGAAACAAAAGTAGGTTGCTGACGGACAGAGAGAGGAAGTTTGTTCCAGGAAAGTGGACCAGAAACAGAGAAGGCTCGTGGACCATAGGCATTGAGCTTAGTGCGTGGAAAGCGAAAAGTCAGAGGATCGGAGGCAGAGCGGAGGGTACGTGAGGAAACATAGATCTCAAGTAGGCTTGACAGGTAATCGGGGGCTGCGTTATTGAGGCTTTTGTAGCACATGGTGTCTAGTTTGTACTATATGCGCTTTGATACAGGGAGCCAGTGAAGTTGTGCCAGGAGAGGAGATATGTGGTCAGCTTTTTTCTTTTTGAGTACAAGGCGTACAGCATTGTTTTGAATGCGCTGTAGGATGTGAATGGTGGAGGCAGGAAGACCAGACAGGAGTGAATTGCAATAGTCAATGCGAGACATTATGAAGGAGAGAACGAGTTTTGCAGTTGTTTCGACAGAGAGATACTTCCTGATCAGGCTTATACGATGGAGGTGATAGTAGCAAGATCTGGCAGTTTGAGAAACAAAGTTGTTCATGGAGAGGGTAGAGTCAATGCAGACACCAAGGTTTTTAGCTGAATCAGAAATTGGGACTGATGTGTTACAAAAAACAAAACAAAACAAACAAACAAGCAAACAAACAAACAAACAAACAAACAAACAAACAAGCAAACAAACAAACAAACAAACAAACACATAAATAAACAAAAAACCTTGACAAGAGTGAAAAAAAAAAAAGAAAAAGAAAATCCCTTAAGGCTTGTGCCATGATCACACCATACACATGGCACCTGTGACGTTAGTGCACGTGGAATTTGTTCCGAGCACGGAGACGTCGTCTTGAGAAAACTGAATCTGAAACTGACACTCACTGTGTCACCAGCTGTCACAAAGATAGACAGTAGTATATACCTCATGAGGTAGGTAGAAATAGACAGTAGTGTATACCTCATGAGGTAGGTAGAAATAGACAGTAGTGTATACCTCGTGAGGTAGGTAGAAATAGACAGTAGTGTATACCTCATGAGGTAGGTAGAAATAGACAGTAGTATATACCTCATGAGGTAGGTAGAAATAGACAGTAGTATATACCTCATGAGGTAGGTAGAAATAGACAGTAGTATATACCTCATGAGGTAGGTAGAAATAGACAGTAGTATATACCTCATGAGGTAGGTAGAAATAGACAGTAGTATATACCTCGTGAGGTAGGTAGAAATAGACAGTAGTGTATACCTCGTGAGGTAGGTAGAAATAGACAGTAGTATATACCTCATGAGGTAGGTAGAAATAGACAGTAGTATATACCTCGTGAGGTAGGTAGAAATAGACAGTAGTATATACCTCATGAGGTAGGTAGAAATAGACAGTAGTATATACCTCGTGAGGTAGGTAGAAATAGACAGTAGTATATACCTCATGGGGTAGGTAGAAATAGTAGTATATACCTCGTGAGGTAGGTAGAAATAGACAGTAGTATATACCTCGTGAGGTAGGTAGAAATAGACAGTAGTGTATACCTCATGAGGTAGGTAGAAATAGACAGTAGTGTATACCTCATGAGGTAGGTAGAAATAGACAGTAGTATATACCTCGTGAGGTAGGTCAAAAAATAGACAGTAGTATATACCTCATGAGGTAGGTAGAAATAGACAGTAGTATATACCTCGTGAGGTAGGTAGAAATAGACAGTAGTATATACCTCGTGAGGTAGGTAGAAATAGACAGTAGTATATACCTCGTGAGGTAGGTAGAAATAGACAGTAGTATATACCTCATGAGGTAGGTAGAAATAGACAGTAGTATATACCTCGTGAGATAGGTAGAAATAGACAGTAGTATATACCTCGTGAGGTAGGTAGAAATAGACAGTAGTGTATACCTCGTGAGGTAGGTAGAAATAGACAGTAGTGTATACCTCGTGAGGTAGGTAGAAATAGACAGTAGTATATACCTCGTGAGGTAGGTAGAAATAGACAGTAGTA
>JAPXFY010000025.1:59837287-59844787 GCA_030674185.1 Monoplex corrugatus
TCATCAGTAACAGCCACGACAGTGCCTGTGTGTACAATCTACCCCCCCTATACACACACACAGCGTGGTGAGGGAGCAACTGTTGGAGATTTGTTTTGCTTAACTCGTGTTTAATATTTATCCACCCAGGCTGCGTGTGCGTGATCCGTGGCAGCCTCAAAGTCGGCACGGAAGAGGGGGAGATTGTGTTTACCGTTTCCTCGTGCTTGGCTTTGAAGGTTTGTTTTGCCGTAGTTTGAAGTTTGTGAAAACCTGATTGGAATCAGTGGTGCCGGAGACGTGATTATCTATGTTCCTGGATTTGTGTTGTGCTGACAACAAGCTAAATTCGACAGCTATTGGAAGCACCGTTCGCTGTTGGAGATTTTGTGATTGAGTTGACATCAGTTTGTGCCACTGTGCAGTTTTGGCGCCACTGATTATTAGTTATGTTTTTTGTAGTGGGGAATATTCAGGATATTCAGGACTTTTTTGAATTGTCATTTGATTCCAGCTGACTGTGTCGTACGGTGATCTATTTGCTACAACACTCCAAGCGAATTCGAAGACCGTTGAGCAACGAAAATACTTAAGTTGTCAATTTTTGTAAACGGAAAGCCTGTCCTAGCTGTTATCCACTGAACAAGCGCCTGGCCATCAGTTGCACTTTTAGGAAATAAAGAAGAAGAGAGAGAGAGAGAGAGAGAGAGAAAAAAAAAAAAAAAAAAAGAAAAGAAAGAAAGAAAGAAAGAAAAGAAAGAAAGAAAGAAAGAAAATCCACTTTTCTTCAGTACATTTTTTAAGAGTCTACGAAAGACGTCGTCTTTCTGCTTTGATCCCGTTCATCTCTGATGGGTGGCGACTCGATAAAAGCTGCGTTAAATTGACTGGATCGTTGGCTGGGGGCAGTTTGGCAGCAATCTGGCAGTGCTCATTGGAAAGCCATCAGAGACGTCCAAAGCCATCTGGCCTTGCCTCTGATTTTGAGGGTGGAGTGCGCGCAGTGTCCACCTGTCTTGGGACGGCTTGATTGGGCTATTGAGGGATTGGACACGGCCAGAGACACCGTCACAGGAACAAGAGTAATCAAGAAAGACAGTGAACAAGGAAGCAGGAACACGTTTACAGGCCAAGATCGAGAACCAGGATTGAAAAGACTTGGGAACAGGAACAACTTCAGTCGTTTAGAAGAAGAGCTGGGACATAGAGATATTCAAAAAAACAGAAAGGGGAAAAACCCCATGTGTTGATAGGAATTTTAGAGAAAAGAAGAGACAGTTGAACTGTGCAACAATACTAAAAGACGACATTGAAAGATAGGAACGCTTAAGTTCTTAAGAAGAACTGGAACGTAAAGATATCCTGAAAAAAAAAATCCGCCGAGTTAATAGGAATTTAAGCGAAAAGAGAAGACAGTTGAAGAACTGTGGACCAGTATTGAAAAACGACACTTGAGGAAAGGGACGGTAAACTCGTTTGGAAGAATTGGAACGCAACGAAAGGCATCACTTGAAAAAAAAAGAAGAAGAAGAAAGAAAAAAAAAAAAAAAGAAAACGCCTAATGAAAGTCTAAGCTTGAAGGAAAGATCGTTGAAGAACCGTGGATCAGTATCGAAAACCGGACGCGAGGAGAGGAACGGTTAAATCGTTTAGAGGAATCGAAACATAGAAGCAGCGGTAAAAAGTAAAAGGAAGGAAAGAAAAGAAACAGCGCGCTGTGTTAATTGGAATTAGAACGACAAAGGAAGGCATTTAAAGAGAAAGGGAGGACCGGGAAGAGAGAAGCTTCAGATACAGGGACAAGAAGCTGAAGAGAAAGTAGATGTTTAAGCCATAAAAGAAAAGAACAAGCCAAAAAGCCAGACACTCAGAAGGAGAAACCTGTAATAAGTGGAAGACAGAGAAAGACACCAGAAGTAAAACGAAGAGGACGGGGACAGCGAGGAAGACCACAGGAGTAGGAAGAAGAAGAGGAAGACCACAGGAGTAGGAAGAAGAAGAGGAAGACCACAGGAGTAGGAAGAAGAAGAGGAAGACCACAGGAGTAGGAAGAAGAAGAGGAAGACCACAGGAGTAGGAAGAAGAAGAGGAAGACCACAGGAGTAGGAAGAAGAAGAGGAAGACCACAGGAGTAGGAAGAAGAAGAGGAAGACCACAGGAGTAGGAAGAAGAAGAGGAAGACCACAGGAGTAGGAAGAAGAAGAGGAAGACCACAGGAGTAGGAAGAAGAAGAGGAAGACACAGAGTAGGAAGAAGAGGAAGATCTCAGGAGCAGGTGCAGAGGAAGGAGGCAGGAATCCTGGATGTCGGGGACGGGTCATCGGTGGACAGTTCAGGGGAGAGTACCGGTGCTTCTGGTTGTCCCGGCAACATGACCACCTGGCCAGAGCATGCACACCTTCCAGGTAAGTCACCTTCGCACCTAGTACCTGTCTGAGATTACTGTTTCACACATTGTCTGTGCTATAGTTTCCTTTGTGCACATAGCCTGTCTGCAAATTTCTTTGTGGCGTTTTGTGCATCTTTCTTTCTGTCTTTAAAAACCTCACTGATAGCACTGATGGTAATTCATTGGGCGTGGCAGTGCAAGGAGAGTGAGTTTAGAGTTATAACAACACGTTTTCATTTTATTTACGAAATGAATATTTTCTGTCTTTCAGCATGACAACCACGCTTATTGTGCTGTTCTTGTGGGGTTGAAATCTGGATCCTACTTATATTCCCAGTGGCATTTTCCATTGTCTGTATTCCAAGGGGATAAGGGGTGGGCGGTTGGTGGTTGATAACAGTAACCAGTATTTCATGTCGATGTTTGTAGCATAAATATGAATCAAAGCGACTGTCAGTGATCTAGCAGTGTTAGTGTAAATTCATTATCTAGATACCAGATTCAGTGTTTTGCCTCAACGTGGGGAGTTTTTTTGGTTTTGGTTTGGTTTTGGTTTGGTTTGTGGTTTGGTTTGGTTTGGTTTGGGTTGGTTTGGGTTGGTTTTGGTTTCCACCGTGAACATCCGTGCTGCTATTGAACGTATCGCATTCTCACACCCTATCTCCCCCCACCCCACCCCCACGAGGAAAAACAAACACAGGCGGTGTAATAGGGGGAGACAGTGTTGTAGATCGTGTGTGGCAGTCGTACAGTTTAATGATGTGTGCTCGTGCAACCGTATAAATATATGATGTGCGCGTGCGCATTTGTTTGTTTTGGAGCTCTCCCGTGTGAAGATTAAAAAGATTTAGCGACGGTAAACAGTTTTCTATGGCGGTTTGTTTTCATTTTGGTCGAAGGCTTGTGTTATGTTCAGTGTGTTTGGAAGAGACGTGCGTGTGCGTGCGTGCGTGCGTGTGTGTGTGTCTGTTTCAGCGCTTAGATTTGATTTTATCAAGATTTTGCGCTATATAAATATTGTAATTATTATTATTATTATAGACAGAAAGGGGGTGGGCGTTACTTTGCATTTTGCGTCCTGTGATGGGGACGGTTCTGACCTGTGGTGACATCCAATACCACCAAAAAGTCTACTTTCGTTTCTGGCCATGTGGTGTTAGGAACAGACAAACTGGAAAGAAAATCCAGTGGTTGAAAATAATATAACCCTTTTCGTTTATTCCTATCTACCGGAGGGAGGTGCGTGTCTGCGTGTGCGTGTTTCTGTCTGTCTGGGACAAATGTAATTATTTCAGCAGCTGGGACAAGTATGATTATTTCAGCAAGCTCTGATCTCTCGCTCGGGGTCTGGCTCCACTCCTGAACGATTATTGTCGTTACTTGAGGGGCTTAGTAGGCATTGTCTGTACTCAGTTTGATGATCACAACAGGCACTGTTGAACTCCGCCGAAGTGACCCAGCAGCAGTGTAAGGTCTTCTCTGGTGAGTAACCTCATGGTAGTTTGGTGTCGCTGGTTTCCTTGGGGTTCCTGGTAGTTTGGCAGAACTAGGGGTTTGTGGTGTGTTGTGGAGCTGGAAAGAGCGGCGTAGGATCAGCGCCACTGAGTCGGCAGAAATTTGTGACTCCCCCCCCCCCCCTCCCTCCGCTGCCCTTTCATAAAAAAACAAGATTGTCTTCGCTGTTTCTGGACCTACTTTCACGAGGTGAAAGGTCAAAGGTGGAGACAGCGAGGTCAAAGGTCAAAGGTGGAAACAAGTGGCAAATACATGACTTTGGAAGACAATGTGTCAAAGTCAAAGTCTTAACGTCTACTTTCACTTCAGCTCCTTTTCCCTGTATCTGAAGCTTCTTTCTTCCCGGTCCTCCCTTTGTCTTTAAATGTCTTCCTTTGTCGTTTTGATTCCAAGGAGACCTTGTGTTGTTTCTGGGTCACTTCGGAAGTTTTGAGAATATTTATAACTTATTTTCACTAGTTACATTGTCTACCATTGTCTTACGCCTCACGGTAAGTTTTTATTTCAACTGAAGCGTCTTCAGGGTGGTGGTGACCTTGAAGAGTACATCTAGAGTTTCTGTTGCTGTTTTTGTGTAACGAGGGAGATTGGTAGAATGGCTTGACCGTTCTATATACAGCGTTGTGGATCGCACATCTGACACATTTATTCATATTCATTTATTTGGTATTAATTTTTGTACAAGTATTTCGGGAAGATGACAGGTTTGCTTTTATTTGGAACCAAAGTCTTTTGTTTTGGTACTGCAAAGTTACGATAAGAAACGCGGTACAGTCTTCAGATTTACTTTATTTTTTTACAATTTTCCATGAACTCTATCCTGTCTGTGTCTATTTTCATCCGCAATAAAAGAAATAGAAATTGTTTAATGTTGATGTGGAAGGTGTGTGTGTGTGTGTGTGTGTGTGTGTGTGTGTGTGTGTGTGTGTGTGTGTGTGTGTGTTGTGTGTGTGCATGCGTGTGTGTGTATGTGTGTGTATATATATATATATGTGTGTGTGTGTATGTATGTAGTGTGTGTGTGTTGTGTGTGTGTGTATGTGTGTGTGTATGTATGTGTGTGTGTGTGTGTGTGTGTGTGTGTGTGTGTGTGTGTGTGTGTGTGTGTGTGTGTGTGTGTGTGTGTGTGTGTGTGTGTGTGTGACAAGCCAAAGCCGAGGGATTTCTTTTCTGACAGTCGTTGATGAAGAAAGTGATTGAAGTAACTAAGCAGTAACAAATTCTGGGGAGAGCCAGACGGCAGAAGGTCCTCAGAGGAGGAAACCCCCGTCAAACAAGTGTTACGGCCCTTAACTCCTGACACTCTAAGGGGGCCGGGCCACATCCAGGTCATGACTCCTGGAACCCCTCTGCTGCCTCCATCCGGACTTGTTCTCCCCGCTGAAAGAGCGTTGCCACGGTGCAGCACGACTCATTTTTTCATTTTTTTCTTTTTTTTTCTACCATGACTTCAGAAAGACAAGAATGCTAATTGGCCTTCAAGTGGAAAGACCTGGAAATCAACCTATCTCTGCAATGTTTTATACCAGGGCAGTTGGGCGAATGCCCTGCTCTTCAGCAATTTTCAACTGCCGTGGGTCTTTAGCGTGCGCAGGCCAGAAGGCACACGGGTCCGACTCTTTCAGTTCGATTTTTCGGCCAGACTGACGTAACGAACCATGGAATTTCGAGTTTACTGATTGACTGGCGAACGTCTGAACAATTATTTCACTGTTCACCTCCATATCTATCTATCTGTCTGTCTGTCTGTGTCTGTCCGTCCGTCCGTCCGTCCGTCTGTCTGTCTGTCTGTCTGTCCATCCATCCATCCATCCATCTGTGTCTGTCTGTCTGTCTGTCTGTCTGTCTTCCATCCATCCATCCATCCATCCATCCATCCATCCATCCATCCATCCATACATCTGTGTCTGTCTGTCTGTCTATCCATCCATCCATCCATCCAACCATCCATCCATCTATCCGTCCATCCATCTGTCCATCCACCCTCCTACCCACCCACCATCATCCATTCATCCAACCATCCATCCATCATCCATCCATCCATCTGTCCATCCACCTCCTACCCACCCATCCATCCATCCATTCATCCATCCATCCATTCATCCATCCGTCCGTCCGTCCGTCTGTCTGTCCGTCCGTCCGTCCGTCCGTCTGTCTGTCTATCTGTCTGTCTATCTGTCTGTCTGTCTCTATCTATCTATCGATCGATTTATCGATCTCTCTCTCTATCTCTCTCTATATACGCATCTCTATTTGTACATATATTATACATAGAGAGATATAATATGTATGTATACATCTATAATTAATATATACATTAATGATGATCATACCAATGAGTCTGTGCTGATGATGATCAGGCTGATAAAGTATTGTATTAGGAACAGGACGATCGTGAAGGTGTTGTATTAACGGTGAAGGTGTTGTATTAATGATGATCATATCAGTGAACGTCTTGTGTTTGTGATGATCACACCGATAAGATTTATCAGTGATTAGCATACTACTAATAGAACAGTTTTAATAATGACCACACCATTTAAAGTGTAATTAATAATGATCATAATTATAGATATTAGTTCAATTCTAGCCTGTAACGTGAAAAAAAATGCTTCAATAATTCCGGCGATGTCAGTGTTTTATAAGTCTTATTCTCCTTCCTATTCAAAGACCATGCCAGCTTAAAAAGGGTTTTCCGGCAGCTCAAGGAGTCATCCAGGTGATTTCTGCGCTGAATCCCTTTATAATATACTCCAGATGTCGTGCTCATTTTTTCTTTTCTTTTTTTTTTTTTAATACTTGCTGGTCTCTCACCTTTTTGTGTTCACAAAAACCTCGTAAAGTTTTGTTGGTCTTTCTCTAACCACCCAAACTAAAGTATGGATGCATACTGTGCGGTTAGATAATGTAGCATATTTTGGGCTAGTGTGTGTGTGTGGACAGATGTGTGTGTATTTTTGTGTGTGTGTGTTGTGTGTGTGTGTGTGTGTTGTGTGTGTGTGTGTGTGTGTGTGAGTTTTTTGTGTGTGTTGTGTGTGTTTGTGTTTGTGTGTTGTGTGTGTTTGTGTGTGTTGTGTGTGTGGTGTGTTGGTTGTGGTGTGTGTGTGTGTGTGTGTGTGTTTGTGTGTGTGTGTGGTTGTGTGTGTGTGTGTTTTGTGTTTGTGTGTGTGTGTGTGTTGTGTTTTGTTGTGTGTGTGTGTGTATGTGTGTGTATGTGTGTGTGTGTGTGTGTGTGTGTGTGTGTGTGTGTGTGTGTGTGTGTTGTGTGTGTGTGTTGTGTGTGTGTGTTGTGTGTGTGTGTGTGTGTGTGTGTGTGTGTTGTGTGTGTGTGTGTGTATGTGGTGTGTGTTGTGTGTGTGTGTGTGTTGTGTGTGTGTGTTGTGTGTGTGTGTGTGTGTGTGTGTGTGTGTGTGTGTGTGTGTGTTGTGTGTGTGTGTTGTGTGTGTGTGTGTGGTTGTGTGTGGTGTGTTTTGTGTTTGTGGTGTGAGAGAGAGATTTAGCTAGCTTTCCCATTGCCACTATCATAGATTAGTAAAACAAAAAAACAAAGTAAACAAGAAGCAAATCATAAATGGACAAATACTGCCAATAGATCAGTAAGAAAAAGAATAAAACCG
>JAPXFY010000025.1:59849787-59867287 GCA_030674185.1 Monoplex corrugatus
CATCGAAAGTCTGTTGTTGGACGTAGGCCTTCCCCAGCTGTTTCCATTCACTTCGTTCCAGCGCTTTTCCTCTCCAGTTCTTGTCAAATCCATCTAGGTCATCTCTCCATCAAGTTTTCTGTCTTCCTCTATGTGAGTGCGTGTGCTGATATGCGTATTAGTTTATATAAACAGAGTTCGCGACTTGGGGCGATGGGATGAAACAAATTAGTGTCAAATTGTTTAACTGTCTCGGTTATGAACCAGAAGAACAAGAAAACCAATATAAGCGCGTATCCAACGAGACAAAACAAAACAAGCGCAAATTTTCGGCCAACTAGCCTTTGTCAAGCGCGAACGCACGGTCACAAACAGATCACAGACACCAAACAATGGATAATAAAAACGGGACTAAAATCTTCCCTGCCGCCTCGTCCAGTGGCTAAGAAATGGAATGTTCTTCTGGTTCATGTTTGCTTGGGCGCGGGCAGTCACACTTGTTTTGTCTCGGTTATATTATTAATCGGTTTGAATAAGACTTGAGTTACGTTTTTATGCTATTCTGACATTCATGGCTGAACAAAATTCTTTGAGATCAGTTGATGTTCAATGAGAATATTGCACGAAACAAGTTGCTTTTCTACGTAGCCAGCTTGACGGTATTGCTCTTTGACATTTCGTTTAACAGTTTGACTCTCGCACCATGTCCACCAATTGCAGGAAGCTGGTGGCTGGGGTGAAGGAATAAAAGGGTTAAGTTTTTGCATTGCCAGCATGATTAGGCATTCAAGAAGATGAAAAGTGTTCTTACCAACAGATAGTTGTCAATTAGCATCAGGAACAGAGTTCTTGAGTGTTTTATAGAACCTGTACTGTTGTATGGTTGTGAGGCGTGGACAGTCAATACGGAGTCAGAGCAGGATTGAGACAACTGAAAAGGGGTTTCTAAAAGGAATGTTGAGAGTTTCATGGACAGCAAAGAAAACAAACGAGACAATCTTGAATATTGCAGACACAAGAAGATCATTAATAAAGAAGATTAGGAAAAGACAAGCAACATTTATAGGCCAATTTTTGAGGAAAAAGAAATTAGAGCATCTGGTCGCAACAGGAAAGCTGGAGGGAAAGAGAACACCAGGTAGATCTAGGGAGAAAATATTGGACGGACTCGCAGAGTGACAGAGAGGGTGGGAGATGTACGTGCAGCGACAAGGGATAGATTCGTATGGAGGGTCATGATCGCCAACGCCATGCGGCAGGGCACATGATGATGATGAGTATAATTGGCAATGCAGTATGCTGGTGCACAGGGTGTGGAAGTCAAAGGGTTAAACACGAGTTATTCAGATTCAGGGAGTGTTAAAACACAGTAAAGTAAGAAGAATAACTCAAATTCAGAGAGTGTTAAAACACAGTAAAGTAAGAAGAATAACTCAAATTCAGAGAGTGTTAAAACACAGTAAAATAAGAAGAATAACTCAAATTCAGAGAGTGTTAAAACACAGTAAAATAAGAAGAATAACTCAAATTCAGAGAGTGTTAAAACACAGTAAAATAAGAAGAATAACTCAAATTCAGGGAGTGTTAAAACACAGTAAAGTAAGAAGAATAACTCAAATTCAGAGAGTGTTAAAACACAGTAAAATAAGAAGAATAACTCAAATTCAGAGAGTGATAAAACACACTAAAATAAGAAGAATAACTCAAATTCAGAGAGTGTTAAAACACAGTAAAGTAAGAAGAATAACTCAAATTCAGAGAGTGTTAAAACACAGTAAAATAAGAAGAATAACTCAAATTCAGGGAGTGTTAAAACACAGTAAAGTAAGAAGAATAACTCAAATTCAGAGAGTGTTAAAACACAGTAAAATAAGAAGAATAACTCAAATTTAGAGAGTGTTAAAACACAGTAAAGTAAGAAGAATAACTCAAATTCAGAGAGTGTTAAAACACAGTAAAGTAAGAAGAATAACTCAAATTCAGAGAGTGTTAAAACACAGTAAAGTAAGAAGAATAACTCAAATTCAGAGAGTGTTAAAACACAGTAAAGTAAGAAGAATAACTCAAATTCAGAGTGTTAAAACACAGTAAAGTAAGAAGAATAACTCAAATTCAGAGAGTGTTAAAACAGTAAAGTAGGAAGAATCCAAACTCACTGTACACAGGCAACTTTTCCAAGCCTCTAAAACAAAAGTATCCACCCTCATTGCATCAGCAAAAACAAGCTATTTCCAAACCAAAATCCTGAATGCCTCTTCTTCAAAAGAACTCTTTACAACCATGAATCATCTCCTTGGCACACGAAAAGATTTACCTCTCCCAACAAAACATACAAATGAAGAACTCCCATCTGTATTCTCCAAGTATTTCACCACCAAAATACAAACTCTTCGTGACAGGCTTGACAGGACACCCTGTCAACCATGCCCACCTGACCCTTCCTTCTCTGGCACACCTCTTACTACTTTTACCCCAGTCTCACAAGAAGAAATTCTCAACACAATCAGATCCATGTCGTTCAAAACCTGCGAACTGGATCCTCTTCCAGGTTCTCTCTACTCTGACTGTCTCCCTACTCTCCTTCCATTCATCACTGACATCATCAACACTTCTCTTCAAACTGGAACTGTCCCAGATTCTTTCAAGTCTGCTATTGTTCACCCTCTCCTCAAGAAACACAATTTAGACCCAAATGAACTGAAAAATTACCGGCCTATTTCTAATCTCTCTTTCTTGTCAAAACTCCTTGAAAAAATCGTCCTCAACCAGCTGAACTCTCACCTGTCTGCCAACAATCTCCTCAATCCTTTCCAGTCAGCCTACCGCCAGTGCCATATCACTGAAACTGCCCTACTACACATTCTCAACAATCTCCTCCTTGCAACTGATACTGGCAAAGTCTCTCTCCTCACACTCCTTGATCTGTCTGCAGCCTTCGATACCATTGACCATGGTATTCTCCTTTCTAGACTTCATCATACTTTTGGCATCTCTGACATTGCTCTCTCCTTTTTCACTTTGTATTTATCAAACAGAAAACAAACTGTTCTCATCAATGGCACTTACTCTCAACCTGCATACCTGACCTGTGGTGTTCCACAAGGATCTGTCCTTGGCCCTGTTCTTTTCACTCTTTACACCTCCCCCCTGTCCACCATCATCAACTCCCACTCTATAAAACCACTTCTATGCTGATGACACCCAACTTCAAGACAGTGACTCACCTGATAATATACAGCGCCTGTTGACTCGCACCACTGAGTGTTACTCGGACATTAAGAACTGGATGACGTTCAACAAACTTCAGCTTAATGACGACAAGACAGAAGCTATCCTCATTGGCACCCGTCAGAAACTTTCTCAGCTGCCTCCTCTTTCTCTCCCATTATGTAACACATCAGTCCCAATTTCTGATTCAGCTAAAAACCTTGGTGTCTGCATTGACTCTACCCTCTCCATGAACAACTTTGTTTCTCAAACTGCCAGATCTTGCTACTATCATCTCCATCGTATAAGGCTGATCAGGAAGTATCTCTCTGTCGAAACAACTGCAAAACTCGTTCTCTCCTTCATAATGTCTCGCATTGACTATTGCAATTCACTCCTGTCTGGTCTTCCTGCCTCCACCATTCACATCCTACAGCGCATTCAAAACAATGCTGTACGCCTTGTACTCAAAAAGAAAAAAGCTGACCACATATCTCCTCTCCTGGCACAACTTCACTGGCTCCCTGTATCAAAGCGCATACAGTACAAACTAGACACCATGTGCTTTAAAAGCCTCAATAACGCAGCCCCCGATTACCTGTCAAGCCTACTTGAGATCTATGTTCCCTCACGTACCCTCCGCTCTGCCTCCGATCCTCTGACTTTTCGCTTTCCACGCACTAAGCTCAATACCTATGGTCCACGAGCCTTCTCTGTTTCTGGTCCACTCTCCTGGAACAAACTTCCTCTCTCAGTCCGTCAGCAACCTACTTTTGTTTCCTTCAAGTCCGCTCTCAAAACTCACCTTTTCTCCTCCGCATAAAATCCTAACCTCACTCAACCCCCCCCCCCCCTCTCTGCAGCCTGTCTCCGCTCGGAGGGGAATCACATGGTTATAATATATAATTGTATATGCTATGCTCTCTATAATTTTCCATTGCTTTTATTCTTGCTTTTATTGCTTTTATTCTTTCTCCCCATTTATAGCCATGCGTGTGTGTGTGTGTGTGTGTGTGTGTGTGTGTGTGTGTGTGTGTGCGTGCGTGTGTGTGCGTGCGTCCGTGCGTGCGTGCGTGCGTGCGTGTGTGTCTGCTTCAGCGCTTAGATTTGATTTTATCAAGATTTTGCGCTATGTAAATATTGTAATTATTATTATTATTATTATTAAATTCAGAGTGTTAAAAAACACAGTAAAGTAAGAATAATAACAACAAACAAACAAACACCGTAACTGTTGTTGCTATTGCAAGATTGGGCCTTACGGGCAGTCATAGTAAGAATCTGACAGACACGATCTATTTACCTGTATGGGGGGATTTAGTTGTACAAAAGGAAAGTATAAACTTACTTCGTCTTTCTTCTGTCTTCTTGATTCTCTGTGCAGTTTTAATTTATTTCCTTTTGATTTGATGTGTGTGTGTGTGTGTGTGTGTGTGTTTGTGTTGTGTGTGTGTCTGTGCAGTGTTGTATTGTAGTTTTTGTGATTGTGTGTGTGTGTGTGTGTGTGTGTGTGTGTGTGTGTGTGTGTGTTGTGTGTGTGTGTGTCTTGTTTTGTTTTGAATAATCTTTGAGTTCTCATCCTTTATAGAATTGCAAACAGAAGAAGGATCCGTTCTCATAGCGTCTCTTTTAGAAGTCTGTTCTGCAGTATTACCACCTTTTTTTCTCTTTTCTTTGATAACAATGTAAGGTATTGTCCATTAAATAATAAATAATAATAATAATAACAATAACAAATAATAATAATAAATAATAATAAAATGATAACAATAATAATACAATGAAAATAAAATGATAAGAACAACAACAACAACAATATCATCATCATCATCATCATCATCATCATCATCTAATTTCATTGTATAACACAAACAGTCCACGTCCACATCATGCTCGTTGTACTTTTCAAAGTATCTGATATCAAATTGTATGGTTATAATACTCAGCCTGATTGTGGAAAAAAAAAAAAAAGAACTGTCAGAGACAAAGAAGGAAAGATAATATTTGTCTTCTTCAACATTAATTTCTTCCACTTTTTCCTTTGACTGTATTTGAAAATAAACTAAAATGAAGAAAATAATGCCAAGCGCAGTATATCACAGAAAAAGAACGAGGGGATGTAAGCATATATTCAGTGACGCAAGATCCGTAATTGTCGACCCTGGTTAAAGAAAAGCGAACAGAGAAAAAGGTGGTCCAGCTGTTGCAACGATCTCAATTTGTATTCAAACATATTAGAGAAAATCCACATTTCGTACTTTTCAAGAAATCCAAAACAAATGTGACTGTCCTGTTATTTACTCACAAACACATTATGATGTAATTCTAGTCCTTTTCTCCCACTTGGACGAAGCAGCAGGGAAGTTTAAATCTTTTTCTTCTAATTTTTGTGTTTGGTGTTTGTTCGTTTGTGATCTTACGTTTACGCTTGACAAAGGACAGTTGGCCGAAAATTTGCGCCTGTCTTGTCTGGTTGTACTAAAAACGTGTGTGATTCTTTCTTCGTGTTTTTTTTTCTGGTGCTTTTCAAGGTCATTGTGACATTGAAGAAGTTTCGGTTAAATTAAAACTTGATGACTATGGTGGACAGTGGTAAATTGTCGCAATAATGAAAACAGATTTGGAATAACGTCGGAAGTCAAAAAGTGCTGTTTACTCCTCCCCTTCTTCAACAAGTTCTGATTTTACTGTTTTTTTGTCTGTCATATGACCTTTACCTTGGAGCTCTACCTTCTAGACTTTATGCTTTGGTAACTCCTTAACAGTCACGTACATATATTCATATATTAATATTCATATTCATTTCTATATGTCACAGTGGGTGTATCATGTGAAACACGGGCTGCTGTTCTCGTTGAGAGCGCATCGCCTTGGTACAGCGCCACCAATTTTTTTATTTAATATTTATTTTTACCAAGACTTAAGAAAGGCAAGAAGACTAATTGGCCTTCAAGGGTAGGGACCTGGGAAACGAATCTATCTCTCCAGTTAACATTAACAAGAAACACCACTAGGACGCTGATGGGACCTGGAGCACCGAGTCTTGCCACTCTCGGGACACTCACCTCCCAAGCTCTCGACGCAAATCTGTCTGCCCAATATCTTTAGACCAGGGCAACCGGGCAATGCCCTGCTCTTCATGATTTTCAGCTGCTGGGGAATTTTTAACGTCCGCAGGCCAGAAGGCGCACGGGTCCAACTCATTTTTTTGTTTTTTAATTTTTTTTGGTTTTGTTTTGTCCCATTCCGGAGGACTAGATTTCAGTTCGATTTTCTGGTCAAACTTGGGAAGAGAACAGTCGAGGCCTGTACGGGAAACGAACCCGTGAACCTCGAGTTTAGTTACTGGCAGGTGAACGTCTGACCCATTCTGCCACTCGTCTCCACAGTTTTTATTAAAAAAAATGGTAAAGACCGCCTTAAAGAACTGAGAGTTCTTGTCACCGACACACAAACAAACACACATACACACCATCACATCCCCTCTCCGATCGATTTGAAACACACCTCCTTTGGTTTCTAACCACTATTTCTTTTTTCAAAACGACAATTGAAAAAAAAAAGCCTTAACTGTCAGTTCTCTTACAGCACTCTCATTGTGACCGAAAGACACTGATGACCGCAAGGTAGCAGTATTTGCTTCCATTCCTCACATCATTTTTACTTCAGGAAGAAAGGAAACAAAACTCTGCTTCAGAATGGATAAAATGCGAGAGGATTTTCTTGGACAGATCTAAAGAAAAGCAAAAATCTCATTTGTGGCAATCGAAACAAGAGAAGGATTTCCTACATCAAATGCCGGGGGGAACTATCTCATTTGCGACGAACCCAGTAATGGCAGGATTTTCTCTGAGAAAAAGGACAAGCAAGCAAACAAATAAACAAAGGAACAAACAAGAAAACAAAGAAAGAAAGAAAGAAAGAAACAGGCAAACAAACAAACAAACAAAAACAAACAAACAACAACAAACAAACAAACAAACAATTAAACAAGCAAACGAACAAACCTCAGATTAACAACTAGATACACAGTGCTGTCAGGGCATACTTACAACAAACAAACAAACAAACAAACAAACAAACAAACAAACAAACAAACAAATAAACAAACAAACAAGCAAGGAAACAAACGAACAAACCTGAGATTAACAAATAGATACACAATATTGTCAAGGCATACTTACGAGAAATTTTCATTACGAAATAAGAATTAGAAATACGTTTCTACGCTGTTTTCTCATTGAAAAGCTTGTGCACTAGAAAAAAATGTAATCGGCAGCCACCGAAAATCATCAGGATATCATTCTGTAGCATTCAGATATTTCAACTCAGTTGGTAGTGTTTAAAGATTCTTCAAATAGGCAAGTGATAAAACGTAGACATTTGATTATTTTTGTATAACAAAAATATTGTTGACTTTTAGGCAGAGACGATATCAGCATGATCTTGGAAAATTCTGTGCCTTTTCAAAGTGCTGAAATTGTCCCATCATGGCTGTGTGTAAATATTTGCACACGAAAGGGCCAATTTCGGTGTTCAAACAAACTGTTTGTATCTTGTCTAACGTTTGCCATCAGCATGTGTCTAAATATCATTCAGTCATGATTTTTTTTCTTTTTTCTTTCAGTCTTTCTTTTTTATCCTCCCCCCCCCTTTTTTTTTTTTTTTTTTTTTGCATTTCGTCAGATATTTAAATTTCGTGACGTCGTCATGAGAGCGTATGACCTAAATTGTCGTTCCAAATGTCTAGCAACTGCTTCATCTATAAAGAAGTGATCGAATGGATGGACTCAGATGTATGGCAACACCTTCGTCTATGAAATATAAGTAATCCACTATGTGGTCCCAAATGTTTAAGAATACCTTCATCTATTGAGTAAGTGTAATGGACGTGTTGTCCGAATGTTCAGCAACACCTTTATCAATGAAGTAAATGAGATAGACTGTGTAGTTCCAACTGTTTAAGCAAGACACTCATCTTTACAATAGATGTAATGGACTTCGACCTCGTTATCCTAGATTTTTTAGCAAGATTTCATCTATGAAGTAGATAAGTCCGACTGGGTAGTCTCAGCTTGTGTCATCATCATCATCATCATCATCAGGTGCCTGCGCATGGCGTTGGCGACCATGGACTTCCAACTATCTCAGTTGTGTAGCAACACTAATATCAGTGAACTAGATAAAATTGACTGTGTGGTCCCGAATGTTGAACAAAAACCCTCATCTTTTAAATAGAAGTGATGGATTGTGTCATCCCAAAATGTTTAACAACACCCTCAACTATTAAGTCAATGAAAAACCTAACCTTTAACTCTTTGACTACTGCACCCCATCCACCAACTGCAAAAATCGAACCCTTTGACTCCCTCACCCTATCCACCAACTTCCAGCAGGCAGCTGGTGGATAGGGTGTGCTAGTCAAAGGGTTAATTCTTTTTTGCTTTGGTAGAATGGTTGATAATGCACGTGCTGGTGTACAGTGTGCGGGAGTCAAAGGGTTAAAATTGATATGATGGATTGTGTCGACCCAACTGCTTAGCAACATCCTCACTCATCTATTATGTGGATGAAAACCCTCTTCTATAAAAATAGATGAGATCGATCGTGTCGTCCCAACTGTTTAACAACACCTCGACTATAAAGTGGATGAAATTGACTGTATGGTCCCGGATGTTAAACAACACTATTATCTGTGAAGTATCAGATAAGATCGACCTTGTGGTCCCAGAACTCCCAATGAGCCCATAGCACGCTCATTTGCGACTAGGAGCCGGTTAAAGGCCAAAAGGTCCCACAATGATTTTAACAGTACTGATGGGGTCATACCATGATTTTAACAGGACCTGTGGGGCTCATACCATGATTTTAACAGTACTGATGGGGGTCATACCATGATTTTAACAGGACTGATGGGGGTCATACACTGATATTTTAACAGGACGAGGGGGTCATACCATGATTTTAACAGGACTGATCGGGTCATACCATGATTTTAACAGATCTGATAGGGGTCATACCATGATTTTAACAGATCATGATGGGGGTCATACCATGATTTTAACAGGACTGATCGGGTCATACCATGATTTTAACAGGACTGGTAGGGTCATACCATGATTTTAACAGGACTGATGGGGTCATACCATGATTTTAACAGGACTGATGAGGGTCATACCATGATTTTAACAGGACTGATGGGGTCATACCATGATTTTAACAGGACTAATGGGGTCATACCGTGATTTTAACAGGATTGATGGGGTCATACCATGATTTTAACAGGACTGGTAGGGTCATACCATGATTTTTACAGGACTGATGAGGGTCATACCATGATTTTAACTGATGAGGGTCATACCATGATTTTAACAGGACTGATGAGGGTCATACCATGATTTTTACAGGACTGATGGGGTCATACCGTGATTTTAACAGGATTGATGGGCTGGACTCCTGTGAGATGTGAATGCTATTGTGGCCCATTGTGTTACATGAAAAGAGACGAGTGACGGCTCGCGTGTCCTGCTCTGTTCCTTATTGATCGCTGTTTTTCTTCCCCCCCCCCCCCCCCCCCCCCCGTCCCGCTCCCGACAATAATTCCAAACTAAGATTTATTGGGCCGGGGCAGTCAGTGCCGGGGCCGACCCTGATATTAACTGAACACGACAGCTTCCTTGCTGATCAGTCAGTTGCCAAGCTTGGCTGGTCAGGCTGCCTTTTTTTCATGGCCCGCAGGGCGTAAAAGTGTCGCTAGTTTTCTTTCTGAACAATTTTCCTTCCAGTTTTTGATCAGTGGTTGTGCTTGAGTGGTTCGATTTTTTGCTAATGGTGCGTACTGTTTATGCTCGGAGGCCTGCTTGGTGTAGAGGTAAAGCTGTTGTCCCTTCCGGTGTGATAGAATGAGTTCGAGCCTTCTCCGGCTGGTTAAACTATGTGCGTGCGTTGGGCAGGGCAGCGAAAGATGAAGCAGCGAGCGAGAGAAGTGGGCGTCAGTCTGGGAGCTGTCGAATTTCCCCATTTCTTTCATTCATTCTTTTGTTATTTTCTTGTAGTTTCCCCCATTATTACACTGTACAGAGCAGTGGGCATGAATACAGTGGGATCACGGAAAAAAAAGAACTTTATATTTGACGTTTGTTCTTATTACGATTTTTAGACATCCCACTTGAAAAGACAAACAAAACCGAAACCAAAACAAAACCAAAACAAACAAACAAACAAACAAACAAACAAACAAACAAACAAACAAACAGAAAAAAAGGAGGGGTCAGAAGGGGAAAATCAAATCAAGGAACAATTTTTTTTTAACAAAATCAAATGACAGTGTATAACAATCTGCCATCAGGATGTCTGACAATTTACTCGACAATCTGAATGAGGTCCATCATAGGGTCACGCAGACTGGGAATTAAAACACACACCGTTTTGGGGATTATAGAATGGAGCTTGTTCACAAGGGATTCATCACGCTCGGGCAATCCCATATGAGCTTCACCCAAATCTGCCAGCATTTATCTGGCAGACTGCTTGATCCTGTGGAAAACCGAATACGCTGGCAGGCTGTTGAAACGGGGAGGTAACTGGACCTGTCAAACACTGACTCCATGAAAATAATCGGAGCATTAACCCTTTGACTCCCGCACCCTATCCACCAACAACAAAAACTTAACCCTTTGATTCCCTCACCCTATCCACCAGCTTCCTGCAGGAAGCTGGTGGATAGGGTGAGGGAATCAAAGGGTTAAGTTTTTGCTTTGCTAGCATGATTGACAATACAGGGTGCTAGTAGACAGGGTGCGGGAGTCAAAGGGTTAAAATGGGCATCGAACAGGCCAGTTTTTATGTTGCGAGCTGAGTCTGAACTCCAGACGACAAGGCCCTGGTTGGCATAGAGGTAGAGGCCTCCATTTACAGTCTGACTGAACGGGTTCGAACCTGGCCAGTTTTTTATGCATCCAGCCTCCAGTCTAACCAGCTGTGAACGGTTCGTTGACTCCGAAGAAAAACAGAAAGAAAACAACGAGAGAGAGAAAAAAATATAGATAGATAGATAGATAGATAGATAGATAGATAGATAGATAGAGAGAGAGAGAGAGGAGAGAGAGAGAGAGAGGCATACAGACAGGCAGGCAGACAGTCAGACAGACAGGCAAGACAGACAGGCAGGCAGGCAAGACAGGCAGGCAGGCAGGCAGACATACATACATATGGTGAGAGAGAGAGAGAGAGAGAGAGAGAGAGAGAGAGAGAGAGAGAGAGACAAGAGTTTGAGACAGGAGGGGGCGCCTTCAAAAAGCTGACCCAGGAGTAATGAGGTCTTTACCCGCTTAGTTTTTTTTTTTTTTACCTTAGGGTTTGTAGAACTACTTTAACATGTCTTTCTTTTTCTTGTCTCTTTTGCGGTCTTTTCTTCTTCTCTTGTTTCAAGAAAGAGTTTTGCATTTATACTGGAGAGAGGTGTGTATCTGTTTCTAAATATATGATTGTTTGTCTGTTTCCAAAATGTGTTAGCAAGCTTTCCTCAGCAGTTTTTGTGTAGATCTTTACCAGATTTTGGTCGAAGAGGTTGACCCTATGAGGGGTCGCAAATGCATATGATTATGTCAACTAAGTAACATAACTCTTGAGAGTCACGGAGTTATCTCCCATGTAGAATTTCTCAAACCCAAGACAGTTTGCGCTACCCATTTAGCTAGCATAGACGCAGCCACAAAGCATAAAAAGCGTCTATGCTAGCTGAATGGGTAGC
Organism: Monoplex corrugatus; assembly: GCA_030674185.1. Taxonomy (NCBI): domain Eukaryota; kingdom Metazoa; phylum Mollusca; class Gastropoda; order Littorinimorpha; family Ranellidae; genus Monoplex; species Monoplex corrugatus. The sequence goes on from JAPXFY010000025.1 coordinate 59,861,726, forward strand.
GCAAACTGTCTTGGGTTTGAGAAATTCTACATGGGAGATAACTCCGTGACTCTCAAGAGTTATGTTACTTAGTTGGTATTTAAAATTCTCCCTGCTCCCCTCTTATTTCCTTTGGTATTGCATATGATTATGTATATGGAAGTTATGGCGCCAAGGTCAAGGTCTTAAAGACCAAATATTGAAATGTGCTTTTTTTTTTTATCGAATAAGGTGTATGAATAAGGTGTATGAATAAGGTGTATGAATAAGGTGTATGAATAAGGTGTAGGAATAAGGTGTATGAATAAGGTGTATGAATAAGGTGTAGGAATAAGGTGTAGGAATAAGGTGTAGGAATAAGGTGTAGGAATAAGGTGTATGAATAAGGTGTAGGAATAAGGTGTAGGAATAAGGTGTATGAATAAGGTGTATGAATAAGGTGTATGAATAAGGTGTAGGAATAAGGTGTAGGGATAAGGTGTATGAATAAGGTGTATGAATAAGGTTTATGAATAAGGTGTATGAATAAGGTGTATGAATAAGGTGTAGGAATAAGGTGTATGAATAAGGTGTAGGAATAAGGTGTATGAATAAGGTGTATGAATAAGATGTATGAACAAGGTGTAGGAATAAGGTGTATGAATAAGGTGTAGGAATAAGGTGTATGAACAAGGTGTATGAATAAGGTGTATGAATAAGGTGTAGGAATAAGGTGTATGAATAAGGTGTATGAATAAGGTGTATGAATAAGGTGTATGAATAAGGTGTAGGAATAAGGTGTAGGAATAAGGTGTAGGAATAAGGTGTAGGAATAAGGTGTAGGAATAAGGTGTATGAATAAGGTGTAGGAATAAGGTGTATGAATAAGGTGTATGAATAAGGTGTAGGAATAAGGTGTATGAATAAGGTGTATGAATAAGGTGTATGAATAAGGTGTACGAATAAGGTGTATGAATAAGGTGTAGGAATAAGGTGTAGGAATAAGGTGTATGAATAAGGTGTATGAATAAGGTGTAGGAATAAGGTGTATGAATAAGGTGTATGAATAAGGTGTATGAATAAGGTGTGTGAATAAGGTGTATGAATAAGGTGTATGAATAAGGTGTAGGAATAAGGTGTATGAATAAGGTGTATGAATAAGGTGTAGGAATAAGGTGTGTGAATAAGGTGTATGAATAAGGTGTATGAATAAGGTGTAGGAATAAGGTGTGTAAGTGAATAAGGTGTAGGAATAAGTGTTGATAGTGAATAAGGTGTATGAATAAGGTGTATATGTATAAAAGGTGTATGAATAAGGTGTTGAATAAGGTGTATGAATAAGGTGTATGAATAAGGTGTAGGAATAAGGTGATATGAATAAGGTGTATGAATAAGGTGTAGGAATAAGGTGTGTGAATAAGGTGTATGAATAAGGTGTATGAATATAGGTTGTAGGAATAAGATGTATGAATAAGGTGTATGAATAAGGTGTGTGAATAAGGTGTATGAATAAGGTGTATGAATAAGGTGTAGAATAAGGTGTATGAATAAGGTGTATGAATAAGGTGTAGGAATAAGGTGTGTGAATAAGGTGTATGAATAAGGTGTATGAATAAGGTGTAGGAATAAGGTGTATGAATAAGGTGTATGAATAAGGTGTATGAATAAGGTGTAGGAATAAGGTGTATGAATAAGGTGTATGAATAAGGTGTATGAATAAGGTGTAGGAATAAGGTGTAGTGAATAAGGTGTAGAATAAGGTGTATGGAATAAGGTGTAGGAATAAGGTGTATGAATAAGGTGTATGAAGAAGGTGTAGGAATAAGGTGTATGAATAAGGTGTATGAATAAGGTGTATGAAAAGGTGTATGAATAAGGTGTATGAATAAGGTGTATGAATAAGGTGTAGGAATAAGGTGTATGAATAAGGTGTAGGAATAATGGTGTAGGAATAAGGTGTATGAATAAGGTGTATGAATAAGGTGTATGAATAAGGTGTATGAATAAGGTGTATGAATAAGGTGTAGGAATAAGGTGTATGAATAAGGTGTATGAATAAGGTGTATGAATAAGGTGTATGAATAAGGTGTATGAATAAGGTGTATGAATAAGGTGTATGAATAAGGTGTAGGAATAAGGTGTAGGAATAAGGTGTATGAATAAGGTGTATGAATAAGGTGTATGAATAAGGTGTATGAAATAAGGTGTAGGAATAAGGTGTATGAATAAGGTGTATGAATAAGGTGTATGAATAAGGTGTATGAATAAGGTGTATGAATAAGGTGTAGGAATAAGGTGTTGATATTGAATAAGGTGTATGGAATAAGGTGTATGAATAAGGTGTATGAATAAGTGTATTGTATGAATAAGGTGTAGGAATAAGGTGTATGAATAAGGTGTAGGAATAAGGTGTATGAATAAGGTGTATGAATAAGATGTATGAATAAGGTGTGTGAATAAGGTGTATGAATAAGGTGTAGGAATAAGGTGTGTGAATAAGGTGTATGAATAAGGTGTATGAATAAGGTGTATGAATAAGGTGTATGAATAAGGTGTATGAATAAGGTGTATTAAATAAGGTGTATGAATAAGGTGTATGAATAAGGTGTACGAATAAGGTGTACGAATAAGGTGTATGAATAAGGTGTAGGAATAAGGTGTAGGAATAAGGTGTAGGAATAAGGTGTATGAATAAGGTGTAGGAATAAGGTGTATGAATAAGGTGTATGAATAAGGTGTAGGAATAAGGTGTACGAATAAGGTGTATGAATAAGGTGTATGAACTGCACTTTTCAGGACTTCTGACATCCTGTTTTTGCTATAGTGACAGTCTACCATTGTCTTTAAGAAATATCGGATCTGGAATTTCTATAATACTTTTTATGTAAAAAGGGAGATTGTTAGAAAGGCTTGACCATCTTGTTCTCTTTCATGTCGTTACCCTCCCCTTCAATATTATGTTGTGTAGCGCAGTAGGCAACATTACTGTGGTGTCATGTAGTCTGTAAATTATGGGATCCCAGTTATCCTTTCTTGATTATGCTGTGTAGCGCAGTAAGCAACATTGTAGTGGTGTCATGTAGTCTGTAAATTATGGGATCACAGTTATCCTTTCTTGATTATGCTGTGTAGCGCAGTAGGCAACATTACTGTGGTGTCATGTAGTCTGTAAATTATGGGACCACAGTTATCTTTTCTTGATTTGCTGTGTAGCACAGTAGGCAACATTGCAGTGGTGTCACGTAGTCTGTAAATTATGGGACCACAGTTATCTTTTCTTGATTATGTTGTGTAGCACAGTAAGCAACATTGCAGTGGTGTCACGTAGTCTGTAAATTATGGAATCCCAGTTATCTTTTCTTGATTATGCTGTGTAGCACAGTTAGCAACATTGCAGTGGTGTCATGTAGTCTGTAAATTATGGAATCCCAGTTATCTTTTCTTGATTATGTTGTGTAGCGCAGTAGGCAACATTGCTGTGGTGTCATGTAGTCTGTAAATTATGGAACCCACTTATCCTTTCATGCTGCTTTCACATTGGTACGGGTTGTCGATCAACAAGATGTCGCATTAGGCTATTTAAGGTCATCACGAATTTCGTAATTCATTTATTTACTTTATATATATATATGTTCCTTTTTTGAAGGTAAGATACACACATACACATGTCATTTACATGTTACCAAGATTATTCAAGTGGCAGGTTGATAAAATACCAGTGTGAAATATAGACTAGGTGAAACACAGTCTAGGTAATGTCTTTGCAGGGTGGATGAGGACAGAAAGGGTAGGAGATATACTTGGATCGACTTTGGCCAGCTCATGGGTTTATGTGCAGGCTTAAGGCATGTGCCACGGTCACCATACATGTGGCACCTGTGACGTTAGTGCATATGGAATTCGTTATATGGAATTCGTTCTGAGTGCGGAGACGTCATCTTGAGAAACTGAAACTGAAACTACACATTTTGTGTCTGCGAATAAAGCGTGACACTCCAACATTCCCATACGAAAATATAACATAAGTAACATCTGGGACATACAGTGCTTGTGTCTGTCAGACTGGTTGTATCTGTCTCCACCGGTCCTGCTCCCCCCCCCCCCGTCTCCTTCCCACCCTCTCGTCTCTCGTATCTATGCAGAGGAAGTTTCAGTTTCAGTTTCAGTTTCAGTTTCTCAGGATGACGAGTCCGTGCTCGGAATGAATTTCATATGCACTAACGTCACAGGTGCTATTTGATGGAGAAGATCCAGAAATAATCACGGCACAAGCCTTAAACCTGCACATAAACCCATGAGCTGGTCAGGTCTTGAGGTCCTTCCTAATAGTTCCATAACCTTGAGGTCGTAGTGGAGTGAGGTGCCATAGACACCAACTTTTCCCGGGGCCAGCGCCACGAGAGCGGAGCCCATCCCCTCTCCCTCGCTTCAAATTCGTTTTCATATTCACTTTTTTTTACCAAGACTTCAGAAAGGCAAGAATGGTAATTGGTCTTCAAGGAGTGGGACCTGGGAAAATCAACCTGTCCATCCAATGCTTTATACCAAGGCAGCCGGGCAATGTCCTGCTCTTTACAATTTTCAACAACCGTGGGATCTTTAGTAGCGTGCGCAGCCAGAAGGCACACGGGTCCGACTCGTTTTTCGCCCCTTCCGAAGGATTTAGACGTTCAGTTCGATTTTCCGGTTAAACTGTGGAGAAAAGTCAGTCGAGGCCTCTACGGGAAGCGAACCCTGGAACCTCGATATAACATATTGACAGGCGAACATCTGAACCATTCTGCCACTGTTCTCCTGCAGAGAAGATGTGTCATTAAGGATTTCACTGGCTAAAGTGTGTATGGATCTTTACCAAATTTAGACACGGGATACATAGTGGCAACGACTGGAGTGTGGGGTGGAGTAGGAGACGAGAGTGGCAGAGAACAGCGAACAATTGGGGAAGAATTCCATTGATTGATGGGAGTTTGTTCAGGAGAGATTTCTGGCACCGAGCGTAGCTTGGTGTTTGTGTAAGATTTCGTCAGATGTGCCACTAATGATCTGCAAACTTCGGGCTGCAGGCTGCCCAAGGGGACCGGCCCCTCCTGGCAAGTTTTTCTCAAGAAAAAGGGACAGGAACGTGCACATTACCAGAAGAAGTAATACCCTTCCGAAGCAGGCGTTCTTGTTCATCCGGCCGCAGCTCCGTCTAGTTTCTTTCTGATTCGATGGAAACTTTCAAAATTTCACGGTGGACGTCATGAGACTCGCTAGCATGAGAAGATATTTCGACGCCAGTAAATATGTAAAATTGTAAAATTATGTTTCAGCAGCTAGGTCCGGAAGCTGGCTTGAACCTGGTTGATGCGCGTTGTGTGGCTATGTCCCGGGTTTGTCATCTCCCCACCTTGCCATTCGTTTGTAAACAAGATAACTGATGACTGGGTCCGAATGGGTCATGCAACGCATGGACAGCTCCCTTTTGCTTGATGAAATGACTATCGAGTGGCGTCGGGAGCTTGGGAGGTGATTGTCCAGAGAGTGGCGAGGCATTGGTGTTCCGGGTCCCATCCGCACCCTGGTGGTGTTTCTTGTTAACTAAAATTGTAAAATTATGTATCA
>JAPXFY010000025.1:59872287-59879787 GCA_030674185.1 Monoplex corrugatus
TCTGTCTATCTATCTATTTATCTGTCTGTCTGTCTATCTATCTATCTGTATCTGTATCTATCTATCTATCTGTCTGTCTATCTATCTATCTATCTATCTATCTATCTATACATACATAATATATATATATATATATATATATATATATAATGTGTGTGTGTGTGGTGTGTGTGTGTGTGTGTGTGTGTGTGTGTGTGTGAGTGTGTGTGTGTGTGTGTGTGTGTGTGTGTGTGTGTGTGTGTGTGTGTGTGTGTGTGTGTGCGTATAGACGAAACATAGCATCACTCATTGTCTGCTAAAACTGCAATCAGTAACACATGACACAAATTATACATCACACGAACAGAGCAAACACGACCGACAAATGCAGGGTGAATGACAGCGAAACAAGTCAATCAGTAATATGAAACACTCGTCTGTCTACATCACCATGTATGTCGATAACAACGAAACAAACAATCAGTAATATGAAACACACGTCTGTCTACATCACCATGTATGTCGATAACAACGAAACAAGTCAAACAGTAATATGAAACACTCGTCTGTCTACATCACCATGTATGTCGATAACAACGAAACAAGTCAATCAGTAATATGAAACACTCGTCTGTCTACATCACCATGTATGTCGATGACAACGAAACAAACAATCAGTAATATGAAAACACGTCTGTCTACATCACCATGTATGTCGATGACAACGAAACAAACAATCAGTAATATGAAACACACGTCTGTCTACATCACCATGTATGTCGATGACAACGAAACAAACAATCAGTAATATGAAACACACGTCTGTCTACATCACCATGTATGTCGATGACAACGAAACAAACAATCAGTAATATGAAACACACGTCTGTCTACATCACCATGTATGTCGATGACAACGAAACAAACAATCAGTAATATGAAACACACGTCTGTCTACATCACCATGTATGTCGATGACAACGAAACAAACAATCAGTAATATGAAACACACGTCTGTCTACATCACCATGTATGTCGATGACAACGAAACAAGCAAACAGTAATATGAAACACACGTCTGTCTACATCACCATGTATGTCGATAACAACGAAAGAAGCAATCAGTAATATGAAACACTCGTCTGTCTACATCACCATGTATGTCGATGACAACGAAACAAGCAATCAGTAATATGAAACACTCGTCTGTCTACATCACCATGTATGTCGATAACAACGAAACAAGTCAGTCAGTAATATGAAACACTCGTCTGTCTACATCACCATGTATGTCGATGACAACGAAACAAACAATCAATAATATGAAACATCACGTCTGTCTACATCACCATGTATGTCGATAACAACGAAACAAGTCAAACAGTAATATGAAACATCACGTCTGTCTACATCACCATGTATGTCGATAACAACGAAACAAACAATCAGTAATATGAAACATCACGTCTGTCTACATCACCATGTATGTCGATGACAACGAAACAAGCAATCAGTAATCTGAAACATCACGTCTGTCTACATCACCATGTATGTCGATGACTTACTTGGTCACTGGATAAAAGAGGTAACAAGATAGTTCAGTTCAGTTCATATTGTTTATAGCCCAGCCGACTACTAGAGCCATGTCAGGGCGAACACCACGTCAAAAACGACAACCAGCTAAAGGTGACAAGACAAAGGCAGTCCTAAGGTCATAGGATACAGAACTCGTTACTACTCTTAGCTCAGCTTTTAGGGGATGGATCCCACTCCTCTTCTGTGTTTCTTTACCTTCCACAACTCCGTACACGATCAGGTATCTTTCGTCAGCTTGATAGTATGTAGGCAGCACGCACAAAATCTTTCGTCAGTTTGATAGTATGTAGGCAGCACGCACAAAATTTTCTTCAGTTTGATTCAAACTTGCGCGGTCAGACTGGAAAATGCAAGAAGTCTCCTGAATGCTAACCAGGTTATGTCAGTTAAATGACCAAAGATCAACGGTTATCGTTAATAATTATACTCTACTCCTGAAGGAAGTCTTCAGGAAGAGAGTTCTTGAATGTTACGTAAAACCGATACTGTTTCACGGTTGTGAGGCGTGGACAGTCAACACGCACAGTCAGAACAAGATTGAGGCAACTGAAACGTGGTTTCTAAGATGAATGTTGAGAGTTCCATGGACGGCAAAGAAAACAAACGAGACCGTCTTGAAGTAGGCAGACACAGGAAGATCATTAATAAAGAAGATTAGGAAAAGACAAGCAACATTTATAGGACATTTTATAAGGAAAGGGACATTAGAGCACTTGGTCACAACAGGAAAGCTGGAGAGAAAGAGAACACCAGGTAGACCCAGGGAGAACATATTGGAGGGACTTGCAGGGTGGCTGAGAACAGAGAGGGTGGGAAATGCGCTTGCGGCGACAAGGGATAGATTCGTATGGAGGGCCGTGATCGTCAACGCCATGCGGCAGGGCACATGATGATGATGATGTGAGAAAGTCCGGGTTTCTTAGGGTAAGCCAAAATTGCCCTCAGTCCCAGCGTAACATATCTGTTTTATGTTTCGTGTTGAGTCTTGCACAGGGCACACTGATATGTTGTTGTCAAGGTTTCAATTTTCTGCCAGCTGCCGTCTGGCATATTGACTTTCCTGTCCTGATGATTATGCGTGTTGTCCCGTGCCGTGGTTTCTCTGGGTGGCGATGCCATTCAAGCGTCTGTGTTCGAACGATCCGGCAATTAGAATGGATCCATGTGAGTTAACATCTGTCATCAAACAGTCCACAAATAGAATGGTATATAATTTGTGTGTGTGTGTGTATGTGTGTGTGTGTGTGTGTGTGTGTGTGTGTGTATGTGTGTGCCTGTGTGTGTGTGTATGTGTGTGCATGTGTGTGTGTGTAAGAGAGAGAGAGAGAGAGAGAGAGAGAGAGAGAGAGAGAGAGAGAGAGACAGACAGACAGACAGAGAGACAGAGAGAGAGAGTGTGTTTTTTCTCTATCTTTTTGTATTATATGTATGTGTGTGTGTGTTTCTGTCTCTTTGTATTACATGTGTGTGTGTGTGTGTGTGTGTGCGTGTGTGTGTGTAAGAGAGAGAGAGAGACAGAGAGAGAGAGAGAGAGAGAGAGAGTGTGTGGTGTGTGTGTGTGTGTTTTTTCTCTATCTTTTTGTATTATATGTTGTATGTGTGTGTGTGTGTTTGTTGCTTTGTGTTACATGTGTGTGTGTGTGTGTGTGCGTGCGTGCGTGTGTGTGTGTGTGTGTGTGTGTGTGTGTGTGTGTGTGTGTGTGATAGACAGATAGATGGATAGATAGATAGATAGATAGAAGATAGATAGATAGATAGATACATAGATAGATAGAGAGAGAGGCAGAGAGCGAGAGAGAGAGAGAGAGAGTGAGAGAGAGAGAGAGGGAGGAGAGAGAGCGAGCGAGAGAGACAGAGAGAGAGAGAGAGAGAGAGAGAGAGAGAGAGAGAGAGAGAGAGAGAAAGAGAATACATTCATTATGGCCATCGCCCCTTCATAAATACTTTTAAGCCATAGGTTTAACAAAATCTTGTATACAGTTGGTACTTCAATAATCAAGGGAATTCTTGCAATCACACCACGTTACAGCTACAGAAACAATGCAGAATTTCTTATCATTTATTCATTACCTGAGGAGAGAAGAGGATCCACCGTGAAAAAAATGTCGGGGACTCTTTCAAAATAAATAGCATCCCGCTTCTGGAAATTTTGTGCCATAAATGTCCTCCTTTCTGTCCTCTCTCTTTGTTGTCTGCATTGATTCCTTGCTTTCAGTCAATTGTTCCTACCATTTTCTGCCAGCTGGTCCATTGATCTGAATGAGTGTGTGTATTCTGTGAAGCCTTGTGTACTTCCTGTTAGGACTGATGATTGTATACATGCATCAACTGTATTTTTGGCTCTTAAGTAAATAACGTGAATGTAAACCATAATCCCGAGAAACGCATTCATGAGCTGAGCATTTTTGTTGGTAATTAATTGAGATAGAGCAATTTTGTTGGTAAAAAAATTAGCTTAATAGAGATAGAGAATTTTTGTTGGTAATTAAGTAGCGTAATAGAGCTTGAGCATTTTTGCCGGTAATTAAGTAGCTTAATAGAGAAACAGCATTTTTGCCGGTAATTAAGTAGCTTAATAGAGAAACAGCATTTTTGCCGGTAATTAAGTAGCTTAATAGAGATAGAGCATTTTTGCCGGTAATTAAGTAGCTTAATAGAGAAACAGCATTTTTGCCGGTAATTAAGTAGCTTAATAGAGATAGAGCATTTTTGCCGGTAATTAAGTAGCTTAATAGAGATAGAGCATTTTTGCCGGTAATTAAGTAGCGTAATAGAGAAAGTTTTTTTTTGTCGGTGATTAAGTAGCTTAATAGAGAAACAGCATTTTTGCCGATAATTAAGTAGCTTAATAGAGATAGAGCATTTTTGCCGGTAATCAAGTAGCTTAATAGAGATAGAACATTTTTGCCGGTAATTAAGTAGCTTAATAGAGATAGAACATTTTTGCCGGTAATTAAGTAGCTTAATAGAGAAACAGCATTTTTGTCGGTGATTAAGTAGCTTAATAGAGAAACAGCTTTTTTGCCGGTAATTAAGTAGCTTAATAGAGATAGAGCATTTTTGCTGGTAATTAAGTAGCTTAATAGAGAAACAGCATTTTTGCCGGTAATTAAGTAGCTTAATAGAGATAGAGCATTTTTGCCGGTAACTAAGTAGCTTAATAGAGATAGAACATTTTTGCCGGTAATTAAGTAGCTTAATAGAGAAACAGCATTTTTGCCGGTAATTAAGTAGCTTAATAGAGATAGAGCATTTTTGCCGGTAATTAAGTAGCTTAATAGAGAAACAGCATTTTTGTCGGTAATTAAGTAGCGTAATAGAGATAGAGCATTTTTGCCGGTAATTAAGTAGCATAATAGAGATAGAGCATTTTTGCCAGTAATTAAGTAGCGTAATAGAGATAGAGCATTTTTGCCAGTAATTAAGTAGCTTAATAGAGATAGAGCATTTTTGCCGGTAATTAAGTAGCTTAATAGAGATAGAGCATTTTTGCCGGTAATTAAGTAGCGTAATAGAGATAGAGCATTTTTGCCGGTAATTAAGTAGCGTAATAGAGATAGAGCATTTTTGCCGGTAATTAAGTAGCGTAATAGAGATAGAGCATTTTTGCCGGTAATTAAGTAGCGTAATAGAGATAGAGCATTTTTGCCAGTAATTAAGTAGCTTAATAGAGATAGAGCATTTCTATTGGTAATTATGTAGCTTAATAAGAATATATAATTTTTGTTGGTGATTAAGTAGCTTAACAGAGGTAGAGCATTTTTTGGGGGAATTAAGTAGCTTAATAGAGATAGAACAAGATCGAGGCAGCCGAGACGTGGTTTCTAAGAAGAATGTTGAGAGTTCCATGGACAGCAAAGAAAACAAACGAGACAATCTTGATGGAGGCAGACGCAAGAAGATCATTCATAAGAAGATAAGGAAAAGACAGGCAGCATTTATAGGCCTTTTTATGAGGAAAGGGGAATTAGAGCACCTGGTCACAACAGGAAAGCTGGAAGGAAAAGAGCACCAGGTAGATCCAGGGAGAGAATGTGGACGGACGTGCAGGGTGGCTGAGGACAGAGAGGGTGGAAGATGTGCTTGCGGCAGACAAGGGATAGATACATATGGAGGGTCATGATCGCCAACGCCATGCGGCAGGGCACATGATGATGACGAATAGAGATAGAGCATTTCTGTTGGTAATTAAGTAACTTAATAGAGATACCATCAAAGGCCCCTCAGCATTGTTTCAGTCTGGTTTGCCAAAAGTCCAGCAGCTCGAAAAAGACATGTTTTTTTCATAAAAATTATGTGGGATGTCATCAGGTGCCCTGCCGCATGGCGTTGGCGACCATGGACTTCCATTTGTCTCTATTTCTCGTTGCCCCCAGCATCTCCCCCACCCTCTTCGTCCCCAGCCACTCCACAAGTCCGTCCAGCATTTTCTCCCTGGGTCTACCTGGTGCTCTCTTTCCCTCCAGCTTTCCCGTTGTGACCAGGTGCTCCAAATCCCCCTTCCTCATGAGGGATGTATTCCTGCCGAATATCAGAGAAAACAGTTCAGCAAACATCACGATTAATTCACCATCTTTTGCATTCTGGCATAATGGGAAGCTCATTGCTATTTCGGGAACATCCGTACACTGATTACGGTGAACTTCAGTATTGATTATTCCCGGTCTAAATTCAGGCATGTCGCATTTAATGTGTTTGTCAATATTTAATGAGAGATACGTTTCACGGTTTCTGTAAGTTTTAAATGTTCTCTGAAAGCTGGATCGAAGTCTGCTTTGTTTGCTGTCTACAGCCTTTATCTAAACCGATTCTATACGGGGTGGGGGGAGTGGGGAAGAGAGAGAGAGAGAGAGAGAGAAAGAAAGAGAGAGAGAGACAGAGAGAGAGAGACAGAGAGAGAAAGAAAGAGAGAGAGAGGGGGGATAGAGAGAGACAGAGAGAGATAGAGAGAGAGAGAGTGTGAGAAAGAGAGACAGAGAGAGGGAGACAGAGAGAGAGGGAGAGAAGATAGAACAGAGAGAGACAGAGAAGAGACGGAGACAGAGACAGAGAGAAAAAAGAGAAGAAAGACAGAGAGAAAGAGAGAGAGAGAGAAAGAAGAGAGAGAGAGAGGGGAGGAGGAGAGAGAGACAGAGACAGAGAGGCAGACAGAGAAACAGAGAGAGACAGACAGAGAGAGGAACAGAGAGAGACAGAGAGAACAAGAGAGACAGAGAAACAGAGAGAGACAGAAACAGAGGAGAGAGAGAGAGAGAGAGAGAGAGAGAGAGAGAGAGAGAGAGAGAGAGAGAGAGGAACAGAGAGAGACAGAGAGAACAAGAGAGACAGAGAAACAGAGAGAGACAGAAACAGAGGAGGGAGAGAGAGAGAGAGAGAGAGAGAGGAGAGAGAGAGAGAGAGAGAGAGACAGACAGACAGACAGACAGACAGCGCAAGGTCCTGATGAGGCTCTGCACCGTCCAATAATCGGCTCAACACACACATAAACTGCAAAGTTCAGACTGTCGCCTTGGCCGTCCTGTCCCGCGAGCAAGAAGACAGACAGTGAAATGTACACTACAGCGATGTCTCTTGCACGAGCTGGCATCAAATGGAGAGACAGGACTTGTGGTCAGCTACAACTCCACTGACCACCAAACTCCACGGCAGCGGGCAGAACTGGCATCAAAAGGAGAGACAGGACTTGTGGCCAGCGACAACTCCACTGACCACCAAACTCCACGGCAGCGGGCAGAACTAGCATCAAAAGGAGAGACAGGACCTGTGGTCAGCGACAACTCCACTGACCACCAAACTCCACGGCGGCGGGCAGAACTGGCATCAAATGGAGAGACAGGACCTGTGGTCAGCTACAACTCCACTGACCACCAAGCTCCATGGCAGCGGGCAGAACTGGCATCAAAAGGAGAGACAGGACTGTGTCAG
>JAPXFY010000025.1:59884787-59897287 GCA_030674185.1 Monoplex corrugatus
ATGCCATCCAAAAAGCAAGAACAGAGAAGAGAGACATTGACGTAGTTTGGCTTGATCTGGCGAATGCATATGGATCAGTTCCACACGATATGATCCAGCTGGCTCTTGAAATGTATCACATCCCAGAAAACATCCGAACAATGCTGAGGAAGTATTTCCAAGGGTTCTCAATGCGGTTCTCTACCAAAGAATACACCACGGACTGGATAGACCTAGAGGTGGGCATTGCAATGGGCTGTGCAATCTCTCCCATACTGTTCGTGTTGGCAATGGAAGTCATCTTGAAAGCTGCAATGAAGAGTTCAGGTCCAGTGAATCTGGGAGATGGATACCAGATGCCTCCTCTGAAAGCTTTCATGGATGACACAACAGTCTTGTCCACGGATGAGGAAGAGACACACCAAATCTTAAAGCAGCTGGATGAGCTGGTGGCCTCTTCAAGAATGAGGTTCAAACCTAAGAAATCCCGAAGTCTCTCACTGCGAAAAGGAAAAGTGGCAGATTCAGTCAAATTCATGGTAGCCAACCAAGCCATCCCCACTGTCACAGAAGAGCCAGTAAAAAGTCTCGGAAGATGGTATGATGACTCCCTGAAAGACACACAAAGGGGATGTGAAACCAAGCAAACAGCAGAAGAAGGCCTGAAGAAAATAGATAACTGCGGACTGCCAGGCAAATACAAAGTCTGGTGTCTACAGTTCATGCTGATACCAAAGCTGCTGTGGCCACTGCTAATCTATGACATTTGCACCAGCACAGTCGAAGCAATGGAAGCCAAAATCAACAAATACACAAGAAAATGGCTCGGTGTCCCACCTGGTCTCACTGATGTTGCATTCTACTGTCGTCAAACAATGCTGAAGCTACCTCTCAAATCCATAGTGGAGGAATACAAAGTTGGAAAAGCAAGACTGTTGAGCATGCTGGAGGAATCGGAAGACAATATCGTGAGATCAGTTCATCCAAAGCTGAGAACTGGCAGAAAGTGGAAAGTCCAAGAGGCTGTAAACAATGCCAAGAGAAACCTCAGCATCAAAGAAATAATTGGACACACGCAAACCAACAGACAGGGACTGGGAGCAACAAAAATGCAGTGGTGGTCCAAAGCCAAAGGGAAGGAAAAAAGAGACATGATCATACAGGAGTTGAAGGAAGAAGAAGATGTCAAAAGAGTGCAGAAGGCAGTCCAGCAAGGTCAACAGGGGCAATGGACAACATGGGACAGCGCACTCCAAAGAAGTCTCAGCTGGAACGATATGTGGCACATGGCTCCTCTAAGGATAAGCTTCCTCCTCAGATCTGTATATGACCTGCTCCCCTCGAATGCAAACTTAGTGAAATGGGGGAAATCAGACGACCCAGCATGTCCGCTCTGTCAGAAGAAACAAACAGTGGAACATGTCCTAAGCTCTTGCAAAGTAGCGCTAGCCCAAGGAAGGTATACATGGAGGCACAACCAAGTTCTGAAAGTGATCACAGATGTGGTTAGCGAAAAAACCATGACCCCAAACGCACCAATTGCTATGACAACGTTCTACAAAGCAGGAGGGAAACAGGTCTGGCCCGAAAGTGCTACGACAACCAGCACATTGCAAAAGGGTCTTCTGGATGGAGCAGTCGACTGGGAGTGTACAGCAGACCTCCCAGAGTGGAGAAATTACCCAGATGTCATCAGCAAGACAGGCATGAGACCAGACATCGCTCTCCACTCTGACTCCTCGAAACAAGTGATTCTGATAGAACTCACTGTGCCATACGAAAGCAGAATGGAAGAAGCACATATCTACAAGACCGAAAAATACGCCGGTCTTGCCAGCACCCTGAAGAAAGCAGGTCTGCGGGTCAAAATCTTCGCCATAGAGGTCGGGGCAAGAGGGTTTGTGGGCACCTCCGCTTATGATCTCATGAAACAACTCGCCATTTCTGGGAAGAAGAGGACTAGAGCCCTTAAAGCGATGGCAGAGGCAGCAGAAAGGAGCTCAAGCTGGATCTGGGCAAGGAGGAACCAAAAAAGTGAACTTCATGAGGATTAAATTCCCTACAGATGATGTGTGCCCCGTTAGCACATTGGTAAAACCGCGTACCGCAGTTCTGAAGCGCAGAATCGCCCAGGTTCGATCCCCGGCGTGGGAAAAAAAAAAAAAAAAAAAGACAACAGCAGAAGGGCATCCAGGAGTCATGACCTGGATGTGGCCCGGCCCCCCGAGAGTGTAAGGAATTCAGGGCCGAAACACTTGTCTAAAGGGGGTTACTTCTCTGAAGACCTTCTGTTGTCTAGCTCTCCCTAGAGTTTCTTTCTACTACCATGGTCATTGAACATGACGGGATGATGACAGTGTTTATACTACCATGGTGATTGAACATGACGGGATGATGACAGTGTTTATACTACCATGGTCATTGAACATGACGGGGACAGTGTTGATACTACCATGGTCATTGAACATGACGGGATGATGACAGTGTTTATACTACCATGGTCATTGAACATGACGGGATGATGACAGTGTTTATACTACCATGGTCATTGAACATGACGGGGATGATGACAGTGTTTATACTACCATGGTCATTGAACATGACGGGATGATGACAGTGTTTATACTACCATGGTCATTGAACATGACGGGATGATGACAGTGTTTATACTACCATGGTCATTGAACATGACGGGGATGATGACTGTGTTTATACTACCATGGTCATTGAACATGACGGGGACAGTGTTTATACTACCATGGTCATTGAACATGACGGGGACAGTGTTTATACTACCATGGTGATTGAACATGACGGGGACAGTGTTTATACTACCATGGTCATTGAACATGACGGGGACAGTGTTTATACTACCATGGTGATTGAACATGACGGGGACAGTGTTTATACTACCATGGTCATTGAACATGACGGGGACAGTGTTTATACTACCATGGTCATTGAACATGACGGGGACAGTGTTTATACTACCATGGTCATTGAACATGACTGGGACAGTGTTTATACTACCATGGTCATTGAACATGACGGGGACAGTGTTTATACTACCATGGTCATTGAACATGACGGGGACAGTGTTGATACTACCATGGTCATTGAACATGACGGGGACAGTGTTTATACTACCATGGTCATTGAACATGACGGGATGATGACAGTGTTTATACTACCATGGTCATTGAACATGACGGGGATGATGACAATGTTTATACTACCATGGTCATTGAACATGACGGGGACAGTGTTTATACTACCATGGTCATTGAACATGACGGGGACAGTGTTTATACTACCATGGTCATTGAACATGACGGGGACAGTGTTGATACTACCATGGTCATTGAACATGACGGGATGATGACAGTGTTTATACTACCATGGTCATTGAACATGACGGGATGATGACAGTGTTGATACTACCATGGTCATTGAACATGATGGGGACAGTGTTGATACTACCATGGTCATTGAACATGACGGGATGATGACAGTGTTTATACTACCATGGTCATTGAACATGACGGGATGATGACAGTGTTTATACTACCATGGTCATTGAACATGATGGGGACAGTGTTGATACTACCATGGTCATTGAACATGACGGGATGATGACAGTGTTTATACTACCATGGTCATTGAATATGACGGGGACAGTGTTTATACTACCATGGTGATTGAATATGACGGGATGATGACAGTGTTTATACTACCATGGTGATTGAATATGACGGGGATGATGACAGTGTTTATACTACCATGGTGATTGAATATGACGGGATGATGACAGTGTTTATACTACCATGGTGATTGAATATGACGGGATGATGACAGTGTTTATACTACCATGGTGATTGAATATGACGGGGATGATGACAGTGTTTATACTACCATGGTGATTGAATATGACGGGGACAGTGTTTATACTACCATGGTCATTGAACATGACGGGGACAGTGTTGATACTACCATGGTCATTGAACATGACGGGATGATGACAGTGTTTATACTACCATGGTCATTGAACATGACGGGGACAGTGTTTATACTACCATGGTCATTGAACATGACGGGGACAGTGTTGATACTACCATGGTCATTGAACATGACGGGATGATGACAGTGTTTATACTACCATGGTCATTGAACATGACGGGATGATGACAGTGTTTATACTACCATGGTCATTGAACATGATGGGGACAGTGTTGATACTACCATGGTCATTGAACATGACGGGATGATGACAGTGTTTATACTACCATGGTCATTGAACATGACGGGATGATGACAGTGTTTATACTACCATGGTCATTGAACATGATGGGGACAGTGTTGATACTACCATGGTCATTGAACATGACGGGATGATGACAGTGTTTATACTACCATGGTCATTGAACATGACGGGGACAGTGTTTATACTACCATGGTCATTGAACATGACGGGATGATGACAGTGTTTATACTACCATGGTCATTGAACATGACGGGATGATGACATGTTTATACTACCATGGTCATTGAACATGACAGGGACAGTGTTTATACTACCATGGTCATTGAACATGACGGGGACAGTGTTGATACTACCATGGTCATTGAACATGACAGGGACAGTGTTTATACTACCATGGTCATTGAACATGACGGGGACAGTGTTTATACTACCATGGTCATTGAACATAACGGGGACAGTGTTTATACTACCATGGTCATTGAACATGACGGGGACAGTGTTTATACTACCATGGTGATTGAACATGACGGGGACAGTGTTTATACTACCATGGTCATTGAACATGACGGGGACAGTGTTTATACTACCATGGTGATTGAACATGACGGGGACAGTGTTTATACTACCATGGTCATTGACCATGTCGGGGACAGTGTTTATACTACCATGGTCATTGAACATGACGGGATGATGACAGTGTTTATACTACCATGGTCATTGAACATGACGGGGATGATGACAGTGTTT
Source organism: Monoplex corrugatus (assembly GCA_030674185.1). Lineage (NCBI taxonomy): Eukaryota > Metazoa > Mollusca > Gastropoda > Littorinimorpha > Ranellidae > Monoplex > Monoplex corrugatus. The sequence continues at coordinate 59,889,775 of JAPXFY010000025.1, forward strand.
ATACTACCATGGTGATTGAACATGACGGGGATGATGACAGTGTTTATACTACCATGGTCATTGAATATGACGGGGACAGTGTTTATACTACCATGGTGATTGAATATGACGGGATGATGACAGTGTTTATACTACCATGGTGATTGAATATGACGGGGATGATGACAGTGTTTATACTACCATGGTGATTGAATATGACGGGATGATGACAGTGTTTATACTACCATGGTGATTGAATATGACGGGATGATGACAGTGTTTATACTACCATGGTGATTGAATATGACGGGGATGATGACAGTGTTTATACTACCATGGTGATTGAATATGACGGGGATGATGACAGTGTTTATACTACCATGGTCATTGAACATGACGGGGACAGTGTTTATACTACCATGGTCATTGAATATGACGGGACAGTGTTTATACTACCATGGTCATTGAACATGACGGGATGATGACAGTGTTTATACTACCATGGTCATTGAACATGACGGGGACAGTGTTTATACTACCATGGTCATTGAACATGACGGGATGATGACAGTGTTTATACTACCATGGTCATTGAACATGACGGGGACAGTGTTTATACTACCATGGTCATTGAACATGACGGGATGATGACAGTGTTTATACTACCATGGTCATTGAACATGACGGGGATGATGACAGTGTTTATACTACCATGGTGATTGAACATGACGGGGACAGTGTTTATACTAACATGGTCATTGAACATGACGGGGACAGTGTTTATACTACCATGGTCATTGAACATAACGGTATGATGACAGTGTTTATACTACCATGGTCATTGAACATGACGGGGACAGTGTTTATACTACCATGGTGATTGAACATGACGGGGACAGTGTTTATACTACCATGGTCATTGAACATGACGGGGACAGTGTTTATACTACCATGGTCATTGAACATGACGGGGACAGTGTTTATACTACCATGGTCATTGAACATGACGGGATGATGACAGTGTTTATACTACCATGGTGATTGAACATGACGGGATGATGACAGTGTTTATACTACCATGGTCATTGAACATGACGGGATGATGACAGTGTTTATACTACCATGGTCATTGAACATGACGGGATGATGACAGTGTTTATACTACCATGGTGATTGAACATGACGGGGACAGTGTTTATACTACCATGGTCATTGAACATGACGGGATGATGACAGTGTTTATACTACCATGGTGATTGAACATGACGGGATGATGACAGTGTTTATACTACCATGGTCATTGAACATGACGGGATGATGACAGTGTTTATACTACCATGGTGATTGAACATGACGGGGACAGTGTTTATACTACCATGGTCATTGAACATGACGGGATGATGACAGTGTTTATACTACCATGGTGATTGAACATGACGGGATGATGACAGTGTTTATACTACCATGGTCATTGAACATGACGGGGACAGTGTTTATACTACCATGGTCATTAAACATGACGGGGACAGTGTTTATACTACCATGGTCATTGAACATGACGGGGACAGTGTTTATACTACCATGGTCATTGAACATGACGGGGACAGTGTTTATACTACCATGTTGATTGAACATGACGGGGACAGTGTTTATACTACCATGTTGATTGAACATGACGGGGACAGTGTTTATACTACCATGTTGATTGAACATGACGGGGATGATGACTATGGAGCTCCATTTTCCTGTCTGCCTGCTTGGTAAAAAGTTGTATGTACTCTACCATTACTATACTAGTGTGGATTCTGTTTGTCAACCAGTCCCGTACCATTACTATACAAGTGTGGATTCTGTTTGTCAACCAGTCCCGAGTGATACAGTCTCTGGTTGTTCTTCTTGAAATTAAGAGTCACGTCATGAAATAGCTTTTTTGAAGTGGACCACACCAGATCAACTGTGCGATTTCAGTCTTAACAGCTGAACCCAGTGTGTCTTGCAGTAGGAGATGATTAGGCTTGAAACGTCTGAATGAATTCTGAATTAATAGAAGATCTAAGTCAACACGTTGCTGTGATGACCAGAACTCTTTCACTGGCTTATCTGAATAATTCTCTGCAGCAGCAAAATTGTGCCCTAAGTCCTTTTTTTATAAACGAAAAGGCCAAGCCATACTTCTCAAATCTGACTTAGATAGGGTTTATGAACAGCCGAAATACAAGATTGATTGATCTGGTTCAGTTTTTCTGTCGACACCCACCTCAGGTGATATGGCCGACGGAAAGTGGGGGAAGGGAGATTTATCTAATCCTATACTGACACCACCAGAACAACAATGATGTTAAGATGGGACAGTCAGAAGGCCAGTATTAATGGGGGGACTTATCTAGTCCTATACTGACACCACCAGAACAACAATGATGTTAAGATGGGACAGTCAGAAGGCCAGTTTTAATGGGGGGGGGGGGGGGGAGGGAGGGACTTATCTAATCCTATACTGACACCACCAGAACAACAATGATGTTAAGATGTGACAGTCAGAAGGGTAGTTTTAAAATGTAGCTCACCCCAGGATTCGAACCCACAACCATTGGTATGTGAATCCGACGCTCAAACTGAGTTGCTGAGTCCCGCGAAATATAACTTCTTTATTATATATATATATATATATATATATATATATATATATATATATATATATATATATATATATATATTAATGCACACACACACAATAGGTATGTAATGTGGGTGTGTCTTTTTTTTTTATCCCAGTGGTCTGCGCACTAAATCACTCATGTGGTCAAAATTTAATCCAAGTCCGTTGATTGACAAACGAGAAAACCTGGTTGACACATTTCAACATGTTCTGCATAATTTTGATCTGTACCTTCAACCTGCTCACTGAAAAATTACCAAATACCATCTTTGTTAACCCTTTGACTACCGCACCATGTCCACAAACATCATGTATTATCAGCCATGCTAGCAAACCAGAACTTAACCCTTTGACTCCCTCACCCTATCCACCAGCTTCTTGTAAGAAGCTGGTGGATAGGCTGAGGGAGTCAAAGGGTTATGTTTTTGCTGTTGGTGGGTAGGGTAAGGGAGTCAAAGGGTTAAGTTTTTGCTGTTGGTGGACAGTGTGCGGGAATCAAAGGGTTAAGTTTTTGCTGTTGGTGGATAGGCTGAGGGAGTCAAAGGGTTAAGTTTTTACAGTTGTGGATAGGGTAAGGGAGTCAAAGGTTTAAGTTTTTACAGTTGGTGGATAGGGTAAGGGAGTCAAAGGGTTAAGTTTTTGCTGTTGGTGGACAGGGTGCGGGAATCAAAGGGTTAAGTTTTTGCTGTTGGTGGATAGGCTGAGGGAGTCAAAGGGTTAAGTTTTTGCCGTTGGTGGATAGACTGAAGGAGTCAAAGGGTTAAGTTTTTGCCGTTGGTGGATAGGCTGAGGGAGTCAAAGGGTTAAGTTTTTGCTGTTGGTGGACAGGGTGCGGGAATCAAAGGATTAAGTTTTTGCTGTTGGTGGATAGGCTGAGGGAGTCAAAGGGTTAAGTTTTTGCTGTTGGTGGATAGGGTAAAGGAGTCAAAGGGTTAAGTTTTTACAGTTGGTGGATAGGCTGAGGGAGTCAAAGGGTTAAGTTTTTGCTGTTGGTGGACAGGGTGCGGGAATCAAAGGATTAAGTTTTTGCTGTTGGTGGACAGGGTGCCGGAGTCAAAGGGTTAAGTGCCACACATTTCCTCTAACTTTATGTAGTTCGTTCTCGAACAGTCGTGACGGAGTAAGTAATTTAATATTTTGGGTTAATCCTGTCCAAATATTGGCCCGCTCCCGACCACAGTTGTGCATTCATGGGTATTTAGTGAGAAAAAATTTACTTACCAGATTTGGTGAAAATCCGCCACAAGCAGGTGAGAAATTATTGCTGGCATCTGTTTCACACACACACACACACACACACACACACACACACACACACACACACACACACACACACACACACACATACACACACACACACACACACACACACACACACACACTCATTCACTCACACGCTCTCTGTCTGTCTGTCTTTTCTCTCTCTCTCTTAAACATACACAGACACACACATGCGCACACACACACACACCACACACACACACACACACACACACACACACACACACACAACACACACACGCACACACACACACACTCACATACGCACATACACACACACACAACTCACACACACACACAGAGTCCCTCTGATTAATGTGAAAAATTCCTTTTTGTCGGAAAGAGAGAGAGAGAGAAAGAGCGAGAGAGAGAGAGAGAGAGAGAGAGAGAGAGAGAGAGAGAGAGAGAGAGAGAGAGAGAGAGAGAGAGATGACCACAAGCACCCCACAACTCAAGACGAACACTCATTCAAGACCAGTATAGATAGTATGTACATTTCGTATCTGGGCGAAGAGCGAAAGAGCAGGACAGTATTAAGAAATAAGGACCAGGGAACGATTGCATAGCAGATGTTAGGGCGCTCTACGTGTGTTTACCAGTGAAAAAAAAATCTTAAAGGGAGGAAATCAGTTAACACAGAGTTACTTACCTTCTGAGTGTCCCACGCGTAAGGCCTGTCTTTTCTAAGTTTGCTTAGACCCAAAGTAAACTTACCTAAGTTCACAATCAAGTACCGTAACGGACTACCGACTGGAAGGTTGTGGGTTCGAATTCCCCATCAGTCCCTTCAAAAAATCATTGTGGGATTTTTCGGCTCTAACCGGCTTCTACCCAGAGTTGGGCGTGCTATGGGCTCGTTGGGAAGACTGGGACCACACACTCGAGTCTCATCCACTTCACGGACGCGTCATTGATGTTGTTGCTCAAATCTTCTGACCAGCACCGCAGGTGTCTGTACCTTTCAGGCCTGGTTGACGCCAGGATATTTGATAGAAAGCGTAGAGTACAGCTGTACTCCTTACCATCGTTAAGAAACGGAAGCTGAAGTGGTACGGCCACATAACAAGAACCCATGGCCTGGCAAAGACCATCATGCAGGGCACCGTACCAGGACAGCGGAGAGAGGGCAGACAGAAGAAAAGATGGGAAGATAACATCAAAGAATGGACCAGCCTCCCCTCACTACCACCTGAGGAAAGCGGAAGACCGAAAGGCATGGAGGGAGGTTGTCAAGTCGTTTGTGGTGCCCCTACAGCCACCCACCGGCTACGGGACCTGACCTGACCTGACCTGTAGAGTACAACCCTTTCACGCAGTCTTAAACCTAGATGGAACTCCATGGCATCATGATTATCATCCTCATCGACATTGTCATCATCGCATGGTAAAAAAACAAACTGTGCCAGCTTCTGTGACCATTAAGGTGGCGTGGAAAATGGGACAAAAAAGAAAAAAAAAAAAAAAAAAAAAAAAAGGTGAGCACAAAGGTAATCTCCCCTGAGTGCGATGATTAAAAAAAAAAATGTTTTCAATCCTGGATCGGTTGTGCAATCGTGCCGAGGACACTGACATCAAGGTGAAGGCCGTATTCCATGCTTACAATACTTTAGCGTGAGGTGTGCACGTGCGGTCAATGGCAGACCTACTTTTTCTTTCTCCTGTTCCAGTTCTGTCACACGTCTCGTCTGACATTCGCTATGCCGGGTCCTTCGTCTAGAAAGGTCTAGTGCAAAACTGCTGGGTTTTTACGCGTGCACGCATGCCCTCACGTGCACGTATTCGCATACAAGCATACGCGTGCAGAAACAGATGCATGCGCAGGCGCGCTTTAGTCGGCGTGTGTGTGTGTGTGTGTGTGTGTGTGTAAGTGTATGGAGAGAGAGAGAGAGAGAGATAGATAGATAGATAGATAGATAGATAGATAGAGAGATAGAGAGAGAGAGAGAGAGGAGAGAGAGAGAGAGAGAGAGAGAGATGAGATGCTTTATTTTCTAACGGCAAAAAAAATTGACTAGAAGCCATTTTTCAAACTTGCCGTTGCAAGAGAGAGAGGAGAGGAGAGAGGAGAGAGAGAGAGAGAGAGGAGAGAGAGAGAGAGAGAGTGACGCTTTAGTTTCCAACGGTAAGAGAGAGACAGAGAGAGAGAGAGAGAGAGGAGAGAGAGAGAGAGAGAGAGAGAGAGAGGGTGACGCTTTAGTTTCCAACGGTAAAAGTTATTGACTAGAAGCCATTTTTCAAACTTGCCATCCCAAGAGAGAGAGAGAGAGAGAGAGAGAGAGAGAGAGAGAGAGAGAGAGAGAGAGAGAGAGGACGCTTTAGTTTCCAACGGTAAGAGAGAGAGAGAGAGAGAGAGAGAGAGAGAGAGAGGTGTGTGTGTTGTGTGTGTGTGTGTGTCACTAATAACACAAAAACGGCGATGCCATTGATTATTGGTGATGCTAAGAGTATCAAGCCATCATAACTCCACAAATAAGCGGATGACACAGAAGTATCAGAAAGTGTACCTAGCATTTCTCCTCGTTCAAAGTAGTGTTTAGACACCACGTATTGACGCTGTGTTGTCTTGGCTGACCAGCAACTAACTGAAGTTGAACAGGGGGGATAACAAAGGTGATGCCTGTCAGCACTTCTTCCCAGTTGTACATGTACTGGTTGGCAGTCAGTCTGTAAACATTGCTAGTTGCGGTATTTCATTCCAAATCTCTGTGAAGTATCTTAGCGTCAAGACTGGCTGAAATGCATCTATGCAGGAACATAGATCTGCAACATCTGCCGTAATTCTAATCTGTAGCTTAGAATGTATGCAAGAACATAGATCTGAAACGTCTGCCGTAATTCTAATCTGTAGCTTAGAATGTATGCAAGAACAAAGATCTACAACGTCTGCCGTAATTGTTATGTTGAACATGAAATCTATGCAAGAACAAAGATCTACAACGTCTGCCGTAATTGCTATCTGAACTTAGAACAGACGTTTCCGTCAGACCATATCTGTGTAACTTCCTGGCCCACTGTTGTAATTCTGTGCTATCTGACTTAGGAGCAGAACACATTTCTCCATTGCAAAAGGCTCAGAACAAAGCAGTACGTCTAATCATGAAGAACAGAAAGCATGATCATGATGATCATCATCATGTGCCCTGCCGCATGGCGTTGGCGATCATGGCCCTCCTCACGAATCTATCCCCTGTCGCTGCAAGTACATCTCCCATCCTCTCTGTCTTCAGCCACCCTGAAAATTATGATCACTTAACACCATTATTTCATGTACTTCTCTAGTTTGCCAATCAGGTCTCGTCACCAGCTTAAAATTGCAAGCCTTGCATACGGCTAGTTTGATGGGTCTTTACCATGCTGCCTTTCAGATCGCCTGTACACATTTGGAAATAACGTATCCTGCAGATCTTCAAAGAAAAAACTTCGGGTGATGCTGAAATGTAAGTCAGTAGCTCACTTGGTTTGAGCGTCGGGTTCACATGCTCATGTTTATGCGTTCGAATCCCGGGATCCGCTACATTAAAACTGGCCTTCTCACTGTCCATCTTAACATCATTGTTGTTCTGGTGGTGTCAGTATAGGATTAGATACATTAAAACT
>JAPXFY010000025.1:59917287-59929787 GCA_030674185.1 Monoplex corrugatus
AAGAGAAGAGAAGAGAGAGAAGAGAGAGAAAGAGAGAGAGAGAGAGAGAGAGAGAGAGAGAGAGAGAGAGAGAGAGCGGAATGATGGCAGTGGGAGAGAGAATTACACACACCCCAGGCCTGAGCAGTGAAGCAGGCAGTAAATAAGCCCGGCCTACCGATGATGGGAGCAGCCGACTGGAGACAGAAAAGGAGATTACCAGGAGTCGGTGACTACTCAGCTATGTTGACAGTCAGACGCGCTCGAGAGCGACAGATAGAGAGTGGGGGAGAGACAGAGAGGGAAGGAGGGAGGGAGACGGAGAGACAGAGAGAAAAAGAGAGAGGGCGAGAGACAGAGGGAGGGTGGGAAAGAGAGAGGATGGGAGGGATACAGAAGAGAGAGAGAGCGAGAGGGCGAGGAGAGAGAGAGAGAGAGAGAGAGAGAGAGAGAGAGAGAGAGAGAGAGAGAGAGAGAGATGGTTCCAACAAGGGCACTGGCCGGAACAAGAGCAAGAGATGATGTTTTATTCTCTATCACTGCGTTCATCATCACATGTTAAAGATCGGATACCACACTAATGCTGTAGGCCTACACAATGGCTCTGCTGTGTGAGTTGGCTGGGTTCAGAAAGGGTTCTTCATTCAAAAAGGCCAGAACTGGCTTATAACCAAAGTCATTTCTGTTCAAAAACACCTGTGTTCTATGCGTATTATTCTGTGCACTTTGAAGTGAGAACGATTTTAGAATCCGCATGACTAAAATGAAATATCAAAAGTGGAGAATAATCACAGTTCATGAATCCACTCTACCCGTTACACGCCTACAGTTTCTGCGTGCTTGTGAAAGTATTGTCAAAGAGAGCATACTTGCAGTTTGGAATTTAGACGCTAAAACGTTTGAAGCCAGGTTTTCTGCTTGGAATTCCCGTAATGTCGACAACGCATTATATTATAAATGGAGTGTAGAAATGTTGCTGCGAAAATCCAAACAGTCCAGTGTACGTTACTGATTAGCTGTTGTCAGGGAGAAGGAGGGGGGGGGGGGATGTGAAGTGATGTCAGTTGAGATAGATAGATAGATAGATAGATAGGTAGATAGATAGATAGATAGATCGATCGATAGATAGGTAGATAGATAGATAGATAGGTAGATAGATAGATAGATAGGTAGATAGATAGATAGATAGGTAGGTAGATAGATAGATAGATAGGTAGATAGATAGCTAGCTAGCTAGCTAACTAGATAGACAGATAGCTAGCTAGCTAGATAGATAAATGGATAGAGAGAGAGAGAGAGAGCTCAGAAATCAGAATTTTTTTTAATGTACATCGGCCTTAGGCCACAATACGAGAAAGAGAGAGAGAGAGAGAGAGAGAGAGGAGAGAGAGAGAGTAGGAGAGGAGAGAGAGAGAGAGAGAGAGAGAGAGAGCTCATAAATCAGATTTTTTTTATTAATGTACATCGGCCTTAGGCCACAATACGTGAAAGAGAGAGAGAGAGAGAGAGAGAGAGAGAGAGAGAGAGAGAGAGAGAGAGAGAGGAGAGTCAGACAGACAGACAGACAGAAAATGACAGACAGACGCAGACAGACAGAGAAATCTCAGAACTCAGGACTCAGAATTTAAAAAAAAATGTACATCGGCCTTAGGCCACAATACGAGAGAGAGCGAGACATGGATGGATGAGAGAAGCAGGGAGGAGGGAACCTTTTGAACATTGATGTCTGTAAGGAACGCGATGGGCGAAGGTGTCCCAACCCTTCTGTCCATGTCCATAAATATAAAATGACGACTTACTCAGCTGATGTGCATATTATGATGCCAACAGACACAATACAGCTCTTACGGTGTCTGTTTCTCGTGAAGGCGTGGCATGGCAGTAAAATCGGTGTAAAATTGAAGTCATTTTATCCATATAAAAACAAAAACCTTGTAAAATCCGCGGCCGTTCCGTATTAAAAGAGCGTTTAACCCTTTGACTCCCGCAACCTATTCATCAACTGCAAAAACTTAACCCTTTGATTCCCTCACCCTACCCACCAGCTTCCTGCAGGGAATCAAAGGGTGAGGGAATCAAAGGGTTAAGTTTATGCTTTGCTAGCATGGTTGGTAATGCAGGATGCTGGTGGACAGGGTGCGGGAGTCAAAGGGTTAAACTAGATTGCTTTCAGTCATGTAAAAGAAAGTTCTTTTGGTTGTTTTCAGTCATTTAAAAGGAAAAAAAAAATTCTCTTCAGTCTTGCAAAACGTATCTTTCAGAGCTGAAATAAATACACCTTTGGTCTAAAAAGAATAACAAGAAATCGAAGAGATAGTCTTGTCAAATATATCGCTGAAAATCAGAGGATGAAATCGTTGAACTTTTGCCTGAGGGCATAACAGGAGGAAACGACAGAAAGGGAGAAGGAGGAGGAGGAAAAAGATAATATAAAACTTTGTTTTCCAACCCTATAGATCTTAGCACATAAACCATCTTAGACAGCTGCCACTGATAATCCGCTTTGTATTAGTGAAGCAGAAAAGAGAACAACACAAAACAACTACAGAGCACTGTGGAGAAAAGGCAAGCCGACGTGGTGAAGAACAAAGAAGAAAAAGGAAGAGGAAGAATACAATTAGATACAAAGCAATACAATACAATACAATACAATACAATACAATACAATACGATACGATACGATACGATACAATACAATACGATACGATACAATACAATACAGTGAAAACGGAGAATCAGGTACGATTTGACACAACACACACAACTCAGTACAGCACAGTACAGCACAACACAGCACAGAACAGCACAACACAACATAGCACAACACAGTACAGCACAGCACAACATAACGGACCACAGCACAGCACAACACAACACAACACAGCACAGCACGGCACAGCGCAACACAACACAATACCACTCAACACAGTATAGCACAACACAGCACAGTATAGCACAACACAGCACAACACAACACAGCACAACACAGATAGCACAACACAACACAACACAACACAGCACAGTATAGCACAACACAGCACAGTATAGCACAACACAGCACAACACAACACAGCACAACACAGATAGCACAACACAACACAGCACAACACAGCACAGTATAGCACAACACAGCACAACACAACACAGCACAGTATAGCACAACACAGCACAACACAACACAGCACAACACAGATAGCACAACACAACACAACACAACAGCACAGCACAACACAACACAACAGCACAGCACAACACAACAGCACAGCACAACAGCACAGCACAGCACAGCACAGCAAAGTACAGCACAACACAACACAACACAACACAACACAACACAGCACAACACAGCACAACACAGAGAGCACAACACAACACAGAGAACACAACACAACACAGCACAACACAACACAACACAACACAACACAACACAACACAACGCAGCGCAGCACAGCGCAGCGCAGCACAACACAACACAACAGCACAACACACCACAGCACACCAAAGCACAGCACAGCACAGCACAACACAACAACACAACAGCACAACACAACAGCACAACACAGCACAGCACAGCACAACACAGCACAACACAACACAACACAACAAACACAACACAGCACAGCACAACACAACAGCACAACACAGCACAACACAACACAAACACAACACAGCACAACACAGCACAGCACAGCACAACAGCACAACACAACAGCACAAACAACAGCACAACACAACAGCACAACACAGCACAGCACAGCACAACACAGCACAACACACACAACACAACACAACACAACACAACACAACACAACACAACACAACACAACACAACACAACACAACACAAACACAACACAACACAACAACACAACACAACACAAAAGCCAAGCCAAGACAAGACAAGACAAGCCAACATAACATCACACAACACGACGTAATCCAACCCAACCCAATCCAACCCAACCCAACCCAACCCCACGCATCTCACCACAGAAACCGCTGATATAAAATCACGTCCGTACACCTCTGTCACCATTAATTAACCAACCAGTAGCGGAGCAAGGATGCATCATCAGCCTCAGCCAATCAGCAGCGCCCGTTATTGATGACGTGTCATTGCCCAGGACGCGTCATGGGCCTCAGCCAATCAGCAGCGCCCAGTATTGATCAGACGTCAGGGGCGAGGAACAAGAGCTAAGCCACGTAAATCCGTCCGTTATCCACATAATCCGTGACTCCGAGACACACAGTAGGTGAACAGGGAGGGAGGAGACCCGGACATGGGGAGGGAGTGGGGGGAGCCAGTGTTTTATGTCTACTTCTAACAGAGAAAAATACAGTTCTTCCCCCTTTTAACGAGCTCGTAACTTCTTCCCCTCCTTTCAGGCTCAGCCCGCTAGGGAGGTGGACAGTATTTTAAATCCTTTGACTCCCGCACCCTGTTCACCACCAGCAAAAATGTATCCCTCTCAGGGAGTCAAAGGGTTAAAGTTTTGCTTTGCTGTCATGTTGACAAAGCAAGACGCTAATGGATAGGCTGAGGGAGTCAAAGGGTTAAAGTTTTGCTTTGCTGTTATAGTTGACAAAGCAGGATGTTAGTGTATAGACTGAGGGAGTCAAAGGGTTAAAGTTTTGCTTTGCTGTTATAGTTGACAAAGCAGGATGTTAGTGTATAGACTGAGGGAGTCAAAGGGTTAAAGTTTTGCTTTACTGTCATGGTTGACAAAGCAGGATGTTAGTGTATAGCAGAGGGAGTCAAAGGGTTAAAGTTTTGCTTTGCTTTTCATAGTTGACAAAGCAGGATGTTAGTGTATAGACTGAGGGAGTCAAAGGGTTAAAGTTTTGCTTTGCTGTCATGGTTGACAAAGCAGGATGTTAGTGTATAGACTGAGGGATCAAAGGGTTAAAGTTTTGCTTTACTGTCATGGTTGACAAAGTCAGGATGTAGTGTATAGGCTGAGGGATCAAAGGTTAAATTTGGTTTGCTTTAATAAATATGCACTGTTGTGTGATAGGATTTCCAACGGTAAAGTTTTGTTTACGAACATGTTACAAGATCGTTTTTCGGCAGGTAAATTAATTTTGTTATGCAGTCAGTAGACAAAGCAGGATGTTTAGAAAATTGAGGATTATGTAGGGTTAAAGTTTTGTTTTTGTATTTGAAGAGAAGATGACAAAAAGGGTAAATGTTTTACATGGTAACAGGGGATGTTATTATAGATGAGGATTCAAAGGGTTAAAGTTTTGCTTTACTGTCATGGTTGACAAAGTAAGATGCTAGTGGATAGGCTGAGGGAATCAAAGAGTTAAATTAAGGTTTGCTTTAAAAAAAATATAGCTACTGTGTGTGGTAGGATTTTAACCCACCACGAAGGAACGAACATTTACCGACCCGTTTTCGGCCAGGTCATTATTTTGTCCAACACAGTAGAAAATATCATGTGATGATTTAGAAAATTACATTATGTAGGGCCTACATGTTCTTTTTTTTTGAAGATAAGATACACAGATACACATGTCATTTACATGTAACAGAGATTATTCCAAAGATAGACTGATACAATAACAGTATAACATATAGACTAAGTAAAACATAGGCTAGGTAGGGCGTCAGGACTGGCCAGATCATGGGTATGGTGATCATGGCACAAGCCCTAAGCCTCTGTGTTGGCTTCTGTTGTTGGGTCGTCTTTCTGAGGGCTGGTTTGTTTGCAACAACTGACTAATCAAGGTGACTCGAGTTTCTGTGGGAGTTTTTCTCCACAGAGCGATGTGCCATCTGATGTTGATATTTACTATACATACATACATACATACATACATACATACATAATACATAAAGTACATACGTACATACATACATACTACATACATACATACATGTACATACATATACACATACGTACATATATACATGCATACACTCATCCGTACGGACGTGCGTACATACACACACACACACACATATATATATATATATATATATTATATATGTACATACTATACATATTATACATACATTACAATACATGATACATACACACATAATCAGCATACATACATACACAACATACTACACATACATACATCATACATACATACATGCATACAACATACATGCATAGATACATACATACATACATACATACATACATACATGTACATACATATACACATACGTACATAAACATGCATACATCATCGTACGATGCGTACATACACAACAACAACAACAATATATATATATTATATATGTATGCATACATGTAATACATTATATACCTACCTACATACATATACAACATAATCATCAACATACACAACATGATCATACATACACTGCACATACATACATACATACATTCTGCATAAACATACATCGTATACACGTACTATATCATATATATAATATATAATAATATATAATAATATAATAATATATACACACAGACAGACAGACAGACAGACGCGACAGACATTTAGCATACTTCATAGAAAGGCTATTTTAGAAAGACAAAAAAGAAATTAAAAAAAATCTAAAACACAGCAAACAGATTGAATAAGCTGGAGAAATGTAGAAAAAAAAAACAACCGAACAAAAGCAAGACAGAAACAATGAAACAAACAAGCAAACAATTCAAGAAAAAAGAAAGAAAGAAAAAGAAGAACAGAACCCCCAGACAAATAAGTAAATAAATGAAGGAAGGAAAAGAAAACCAAGGAGTTAAGTCAGAGAAATGGAGGAACACAGGCTGGAAGTGGAGAAAAAAGACCCTGTAGAAAACAGCTTTCAGACAATGTAGGGAGAGAATGCCGCAACAAGGGGATTGAAAACAGATGCATAAAACAAACCAGCAACAGATTTTTTAAAAGAGAAAACATCTTCACTCTAAACTAAAAACAAAGAAACAAAAAAGAAACAAACAGAGGAACGAACGAACGAACGAACAACAAAACAAACAAAAACAAACAAACAACATAAACAAAAACAAACAACAAAAAACAAAACAAACAACAAATGAAACTATTCTATTGAGTTTCCTTTTTGCGCTCTGGTAACACGTTTTGTGCGATATTTGCCATTAAAAGACAACTGATGTTGTATCTTTCTTCGATTACTTTCCAAACGCCAGCACACATTTGACATGAATTTGATTCCGATTGGTTTATAATTAACCAAGATATAATTACATGATACTTCGTCCAGTTTTAACTACAGCGGCCCTGTACAGGACCACATTTATTTTGTCCTCAAACGTCCAGCTTATGGCAGATTGATAGAAGCATGGACAGTAAAATGTACAACCCACACGTTACGTAAAAAGCATCAGCATCATCATCATCATCAGGTGCCCTGCCGCATGGCGTTGGCGACCATGGACTTCCATCCATCTCTATCTCTCGTTGCCCCAGCATCTCCCCCACCCTTCTCATCCCCAGCCACTCTGCAAGTCCGTCCAGCATTCTCTCCCTGGGTCCACCCGGTGCCCTCCCTCCCTCCAGCCTCCCGTTGTGACCAGGTGCTCCAAATCCCCCTTCCTCATAAAATGGCCTATAAATGTTGCCTGTCTTTTCCTAATCTTCCTTATGAGTGATCTACCTGTGTCTGCCCCCATCAAGACTGTCTCGTTTTTTCTTTGCTGTCCATGGAACTCCCAACACTCCTCCGAGAAACCAATCTTGGCTGCCTCGATCCTGCTCTGGCTTTGCTTGCTGACTGTCCACGCCTCTCATCCGTACAACAGTATTGGTTCTATATAACATTCAAGGACTCTCTTTCTGATGTTGATTGATAGGCATTTGTTGGTAAGAATGCCTCTCATCTTCCCGAAAGCTGTCTTGGCCTGGCCGACTCTGCCAGCCACCTAGGATGTGCATCCGCCGTCTGATGAAATGACCGTTCCCAGATATTTGCACTTATTAACCTGGTGTCAAGGTTGTGCCATTTCTGTTATTTTGCATGAGGGGATTTCATGTTTTTTACTGATCACCATGACTTCAGTCTTCCTGCTGTTTAGTTCCAACCCCTTACCTTTGCTTTCTATTTCTAGTATATTCACAAGGTTTTGTAGGTCCCTTTCATTTTGTGCAATTAGCACGGTGTCATCTGCGTACCGAATGTTTTATCATTTTCCCTCCAACCCTAATCCAGGGTCTTCTTCTAGGTTTCTCATGATGTTTTCGCTGTAAGTGAAAACAGATCTGGTGACAAAACACAACCCTGTCTGACTCCTCTTTTGATGTTTTGAAAAGAGCTTATATTGTTTTCTATTCTCATTGCAGCTGTTTGTTCCCAGTACATATTCCTGATTATTCGTAGATCTTTTCCATCAACATTGAGTCTCTCCAGTTGATTGATCAATTCTTCATGTCGTACCCGATCGAAAGCCTTGGTATAGTCAACAAGCATAAATACCAATCCTTATTCATCTCAATTGACCTCTCTATGATAGTTCTTAGGATGTATATGGCATTAATAGTTCCTTTCCCTTCCACAAATCCACACTGTTCTTCTGCTATTTCTCTTTTGATTCTATTCCTTGTCCTCATCATGATTATTCTTAACAGGATTTTTGTTACATGACTCATGAACTGATTGTGCGATGGAGTTCGCATTCTATAGCCCCTGTCTTCTTTGGAAGTGCAATGAAAATTGATTTTGACATATTATACCATAAAAGCATAGTAGAATGTAAAACCCATAAGTTAGATAAAAAGCATAGACAACAGAATGTAGAACTCACACATTAGATAAAAAGCATAGACAACAGAATGTAGAACCCACACATTAGATAAAAAGCATAGACAAAGAATGTAGAACCCACACATTAGTAAAAAAGCATAGACAACAGAATGTAGAACCCACACATTATGAAAAAGCATAGACACAGAATGTAGAACCACACATTAGATAAAACAGCATAGACACACAATGTAGACACACATTAGATAAAAAGCATAGACAACACAATGTTAGAAACCCACACATTAGATGAAAAAGTATAGACAACAGAATGTAGAACCCACACATTAGATAAAGTATAGACATACAATGGTAGAACCCACAAATTAGATAACAAGCATAGACACAGAAGTAGAACCCACACTTATAAAAGCATAGAAACACAATTTAAATCACGTTAGATAAAAAGCATAGACAACAAATGTGAACCCACACGTTAGATAAAAGCATAGACACAGAATGTAGAACCACACGTTAGATAAAAACATAGACACAGAATGTAGAACCACACATTAGATAAAGCATAGACAACAGAATGTGAACCCACACGTCAGGTTAAAACAGAGACAACAGAATGTGACTGTGGACGGGGACTTATGACTTAGATCATGATTATTCTGGATCTTTTTTTCATCACATGCATCGGCGGTGTCGGTGTACACTGCATCTAGTCGTGCACAGAACGTTGTGTTGAGAACTGATACTGGAATTCGTGTGGAACTATGCAAGGAATCATTGCTGACACTTTATTGACGTTGTGTAATTTTTACCTTCACCTATGACCTGTCTCACTAAAACTTACAGTAAAAGACACGTTTAGCGAAGCACATTTAACATCCGTTCTCAAACAGCGAGGTAGTCATGTGAGTTCAGATGATGATTTTCACATGTTAAACCATTCAGGTCCAAATGTTTGACCACTTTGTTAATACTTCCACATTCGGACTACTTAATCAAGTTAGATGAAAATACATCTACGGACATTTCAGGAGTCTTAATTAATCAACACATTACGTCCGTTTCAGTTTCAGTCTCTCAAGATGTTAACCTCCACAGACGGACAGATGGACGGATGCCTTCTAGTCAATATGAACTATCTTCCCGTTTTGTTTAGAGGGAGATTAAAAGATTGGAACATCACGAAACGGGGACACGCGACATTAGCAAAGAACAAATGTTGTGGGGAAAGGGAGAAAAAGAGAAAGAAAAATAACTTGCTGAGAAAGTTGGGGTGAGGGTGGGGTGGGATGAGGTGGTAGGTGAGGTATGGAAGAAAACGTGGTAGTGGAAAAGGGGTGGTTTTAACTGTTTTAGGACTTAAGGAAAACGCCAGTAGAGAAAGACAGAAACAAATACCCCCCCCCCCTACTACCCCCAAACAAAACAAACAAACAAACAAACAAACAAACAAACAAACAAAAAACACAAACACACACACACACACAAAAAACAACAACGAAAAGCGAACTACTCACACACGCACGCACATAGACACACAGACTGACACACATACGTACGCATGCACAAACCACACGCACGCACGCACACACACATTCACGCACGCAAGCACGCACTCATACACACACTCACACGCACACACACGCACACACGCACGTACACACACACACTCACACACACACAACACACACATACGCGCGCACACACACACATACACACACATACACACACATACACACACACCACACACTCACACACAAACACACTCACACACACATACACACTCACACACATACACACACACATATACACACACACACACATACACACACACATACATACACACACACACTCACACACACACACAAACACACACATACATACAAACACACCCACACGCACACACACATACATACAAACACACTCACACGCACACACACATACACACACACACACACACAACACACACACAACACACATACACACACACAAACACACACATACATACACACACTCACACACACACACACAAACACACACAGACACACACACCCACACACACACACACAGACACACACACACATACACACAGACACACAACACAAACACACACAAACACACACATACACACACACACACACACCACACACACACACACACACACACACACACACACACACACACACACACACACACACACACACTGTTGACGAGGGCAAAAAGAAGAAACACCCAAAAGCCGTAGAAAGATGTCGAAGAAGAAGCAGAAGAAGAAGCAGAAGAAGACAAGTTCAGGTGTGGCAGTGTTTTAACTGGAAGGAGTCGGGGAAAGTTGTGTAAATCTTTGGTGGCAGGGGAGGCAATCGATTTGCTGTCTCCCGTAAGCTTTGTACACAACACCCAGCCAGCTTCCTTTCATGTTTCAATCCCTGTGGTCAGGCCACGTCAACATTCGTCTTTTTCTGGCTTGAACTCCATTTCCTTATCCAACCGGCTAGGTTGCGCAAACCTAGAAGAAACAGAAGAAGGAATTGTAAAGAACAAAACAAACAAAACAAAACAAACAAACAAAGCACACACACACACACACACACACACAACACAACACACACACACACACAACACAACACACACACACACACAAAACACACACACACACACACACACACACACACACACACACACACACACACATAAACAAAAAAACCCACCTGTACTTTGTAATTGGCGTTTCTTGCGAAAAAAAGTAGAATGGAAATTTCTACTAGAATTCGTTCCGATATGAGTAGAAATGAATTTTGTGCTTAAATCTTACCAAAAATGAAAACAAACTGAGAGAGAGAGAGAGAGAGAGAGAGAGAGAGAGAGAGAGAGAGAGAGAGAGAGAGAGAGAGAGAGAGAGAGAGAGAGAGATATCAAAAGTTGAAGTCGGATTTTCATCTATCATCATCATCGCGTTGGCGATCATGGACTTCCATCTGTCTCTATATCTCGTTGCCCCCAGCATCTCCCCCACCCTCCTCGTCCCCAGCCACTCTGCAAGTCCGTCCAGCATTTTCTCCCTGGGTCTACCTGGTGCTCTCCTTCCCTCCAGCTTTCCCGTTTTGACCAGGTGCTCCAAATCCCCTTTCCTCATAAAATGACCTATAAATGTTGCCTGTCTTTTCCTAATCTTCCTTATGAGTGATCTACTTGTGTCTGCCTCCATCAAGACTGTCTCGTTTGTTTTCTTTGCTGTCCATGGAACTCTCAACATTCTTCTGAGAAACCACATCTCGGCTGCCTCAATCTTGTTCTGGCTTTGCTTGCTGACTGTCCACGCCTCGCATCCGTACAACAGTATTGGTTCTATATAACATCTATAAGGATTGGAATTGAAATTTTGGTTACTGGTATTTGTTCGGAAAATGATTGGATTTGAACTATGCACTTAGAATTTGTTTTTAGGAAAGCATTAAAACTGAAAATTTGCGATTGTGAATTTTCTTTTTCGGAGAAAAAAGTTTTTATTGATATTTGCAATTGAAATTTATTCACAAAAGATTGATGGCAGTTGGTAAATTTCAAATGTCGAATTGAGTAAATGACAAATACTTGATAGACTCACTCCTCAAGCGTGCACAAAACATCGTGTGCATGAGCCGGCGATGGATGACAGGGTGTATGAAAACAACAACAACTAATACCACTAAAACAACAGACAACAATAAAATGGGCAGTGAAGGAGGAGTACAGCTAATCAATATTTAACACATGTATTCAGTCTGTTAATTAAGCAAGCCATCTGGAGTGTCTGTAATTATAACATGAAAGCAACTTGT
>JAPXFY010000025.1:59934787-59942287 GCA_030674185.1 Monoplex corrugatus
TTCAAGAGCCTGAAGTACTGATTTTGAATCAACGCAAAGAAGTATCTGAAAAATTGTCCTAGGAAGACTTATCAGAAAGTTTAAAGCCATTAATATTGCAAAGAGTTCAGCTGTAAAGATAGATTTATCAAGTCCTATGTAGAAAGATTTTTCAATTTTGAGAGCAGGTATTAAAAACGCTGAGCCTGCTTTTCTTTCAATTACTGACCCATCAGTGTAAATTTTCAAATGATCAGAATATACGTCGTTTATATGACATTTAACCTGACTTGCCAGTAAGTTTATATTGTCTCCTTTTTTTTAAATTAGTGTGGTGTACGTCAAATCGTGCTCTTTGGAGTTCCCAACTGGGTACTGGCGAAAAGGAAGGTCGTATAGATACAGGATCTACGTCTAGATCAATTCCTGAGCCTTTCATGACGTCAGATGTGTATGTTGCAAGTGTGACCTGTGAAGATATTGATTTAGCTCGTTTTGGAAAGTCGGTATCTGATCTCAGTTTAATTTCTGTTTCTGAGATGTTTTCTACGGTAGTGTTTCTTAACAAAAATTTAGTAGAAGCGACTTTCCTTTGCTCATCAAGTGGCAACAGTTTGATTTCATTATATGTCCGAAGACAGGAAGCATGCATTGGAAGACCCAGTGCAAGTTTGAAACCTTTACAATCTATGCTCTGCAGTTTTTTTAGTAAGTGTTTCGGTGCACTGAAGAAGATTTCTTGAGCATAGGTTAATTTAGATCTAACAAGCGATTTACAAAGATGAACAAGTGTTGATGAATCTTGACCCCATGTCTGTTTGCGAACTATTTTTATGAAATTTAAACTTTTTTGAGCTTTGGTTAATAAGTATTCAATATGCTGATTCCAAGATAATTTTGCTGTAAGGAAAACTCCTAAGAATTTAATCGACTCGTTAAACTGAAGAAGAGTATCTCCCAGTTTGAAAGTGGGAATATTTACTGGGTTAGCTCCGTTATTAAATAAAACTATTTTTGTTTTTTCCAGGGATAGATGTAACCCATTTTCTACCATGTATCGCGCTATTTTATCAAGTTCTAATTGGTAGCATTTGCGTGTATAATTGATACAGCGCAAAGGAGTTTTCTTTTTCATATTTACCTGCATCCACATGCATAAATCGTCAGCATATTGAGCTAAAACTACATGCTTAGATACTTTACTGGGTAAGTCATGCATTAATATCATGAAAAGAAGGGGAGCTATAACGGATCCCTGAGGGATACCCATTTGAAGAATTCGTTTCGTGGAATATACATTTTCAATCCTCGTTTGAAATACTCTGTTTTCTAAGAAACACTTAACATAGCCAAAAATGTGACCTGTCAGCCCAATACTTTTAAATTTGAATAACAATCGGGAGTGCCACACTTGATCGTATGCTTTCGTTATATAAAAAAATGTAGCTAAAACACATTGACGTCTTGCAAATTGTTGTTTTATATTAGTAGTTAGCTTTGTTAGGATCTCTACTGGTGACCTGCCTTTTCGAAATCCTGCCTGATTTACTGGTATTATTTTATTCTTTTCACAATAGTGCATCAGTCTCTTTAAGATTATTTTCTCCATTAGTTTACATACATGTGATGTTAATGCAATTGGCCTGTAGTTTTTCAAATCGGTATTACATTTACCTGGTTTTAATACAGGAACCACTATTGTTTCTTTCCAGTTGTTAGGCATTATCCCTCTATTCCAGCATTTTTGAAATATGTCATGTAGCAAGATTATAAAATTTTCTGGTAAATTTTTCAGCATCTCATTGGAAATTGCATCTAGTCCAACTGACGTTTTTTTACTTGGAAGGGACTGAATGGCATCTTTTAATTCTTGAAGTGTGAGTGATGCATTTATGTAGTGAGTATTGTCAGAGGCAGGGTCCTTATATACATCTTTCTTTTCATCTCGTTCCCTATAATTTCTATCAGAGACAGGGAGTCCTTCTACACGACAGGC
Organism: Monoplex corrugatus; assembly: GCA_030674185.1. NCBI lineage: Eukaryota > Metazoa > Mollusca > Gastropoda > Littorinimorpha > Ranellidae > Monoplex > Monoplex corrugatus. The sequence continues at coordinate 59,936,763 of JAPXFY010000025.1, forward strand.
CTCAGCAAACACGTCTGCAAAAGCTTCTGCTTTTTCCAATGAGCTAGGAATAGGGTTATTTTCTAGCTTTACTGGAATTGATGGCAACTTAATCCCGTTTTTCATTAATTTTAGTTTTTCCCAAATCTTTATCGTGTCTTTGTGGTTATTTACTTCACATTTACAAAAAGATGTCCAGTGTTGTTCTTTGGCTTGCTCTATGATTCTGTTGCATTTAATGTTGGCACTTTTCATCGCTGTATGATTTTCAGGTGACCTGTTTGCTAAATAAATTTTGTATTTTTCTTTCTTTTCGTTCACTGCCTTTTGACAGTCCTCATTCCACCAGACATTTCCATGATGTTTTCCTATTTTTGACACTGTAAGTTTTGGAATTGAAATGTTAGCAGCCCTTAAGAGTGAGTTACAGAAAACTTCGTACGTTTCGTTTATGTTCATTGCTTCAGATAGATCTGTTCTTGTCTTTTCAAGGATTGCCTTAAAACTGATCCAGTCAGCGTTTTTATAATTAAACTTGGGTAAACTATCTTGTGGTATGGCGTCTATTTCTGTAGTATGGTTTAGGGTAAGACATATGGGGATGTGATCTGATCCCAACAAGTCATCCTCTGTTTGCCATGTGGCGTTTGGGGCTAGGAATGGTGAGATTAAAGTAAGGTCGATAGCTGTGGGTCTGTGGGTTGGTATATCGGGGATCCGGGTAACGTGTCCGTTGTTAAGTAAATATAAATTGGAATCTACAATATTTTCAATCAACCTGTTGCTTGTTATGTTTGTACAATACTTTTCCCAAAATGGGGCATGTGCATTAAAATCACCTCCAATTATCCACTTGTCGTCCTGATCTTGAAAGTGTTTTAGCCATTCAGTGTTCACAGAGTCTGGGCCTCTTGGTAAGTATACAGAGGCCATATTCACAACTAACGATGAGGAAAATTTTATAATGATTGCACATGATGAAATAAATGCGGTAGATTTAGGTACTGGCGATGATCGTTCACAATAGTTCAGTCCTTCACGAATGTATATAGCTGTTTGTATACGGCCACCGTCATTTACAGAGTCACATATTGGTGGATAATAAAAACCGGATATTTTAGGTAATTTGGTTTTGATGGTATTCAGCGATTGTAGGAGCATGACATGGACGTTTTTAGAAGAGAGATAGTTACTCAAATATGAGATGTTTTTAACAATGGAACGTGCGTTCCACTGAAAAATGTTGATATCACTTACTACACACGTCTTCATGAGGAACGGTTGAATAACTTTAGAACAATATGGTAAGTTTATATAGATTTCATTTAACTTTGAATTAAAAGGTACAAATAGGATACACACACTTCATTGGCGTGTGTGTGTGTGTGTGCATATATGTGTATGTTTGAGCGTGTGTGTGTGTGTGTGTGTGTGTGTGTGTGTGTGTGTGTGTGTGTGTGTGTTTCAGCTCGCTCACGCATGTATGTGTGCTTGTGTGTATGCACATGTGTGTGTGTGTGTGTGCACGTGTGTGTGTGTGTGTGTGTGTGTGTGTGTGTGTGTTTGTGCGTATGAGTGTTTATGTACAAATAGACAAATAGAAATTGTTTTATGCAGTTTTTGCAGACCAATGACAAGCTTGTGAATGTGCGTGTGCGTGCGCGGGCGTGTGTTTATGTGTGCGTAAGTGTACGTATGCCTGGGTGCGTGTGTACGTGTGTGTGTGTGTACGTGTGTGTGTGTTTGTGTGTGAAATCGAGAGCGAGAGAGAGAGAGAGAGAGAGAGAGAGAGAGAGAAGAGAGAGAGAGAGAGAGAATGATGAGTGAGTGAGAGAGAGTGAGTGAGTGAGAGAGAGAAAGAAAGAGAGAGAAAGAGAGAGAGAGCGAGAGAGAGAGAGAGTGAATGATGAGTGAGTGAGAGAGAGTGAGTGAATGAGAGAGAGAAAGAAAGAAACAGAGAGAAAGAGAGAGAGCGAGAGAGAGAGAGAGAGAGAGTGAATGATGAGTGAGTGAGAGAGAGAGAGTGAATGATGAGTGAGTGAGAGAGAGAGTGAGTGAGTGAGAGAGAGAAAGAAAGAGAGAGAGCGAGAGAGAGAGAGAGAGAGAGTGAATGATGAGTGAGTGAGAGAGAGAGTGAGTGAGAGAGAGAAAGAAAGAGAGAGAGAGAAAGAGAGCGAGAGAGAGAGAGAGTGAATGATGAGTGAGTGAGAGAGAAAGAGTGAGTGAGTGAGAGAGAGAAAGAAAGAAACAGAGAGAAAGAGAGAGAGCGAGAGAGAGAGAGAGCGAGCGAATGAATGAGTGAGTGAGAGAGAGAAAGATAGAGAGAGAGAAAGAGAGAGAGAGAAAGATAGAGAGAGAGAGAGAAAGAGAGAGAGAAAGATATATATATATATATATATATATATATATATATATATATAGAGAGAGAGAGAGAGTATGTGTGTATGTGTATGTCTCTGTGTGTGTGTGTGTGTGTGTGTGTGTGTGTGTGCGTGTGTGTGTGTGTGTGTGTGTGTGTGTGTGTGTGTGTGTGTGTGTGTGTGCAGTTTATCGTTGTAATGACACAGCAGTATTTTATTACAAATAACAATCCATTGTAATGCCCCTCCTTTCCTCTCTCTCTCTCTCCTCCCTCATCTCTTTCTTTTGAGCCCTCTCTGTCTCTTTCTGTCTTTTCCTCTTGATGTCTGATCTCCTCATGCCCCAACCCCCCTCCCCCCTGTCTCTCTCTGTCTCTGTCTCTTTCTCCTCTTTCTCTCTCCTCTCTCTCTCCCTCTCTCTGTCTGTCTGTCTCTCTCTCTCTCCTCTTTCTCTCCCTCTTTCTGTCTGTCTCAGTGTCTGTCTCTCCTCTCTCTCTCTCCTGTCTGTCTCTGTCTCTCTCTCTCTCCTCTCCCTCTCCTCTCTGTCTCTGTCTCTCTCTCTCCTCTGTCTCTCTCTCCTCTGTCTCTCTCTCCTCTCTGTCTCTCCTCTTTCTCTCCCTCTTTCTGTCTGTCTCTCTCTCCTCTCTCTCTCTCTCTCCTGTCTGTCTCTGTCTCTGTCTCCTCTCCCTCTCCTCTCTGTCTCTCTCTCCTCTCCCTCTCCTCTCTCTCTGTCTCTCTCTTTCTCTCTGTCTCTGTCTCTCTCTTTGTCCTCTCCCTCTCCTCTCTCTCTCTCTCTCTCTCCTCTCTCTCTCTCCTCTTTCTCTCCCTCTGTCTCTCTCTCTCTCTCTTCTCTCTCTCTTATCTCTCTCTCTCTCGATAGCTGTGGGTCTGTGGGTTGGTATATCGGGGATCCGGGTAACGTGTCCGTTGTTAAGTAAATATAAATTGGAATCTACAATATTTTCAATCAACCTGTTGCTTGTTATGTTTGTACAATACTTTTCCCAAAATGGGGCATGTGCATTAAAATCACCTCCAATTATCCACTTGTCGTCCTGATCTTGAAAGTGTTTTAGCCATTCAGTGTTCACAGAGTCTGGGCCTCTTGGTAAGTATACAGAGGCCATATTCACAACTAACGATGAGGAAAATTTTATAATGATTGCACATGATGAAATAAATGCGGTAGATTTAGGTACTGGCGATGATCGTTCACAATAGTTCAGTCCTTCACGAATGTATATAGCTGTTTGTATACGGCCACCGTCATTTACAGAGTCACATATTGGTGGATAATAAAAACCGGATATTTTAGGTAATTTGGTTTTGATGGTATTCAGCGATTGTAGGAGCATGACATGGACGTTTTTAGAAGAGAGATAGTTACTCAAATATGAGATGTTTTTAACAATGGAACGTGCGTTCCACTGAAAAATGTTGATATCACTTACTACACACGTCTTCATGAAGAACGGTTGAATAACTTTAGAACAATATGGTAAGTTTATATAGATTTCATTTAACTTTGAATTAAAAGGTACAAATAGGATACACACACTTCATTGGCGTATGTGTATGTCTCTGTGTGTGTGTGTGTGTGTGTGTGTGTGTGTGCGTGTGTGTGTGTGTGTGTGTGTGTGTGTGTGTGTGTGTGTGTGTGTGTGTGTGTGCAGTTTATCGTTGTAATGACACAGCAGTATTTTATTACAAATAACAATCCATTGTAATGCCCCTCCTTTCCTCTCTCTCTCTCTCCTCCCTCATCTCTTTCTTTTGAGCCCTCTCTGTCTCTTTCTGTCTTTTCCTCTTGATGTCTGATCTCCTCATGCCCCAACCCCCCTCCCCCCTGTCTCTCTCTGTCTCTGTCTCTTTCTCCTCTTTCTCTCTCCTCTCTCTCTCCCTCTCTCTGTCTGTCTGTCTCTCTCTCTCTCCTCTTTCTCTCCCTCTTTCTGTCTGTCTCAGTGTCTGTCTCTCCTCTCTCTCTCTCCTGTCTGTCTCTGTCTCTCTCTCTCTCCTCTCCCTCTCCTCTCTGTCTCTGTCTCTCTCTCTCCTCTGTCTCTCTCTCCTCTGTCTCTCTCTCCTCTCTGTCTCTCCTCTTTCTCTCCCTCTTTCTGTCTGTCTCTCTCTCCTCTCTCTCTCTCTCTCTTATCTCTCTCTCTCTCCTTCTGTCTCTCCCTCTCTCTCTCTCTCTCTCTCTCTCCTCTCTCTCTCTCTCCTCTTTCTCTCCCTCTCTCTGTGTCTCTCTCCTCTCTGTCTGTCTGTCTCTCTCCTATCTCTCTCTCCTCTTCCTCTCCCTCTCCTCTCTGTCTCTCTGTCTCTATCTCTCTCTCTCTGTCTCTCTCTCTCTATCTCTCTGTCTCTGTCTCTCTCTCTCCTCTCTCTCTCTCTCCTCTCTCTCTCCTCTTTCTCTCTCTTTCTCCTCTCTCTCTCTTTCTGTGAAATTAAAATCTTCATTGGCGGAGGACAAAATGCCAAGGGATTAGGGGAGGAGGCAATAAAACCAGGATCGAACGTTTCAGGGTAAATTGATCAGGAAATATTGTCCTAGGGCGATTTGTCCTAACACTATTTGATGCCATATTACAAATCCCTCAAGATGTGTAATTACCGCTATTAGTGTCCCGTGCAAAGGTTCGAAAATGTCATAGAAGTTGGCTTTAGGTTTGGTATTGTTTCCCTCTGTCTTTCTTTCTTTCATCTTTTTACTTTGTCATTTTTTTTCTTATGGGAGAGGTTATGTGGTAAAGATGCCCTCCATAGACTTAGACCCCAACGTACTTCTTTCTTTCTTTTTTCTTTAATCTTTTTTTTTAAAGAGGAGATTGCTTGCAGCAAGCAACAGCATCTGTGTCTTTCTTTCTGTCTCTGTCTCTCATTCTCTCTCTCTTTCTGTCTCTGCTCTGTCTCTCATTCTCTCTCTCTCTCTTTCTGTCTCTGTCTCTGTCTCTCATTCTCTCTCTCTCTCTTTCTGTCTCTCTCTCTCTTTGTCTCTGCTCATTCTCTCTCTCTCTCTGTTTTTCGGCGAAACGATGGGTGGTCTGTGTCTTGTGTTGGTGTGTGTGTGTGTGCGATCGCGGATGTGTGCGGACAAAACGTACTATGTTGTAAACTTTCACAACTTCACAGATTTATGATCGTGTGTGTGTGTGCGTGCGAATGTGCGTTCATCCGTGCATGTGTGTGTGA
>JAPXFY010000025.1:59949787-59959787 GCA_030674185.1 Monoplex corrugatus
ATGATGAATCATGGCCCTCCATACCAAGAAATGCCTATCAATTAACATCAGGAAGAGAGTTCTTCAGTGTTAAATAGAACCGACACTGTTGTACGAATATGAAGCGTGGACAGTTAACACGCAAAGTCAGAATAGAATAAGATCGAGCCAGCTGAAATGTGGTTTCTGAGAAGAATCTTAAGAGTTCCCTGGACAGCAAAGAAAACAAACGAGACAGTCTTCAAGGAGGCAGACACAAGAAAAACATTAGTGAAGAAGATTAGGAAAAGACAAGCAACATTTATAGGACATTTTACGAGGCAAGAGAAATTAGAGCACCTGGTCACAACAGGAAAGCTGGTAGGAAAGAGAGCACCAGGTAGACCTGGGGAGAAAATATTGGACGGACTTGTGGAGTGGCTGAAGACAGAGAGGGTGGGAGATGTACTTGCAGCGACAGGGGATAGATTAGTATGGAGGGCCATGATCACCAATGCCATGTGTCAGGGCACATGACGATGATGATGATGATGATGATGATGATGATGATGATGATGATGATGATGATAATAATGATGATGATGATGACGACTTCTCTTTTACAACCTCTTCTCTGTTTGTGTGTTGTTCTGTCTGTTCTCTCATCATCTACTTTTCTACCTGTTCTCGTGTCCTTCATTCTTCTGTCTTTTGTCTTTTTGTTTATTCTTTTACCTCTTTCGTTTTAGTTCACTCTTCTCTCTTTTCTTATCTCCCTTGTTCTTCTGCCTTTTGAATTTTGTGTCTGTTTTTCTGTAGATTCTCTCTTTATCTATTCTTCCACCTGTTCTCGTTTTGTATAAGATTCTACATCTTTTACTTCTGCAGGGAGGCGGGGGTGGGGGTGGGGGGGGGAACTATTCTTCTGTATCTTCTCTTTTTTTCAATTCTGTTAATCTTCTCACACCTGTGGGGATGCTGGGGGTTCTTTCAGTATAAACAGTATCCCCCACCTTTTGGACATTTTGTGCTAGAAATTTCCTTTTTTCTGTCACTGTCTTTTGTTTCTGTATTCCTCCTTTGATTTATGTCATTTCTTCCTGTCATTTTCTGTCTGCTGGTCCATTCACCTGTATGTGTTCGATAAAGTCTTAGTACTTTCTCTTCGGATCGATAATTGGGTGCATGCATTATGTGTATTTTTAGCTCTAGTGAAATGGGAAATGCGAAAGCAAGGCTAAGTAATTTAGGCCCGTTTTTATGTATGTTTTGGTGGCCTTCGTTATGTTTAAATTTGTATTCAGGTGTTTTTTTTTAAAGCCCCTGTGTGATAAATTGGACGTAGTGGTCAGTGCCAGGGGCATCTCTTGAGATTATGCGTGCAAATGCATTGATATATGCACTTAATTTTCTTTTCCTGTTTTTTACTTTTTGAAATATTGTGTACGTTTTGAAATGGTTATGGCCCTGATAAGACTATATGCAGTCGGCTGGGCTTTAAACAGACATAAAGATAGCAATCTTCTCATGATGATTTAAAAAACAAATCAAACATTTCTTTTTTTTAATGTTATTTTATCTGCAAGAATTTAAGTGGCGACTTAAGCTCCCGCGTTGTGTTTTAGTTTTGTCAGCAGTTTTAAGCGCCGTAAGGCTTTTGATCGATCCTGCGACACTGATCATGCACATTCCACGCTCACCTTCTTGGTTACCATGGCGATCATTACCTTCTTGACCTTTTCACCAGAAACGCCGAGAAACACAGTGACAGCTGATGGTGAGCGGTCGTTTTGTCTCTTTGAGATCTGATCCTTTCCTCTTTACACCCCCACCCAACCCACCCACCCCTTTTCTCGGCAGCCACGTCGACGAAAGTCGGTTTGTTTGATGCCAGAGCCGCTGTCTGTGATCGTTGTGGCACCAGCAGTGTTTACTTCTGCTTTCATGCCACATGCACGCACTTGGTTAAGTGTATTGCCTATTTTGTCGATGACTTTCTTGTGTTTTTGGGGGAAGTTCCGTAAAAGCTTGTTTGAGATGCCTGTGGTGTGGAGTGCCTGGAACAGGCTGAATGGACGTGACGTGACGATGTGGGTTTCTTTTTTCGCTTTTTTTTCTTCTTGTCGTTGTTCTTTCCTTTTATATTTTGTTTTGAATTCTCTCCCCTACCCCCTTTTTTGGGTGTGTGTATGAAGACTTTGACGTTTGACGTTGACTATGTTGTGTGTGTGTGTGTGTGTGTGTGTGTGATGTGTGTGTGTGTGTGTGTGTGTGTGTGTGTGTTGTGTGTGTGTGTGTGTGTGTGTGTGTTGTGTGTGTGTGTTGTGTGTGTGTTGTGTGGTTGTGTGGTGTGTGTGTGTGTGTTTGTGTGGTGGTGTAGTGAGTGTGTGTATTGGGGTGGTGTGTGGGATGTGGTGTGTGTTTGTATGTGTGGTGGTGGTGTTGTGTATGTGTGTGTGTTGTGTGTGTGTGTTGTTGTGTGGGTGTGTGTGTGTGTGTGTGTGTATGTGTTATGTGCGTGTGTGTGGTGTGTGTGTGTTGTTATGTGTGTGTGTGTGTGTGTGGTGTGTGTGTGTGTGTGTGTGTTTGTGTGTGTGTGTGTGTGTGTGTGTGGTTGTGTGTGTATGTGGTGTGTGTGTGTGTTTGTGTGTGTGTGTTGTGTTGTGTTGTGTGTGTGTGTGTGTGTATGTGCGAGTGTGTGTGTGTGTGTTTTGTGTGTGTGTGTGTGTGTGTGTGTATGGTATGTGTGTGTGTGTGTGTGTGTGTGTGTGTGTGTGTGTGTGTGTGTTGTGTGTGTGTGTGTGTGTGTGTGTATGTGTGAGTCTGTGTGTTTGTGTGTGTCTGTGTGTGTGTGAGTCTCTCTCTCTGTGTCTCTTCTGTCTCTCTCTGTGAGAGTCTGTGTGATGTGTGTGTCTGTGTCTGTGTGTGTATGCGTTTATGTGTGTGTGTTGTGTGTGTGTGTGTCTGTATGTGTGTGTGTGTGTGTGTGTGTTGTGTGTGTGTGTGCGTGTGAAAGAGAGAGATTTATCAGCTGTTAAGGGGTGGTTTTTTCACAAAATTAAAGTTCTGTGCAATGTGTAGTTACAAAAGCATGAGCAAGAACTTGGATGGTCCAATATTGTCAAAATGTGTAAACCTTTACAAAGGTATCTCAGCCAACTGAAGGCAGATTTCAACCATTATCGGTGTGTACTGTGTACCGCTAAACAAGCGTGTCATTCAACAAGTTTCATTTATGTCAGTGGTCACGTCACAGTTATAAGAAATAAGCTTTAAGATGTCAACAATGATTTCATAGTGTTTGTCAACTGATTTTCAGCCAGATTGAGTCACATTTCAAGTCTGGTGCGTAATCCCAGTTGGATAAGGTCTGCAGACACGTTGTACTCCATACTTGGATGACTGGAATAAAAATGATCAAAACATTTAAGAACCTTTACCACTTATTAACCAGCCTTAACCAAGCTTAAAGACGGGCGTAATTGCTGAGTGTTTTGGACACTGGTCCTCTTGTTGGAAGGTCTGGGTTTGAACCTGTGTGGGTACTGTCTGGTGTGTAAAGGATCGTGAATTTTTCTGATCTCTGGGTCAGCATATGCTAGTGTTAGTGTTTGAATTCTTTTCGTCCATATTTACATGCACAACATCAAATATGCATGAAGGAACCAGAAAAAAAAAACCCAACACGAAAAAAGAATCAGAACGCGTATTTAATACAACCAGACAAGACAGGCGCAAATTTTCGGCCAACTGGCCTTTGTCAAGCGTAGACGTAAGATCACAAACGAACAAACACCAAATACGAAAATTAGGAGAAAAATGACTAAAACTTCCCTGCTGCTGGAGCGTGGGCAGTCACGCTTGTTTTGGATATCAAACATTCATGTTTAAGATAATGTAAACTGTGTCAATGTTTGGTGAAAAACAGGAAAACACAAAGTCTGCACAGCTCTCACATGCTGTATGACTGCCTGTATGGCGGGATTATAAATGGCCGTGCATGAAAAAGACCACTCGTATATTCAAGTGCATGTTGGAGCTGGAAAGCAGAGATTGGGGAGATGAAAATAAAACATAAAAACAAAATCGAAAAGTATGTTTAATGCTCTTGAGAAACTTATCACACAAGAATCTATTGAAATATTGATTTTTTTTTCCAAATATTATATTGCATGATACATGTTAAATGGGCACGAAAAGGGGCTTTGTTGAAATGGCTTGGCCATCTTCTTTCTCTTCTCTCTTTCTCCCTTGAACTTCTGTGGAAATGGAGGAGACTGTCAACTTAACCTGTTTTAATTCCCCACTGATTTTTTTCTACCTTTCAGTTGACATTGATGTTTTGGTCCATTCTTCTACTGCTTCTCTTTCTCGTCATTTGTCTTTTTTCTTTAAGCATGTCATCAGTCCTTTCCCCTTCATCTGGTTTTGCGTATCCCACCCCCCACCCCAGAAAAGAAAGAGTGACAACTGGAGCTCTCTGATTCGTTTTGTTTGTAGCTGTAATCGCTGTGACTTTCATCAATTCTCCTTAACCCTTTGACTCCCTCACCCTAGCCACTAGTATCCTGCATCATCATCAATGGAAGCAAAGCAAACACTGAACCCTTTGACTCCTTCACCCTATCCACCAGCTTCCTGTAGGAAGCTGGTAGATAGGATAAGACAGTCAAACTGTTAAGATAGGGTGAGAAGTCAAAGGATTACGTTTGTGCAGCTGGTGGATAGATAGCGTGCGGGAGTCAAAGGGTTAAAGAGCATATGAAGCTATTGAGAAAAAAGCCTTAAAGGGAACCAGTCAGCATAGCTTGACCATACTCATGTAAGGTGAACTTTAACTTCTTCTTCCATGAAGATTTTTTTTCCTCTTTCGGTTTTCCTAAAGACTGTTATAGAAAATAAGGACTTGCAACATAATCTGACCACTTTAACAGTCGGTGATTCTTAACCTTTCAGTTGATGGTATCTCCTTGTGTCCATTCTTCCTTTCTCTTCATGCCTTCCAATCCATTTTGAGAAAGGGAAGATTGCCAGCATGGCCTGACCGTTTTGATCTTGGTGATTCGTTAACTTGTCAGGGGTCTTTGGTCTCTTTTGTCTAATCTCTTTCCGTCTTTGAAACCTTGGTAAGAAAGGGGAGGCGGGCAGGCAGGGAGCAGGGAGGCGTGGAAGCGGGGAGGCTTTTAATATTTCCTGACCATCCCGAGGGAGGATGAAAGTTTGCCTCTTAGCTGATGTCTTGTTCGTTCTTCTGACTCCTCTTTTGGTCCGTTCTTCTTCCCCTTGTCCTTTTACCTCTTATGCTTTCCAATCATCATTCTTGCCCTTCATTTTTGTGTTTTTGTTTCGTTTTTGTTTACCTGAAAGAAAAGTTAAGTGGTGACCTGAGTTCCCCGAGGTGCTTTGTTTAGTAGACAGCTGTCAGCACAGTAGGCTTTGTTCAGTAGACAGCTGTCAGCACTGTAGGCTTTGTTCAGTAGACAACTGTCAGCACTGTAGGCTTTGTTTAGTAGACAGCTGTCAGCACTGTAGGCTTTGTTCAGTAGACAGCTGTCAGCACAGTAGGCTTTGTTCAGTAGACAGCTGTCAGCACTGTAGGCTTTGTTCAGTAGACAGTTGTCAGCACTGTAGGCTTTGTTCAGTAGACAGCTGTAAGCACTGTAGGTTTTGTTTAGTAGACAGCTGTCAGCACAGTAGGCTTTGTTCAGTAGACAGCTGTAAGCACTGTAGGCTTTGGTTAGTAGACAGCTGTCAGCACAGTAGGCTTTGTTCAGTAGACAGCTGTAAGCACTGTAGGCTTTGGTTAGTAGACAGCTGTCAGCACAGTAGGCTTTGTTCAGTAGACAGTTGTAAGCACAGTAGGCTTTGGTTAGTAGACAGCTGTCAGCACAGTAGGCTTTGGTTAGTAGACAGCTGTAAGCACTGTAGGCTTTGTTCAGTAGACAGCTGTAAGCACTGTAGGCTTTGTTCAGTAGACAGCTGTCAGCACTGTAGGCTTTGTTCAGTAGACAGTTGTCAGCACTGTAGGCTTTGTTCAGTAGACAGCTGTAAGCACTGTAGGCTTTGTTCAGTAGACAGCTGTAAGCACTGTAGGCTTTGTTCAGTAGACAGCTGTAAGCACTGTAGGCTTTGTTCAGTAGACAGCTGTAAGCACTGTAGGCTTTGTTTAGTAGACAGTTGTCAGCACTGTAGGCTTTGTTTAGTAGACAGCTGTCAGCACTGTAGGCTTTGTTTAGTAGACAGCTGTCAGCACTGTAGGCTTTGTTCAGTAGACAGCTGTCAGCACAGTAGGCTTTGTTTAGTAGACAGCTGTCAGCACGGTAGGCTTTGTTTAGTAGACAGCTGTCAGCACTGTAGGCTTTGTTTAGTAGACAGCTGTCAGCACTGTAGGCTTTGTTTAGTAGACAGCTGTCAGCACTGTAGGCTTTGTTTAGTAGACAGCTGTCAGCACTGTAGGCTTTGTTTAGTAGACAATTGTCAGCACTGTAGGCTTTGGTTAGTAGACAGCTGTCAGCACAGTAGGCTTTGTTCAGTAGACAGCTGTAAGCACTGTAGGCTTTGGTTAGTAGACAGCTGTCAGCACAGTAGGCTTTGTTCAGTAGACAGCTGTCAGCACTGTAGGCTTTGGTTAGTAGACAGCTGTAAGCACTGTAGGCTTTGTTCAGTAGACAGTTGTAAGCACTGTAGGCTTTGTTCAGTAGACAGCTGTAAGCACTGTAGGCTTTGTTCAGTAGATAGCTGTCAGCACTGTAGGCTTTGTTTAGTAGACAGCTGTCAGCACTGTAGGCTTTGGTTAGTAGACAACTGTCAGCACTGTAGGCTTTGGTTAGTAGACAGCTGTCAGCACAGTAGGCTTTGTTCAGTAGACAGTTGTAAGCACTGTAGGCTTTGTTCAGTATACAGCTGTAAGCACAGTAGGCTTTGATCGATTCTCTGTCACTGATCATGCACGTTTCTCGCTCACCTTCTTCGTTACCATGGTGATCATTACCTTCTTGACCTTTTGACGGGAAACACAGTTTAGGGCAAAATGGGGATCAGTACTTTTCCTTCTGTGACATCGGATCCTCTCCCCCCTTCTTTCGCCATCTCCTCATCCCTCATCTCCCTGTCTGCAACTGACGACGACAGTCGTTTGATTTGTTGCCGAAGCTGCTGTTAGCTTTGGTCGTTGTGGCACCAACCGTTTTCGCTACTGCTTTTATGTCAGGGCCTGGCGCATGAGCGCTTACTTGAGTGTGGTTGTCCGTTTTGTCGTTGTCTTTCTTTACTTTCTGGGGTTCGATAAAAGCCAAGCTGAACTAGATGCCTGCTGGGGTGGATCACGCAAAGCAGATTGAGTGGACGTAATGCTGCCGATTTTGTTTTATATGTTGTCATTATTTATCCACAGAAATCTGTCAAATTTTACATTTAAAAGAGACTGTTTGATATTGACATGAGATGTGTGTGGTGTGTGTGTGTGTGTTTGTGTGTGTGTGTGTGTGTGTGTGTGTGTTGTGTGTATGAATGTTGTGTGTGTGTTGTGTGTGTATGTATGTATGTGTGTGTGTGTGTGTGTGTGTGATGTATGTGTGTGTGTGTTTTGTGTGTGTTTGTGTGTGTATGTGTGTGTGTGTGTGTGTGTGTGTGGTGTGTGTGTGTGTGTGTGTGTAAGACAGACAGACAGAGAGAGAGAGAGAGGGAGAGAGAGAGAGGACAAACTCGGTGGATGGATGAATGTTTGTGAATAAAACGTGTGAGCATGTATGTAACAAAATATGTCAGCAAAGATTTCTCATATGCTTATGTATAGAGTATCATCAAATTTGATTCATAGTTCTTTTCCATTGAGTTATTTCGGTTGTGTAAGAATGGGTCAAGGTCACTAGTGTAGAATGTCAGATGTCTTTACATACGTCGTATTCTAAACAAAAATTCCTAGAGATCATTCAACGAACAAGATTACAACTTTTTGAAACGTGTGTACATGTGGCAGGAATGATTTCTTGTTTGTCTGTCAATGGATTTGATAAAATGTGGAAGACATTTTAAGCCCAGGGAATAGTTCCTTGGTGCGTTAGGTTCATGTGATAGTGTCAGGAATGATCTCTTGTTTGTTTGTCAATGGATTTGATAGAATGTCATCATCATCATCATGTGCACTGCCGCATAGCGTTGGCGATCATGGCCCTCAGTATGTATCTATCCCTTGTCGCCGCAAACACATCTTCCACCCTCTCCGTTCTCAGCCACCCTCCAAGTCTGTCCAATATTTTCTCCCTGGGTCTACCTGGTGTTCTCTTTCCCTCCAGCTTTCCTGTTGTGACCAGGTGCTCTAATTCCCCTTTCCTCATAAAATGGCCTATAAATGTTGCTTGTCTTTTCCTAATCTTCCTTATCAATGATCTTGTGTCTGCCTCCATCAAGACTCGCTCGTTTGTTTTCTTTGCTGTTCATGGAACTCTCAACATTCTTCTTAGAAACCACAGTTCGGCTGTCTCAGTCTTGTTCATGACTTTGCTTGTTGACTGTCCACGCCTTACAACCGTATAACAGTATCGGTTCTATATGACATTCAAGAACTCTCTTCCTGATGACAAAATGTGGAAGAGATTTTAAGTCCAGGGAATAGTTCCTTGGTGCGTTAGGTTCACGATAATAGTGTCAGGAATGATTTCTTGTCTTTTGTCAATGGATTTGATAGAATGTAGACGGTGCTTTAGGTCCAGGATACAGTTTCATGGTGCATTAGGTTCAAATAAATATAGTTCAGTTTTCTGAACACCGGATAACAGGTACTTACAACATTTCAAGTACTTTTTGTCCAGCAGTTTATGAAACTATGATCTGTGAGTTAGATATTTGATGCAATTTATAAACGTATTGCTAAAAAGATAATGGAGATTGACATTTCAAGGTATTTTTTCTCTTATTTTGCTGGATACGTGTATTTCTCTATACCGAAAGAGAGATGAAGACCAGACCAGAGTGGGGAGAGACAGGGGTCTTTCATTCTCTCTTGGTCCGGTGCTTGGGCTGGATCTGGTTGGTGCGCGTTGTGTGGCTATGTCCCGGGGTTTGTCATCACCCCACCTTGCCGTTCGCTTTGTAAACAAGGTAAATGATGACTGGGTCCGAATGGGTCATGCAGCGCATGGACAGCCCCCCTTTGCTTGATGAAATGACTGTCGATGGCGTCAGGAGCTTGGGAGGTGAGAGTCCGGAGAGTGGTGAGGCATTGGTGCTCTGGGTCCCATCCGCAACCTCGTGGTGTTTCTTGTTAATATCTTTGTACAGACTTTTGCCAAGGACAGTCCTGTATTAATGTGGGATCTTTAACCTGTAATGAATGCATACCGAACAGGGAACGTCAGTTTATCGTCTCATCTGAATGTCTAGCATCTAGACCACCACATAAGGTCTATTCAAATTCATATTCATTTTCATTGTCATTTATATTCAGTTCTTTTGTCACAATGGGTTTACCACGTGAAACTCGGGCTGCTTTCCCCTTGGAAAGCGCGTCGCCGCAGTGTTGCGCCACCCAGTTTTTTCTTTGTTTGTTTTGGTTTAACCAAGACTTCAGAAAGGCAAGAAGACTAATTGGCTTTCAAGGGGAGGGACCTGGGAATCAACCTGTGTCTCAAATGTTTTTATACCAGGGTTGCCCGCCGGATGTTCAGCTTTTCACGATTTTCAACTGCCGCGAGATTTTTAGTGTGTGCGGGCCAGAAGGCACACAGCTCCAACTCGTTTTTCATCCCTTTCCGAAGGACTTGACGTTCAGTTTGATTTTCCCGTCAAACTGAGGAGAAAAGTCGAGGCCTCTACGGGAAACAAACCCTGGAACCTCGAGTTTAGTTACTGGCAGGCAAACGTCTGAACATTTCTGCCACTGTTTGCCTAGTGGAGAGGGGAGAAAAATCCTGGTCTTGTCCGTGGTTCAAACCTAAGTTTCTTGCGTCCTAGGTAAGTGCTTTCACTGCTAGGCCACATACTGCACTCTGTCGTCTGCTCTTCATTCTTTTCTCTTTCTGCCTACCAACCATTGTGACAAATG
>JAPXFY010000025.1:59962287-59972287 GCA_030674185.1 Monoplex corrugatus
CTTACGCCCTTTATCTAACATGAAATAGATGAAGTTACTGTAGTTAAAAATGACATCCTCACTTTCAGAGTAGTAAACAGTTTACCTGTCTGAATGCGAAACGGTATAGTATGACTGATATTCAGAAACTTGGTTCTCAGGTCAGAATATTGAAGACAGAGACATAATATGACGCGGATCTCGTCTTCTGGTTCAGATAAACAAAATGAATATCTTTTGTCATAAACTGGAGAATACTGAAATATGTGGCAGTTTATTTCTAAGACCCCAGTTGGAAATTGTGAGAAGGGAGCTCTGCAGATGATCAAACTGATTAATTATTATTTTCTAAGACGTCTTTTGCATTTTGTAAATAAGTTACATATTTGATGATTTTCAAGATAAAGAAAACATTCTTGACAGAAACAATCTCTTATTCTAGGTTTGAATTCTTGTGATAAGGACTTCCCATTTCCAGCTCCGTCGTGAAGGCAAACATGATAAAACTCATCATGGCACAGCCAATCTTGTACATGAGGTACACAAATCATATGACCTGCCTTAATTTAGAACTTGTTGTACGCACATTTTGAGTATTTGTTGTTGTGGTGTTTTTAAATTTTTTTTTATTAATAGTCTGAACCAATATCTAATGCAACGATTTCCAGGATTTATACTTCACACCATTCTTACTAACAAATGCCTATCAATTAACATAAGGAAGAAAGTTCTTGAATGTTAGATAGTACCGATAATGTTATACGGTTGTGAGGCGTGTCAACACGCAAAGCCAGAACAAGATTGAAGCAGCCGAGATGTGGTTTCTAAGAAGAATGTTGAAAGTTCCATGGACAGCAAAGAAAACAAACGAGACAGTCTTAATGGAGGAAGACACTAGATCATTCACAAGGAAGATTAGGAAAAGACAGGCAACATTTATAGGCCATTTTATGAGGAAAGGACAATTAGAGCACCTGGTCACAACAGGAAAGCTGGAGGGAAAGAGAGCATCAGGTAGACCCAGGGAAAAAATATTGGACGGACTCGCAGAGTGGCTGAGGACGGAGAGTGGAAGACATGCCTGCGGCAGCAGGGGATAGATACATATGGAGGGCCATGATCGCCAACGCCATGTGGCAGGGCACATGATGATGATGATGATACTTCACACAGAGTTGGGTCGGTGGGTGGGGGTGAACCGCTTGCAAACAAACAAGGAAAGGGTCACTGTTGTCCAGTCGCACTTGTACTATACTTGAGGGGATTGTTCTCTATGGCAAGGTATAAATAACTCACGTACAGCCTCTTGGACTGAATTTCCTGTCGCTCTTTACCTTTATATCACTTCCTCTTTCTCTCTGACCCCCCCCCCCCCCCACTGACCACTCCCCGAACCCAGAAGCTCCATGAAACAACACGAGAATAGTAGTCGTGTGGGTGTTTGGTTATCAGAACAGACCACAGGATGTGTCTATATAAGGACGGGTGACAGACAACATGGTAACGCGAATCTAAAAACGAACTCAAGGTAGACCAAGAATGAATCCCAGTGCATATGAAACCTGTGACAAGTTTAACCCTTCGACTCCCGCACCCTGTCCACCAGCATCCTGCTTTGTCAACCATGCTGTCATGTGAGACGAGTTTATACAGAATAGCTAGTTGTGTTGTGATTCAGATCTTTAATTATTTATTTACTTACTTTATACGTATATTACTTTTTATGATGGTAAGATACACACATAACACATGCCATTAACATGTAACCAAGATTATTCCAGTGGAAGTCTGATAAAACACCAGTATAAAATTCAGACTAGGTAAAACATAGTCTAGGTAGGGCCTCAGGACCTGGCCAGCTCATGGGTTTATGTGCAGGCTTAAGGCTTGTGCCATGATCACCATACACATGGCACCTGTGACGTTAGTGCAGATGGAATTTCGTTCCGAGCGCGGAGACGTCATCTTGAGAAACTGAAACTGAAACTGAAATTAAAACTAGATATTGTTGATGTCTGACTGACGAAGGCCATAACTTAACCAGACTTCCCCACTGAGTGATTTCATTCTGGTAGTGGTGTGGGAACAAAGCCAGAACAAGATTGAGGCAGCCGAGATGTGGTTTCTAAGAAGAATGTTGAGAGCTCCATGAACTGCAAAGAAAACAAACGAGACAGTCTTGATGGAGGCAGACACAAATAGATCACTCATAAGGAAGATTAGGAGAAGACAGGCAACATTTATAGGCCATTTTATGAGGAAAGGGGAATTGGAACACCTGGTCACAACGGGAAAGCTGGAGGGAAAGAGAGCACAGGGTAGACCCAGGGAGAAGATACTAGACAGACTTGCAGAGTGGCTGGGGACAAAGAGGGTGGAAGAGATGCCTGAAGCAACAAGTGATAGAGACAGATGGAAGTCCATAATCGCCAACGCCATGCGGTAGGGCACCTGATGATGATGAGTGGTGTGGGGAATTGGACTGGGGAGGTGAGGGGACAGAGATATTTTTTATTCCTGCGGTAAACAGACAATGTACTGACTTTGTGTATTGTGTGTCCTCCTTGTCAGTTGCCTTGTGGTTTGTATGTCGCCCATAAACTTGATGATTCTGATTGTCTTAAACAATCTCACGTTTTCGTTTCATATATTTCATGGAAACTTTTCTAGAAAGCTTCTGCTTTTTAACAGTGTTTCCAAAGCATTATTGTCTTTTATGCATGTGCCCTGCCGCGTGGCGTTGGCGATCATGGCCCCCCATACAAATCTATCCCTTGTCGTTGCAAGTTTATCTCCCACCCTCTCTGTCCTCAGCGACCCTGCAAGCCCGCCGAATATTTTCTCCCTGGGTCTTCCTGTTGTTCTCTTTCCCTCCAGCTTTCCTGTTGTGACCAGGTGCTCTAATTTCTCTTCCCTCATAAAATGTTCTATAAATGTTGCTTGTCTTTTCCAAATCTTCTTTATAATTATCTTCTTGTGTCTGCCTCCTTCAAGACTGTCTCGCTATATGTGGGGTTCTGAATGAAAACCTCATTATGAAGTACACAGCTGTTATCAGTCACCCCGTTTCCATATCTGGATTCACTGGAAGGGAGCTTGGAGGGCAATTATTATTGGTATTATATAAAGCCCAGCCGACTGCGCAGAGCCATGTCAGGGCTATAACCATCTCTAGACATACACATCATCATCATCATCATCATCATCATCATCATCATCATCATCACATCATCATCATCATTATCACATCATCATCATCATCATCATCATATCATTATCATCATCATCATCATCATCATCATCATCTTCATCATCATCATCATCATCATCATCGTCATCATCGTCATACATCATCATATCATCATCATCATCATCATCTCTCATCATCATCATCACATATCATCATCATCATATCATCATCATCATCTCATCATCATCCACATCCCATCACATCATCATCAATGCCTGCGCGTGCGTTGCGACCTGGACTTCAACCATCTCTATCTCTCGTGCCCCAGCATCTCCCACCCTCCTCATCCCACCACTCTGCAAGTCCCTCCAGCATCTCTCCTGGTCACCTGGTGCTCTCTTTCCCTCCAGCTTCCCCGTTGTGACCAGGTGCTCCAAATCCCCCTTCCTCATAAAATGGCTTATAAATGTTGCCTGTCTTTTCCTAATCTTCCTTATGAGTGATCTACTTGTGTCTGCCTCCATCAAGACTGTCTCGTTTGTTTTCTTTGCTGTCCATGGAACTCTCAACATTCTTCTGAGAATACACAACACCTCACTGAAAAAAAAATTGAAAAGAAAATTCAGTACAAATATTTATCAGTGCATTCGTGCACATAGTCTGAGGATGTGCCCCTGGTGTTGACCACTCCGTCCACTTTATTACCAGAGGATTAAAAAAAAGCTGAAATACAACTGTAAACACAATTAAGACACAAAAACGTGTCTAAAAACTGGCCTCAATTACCTCAAATTGCTTCTGCACGAAGAAGTCGATGCTTTTTACGGTGCTGACAGTAGGGCTTGACCATTTTTTCCCGTCGTGTTTCTTTGCTGAGTGTAAGCAGAAAGGGACTAACCAAGTTAGGACAGAGGTGGCTTTGTACAAGAAGAAGAATAATTGCCAGTCGCTTCAGGACGGTTCCAGCTGCGGTCTGTGTCCGTCTGGGCCAATTAAAGACTGTGTCCTCGACAGCTCTGCGGTGTGCCTGAAGGTCCTGTCGTCCATTGGTCTGTTTTCGGTGAAGGTTTTGTGTCCTGGCCACTCAGTGTGGAAGACAGTTGGCTACAGACTGCAAGGGGGACCAACTATACGTGGAATTGTTTTCTTGGGGAAAAAAACTAAATAAACAAAATCCAACCAAAACGAAAAAAACAAAAAAACAAAAACAAAACAAAAGAGAGAGAGAGAGAGAGAGGAACAGAGAGGAGACAAGAGAGAGAGACAGAGAGAGAGAGAAGAGAGAGAGAGAGAGAGAGACAGAGAGAGAGAGAGAGAGAGAAGAGAGAGAGAGAGAGACAGAGAGAGAGAGAGAGAGACAGAGAGAGAGACACAGAGAGAGAGAGACAGAGAGAGAGAGACAGAGAGAGAGAGAGAGCGACAGAGAGAGAGAGAGGGAGAGACAGAGAGAGAGACAGAGAGAGAGAGAGACAGAGAGACAGAGAGAGAGACAGAGAGAGAGAGAGAGACAGAGAGAGAGAGAGAGAGACAGAGAGAGAGAGAGAGAGAGAGAGAAAAAGAAAGAAAAAAAAACCTCCACAAAACAAACGATGAAAATTAACACTACATGAAATATGGTACGGTGCAAAAACTCGTGTCCACCAGGTTGCAGTCTTTTTATCTTTTGGGACATCGTGGAATGGGGAATGGTGTTTGGCTTCAAACAGAATTTCACAATCATCATCATCATCATGTACCCTGCTGCATGGCGTTGGCAATCATGGCCCTCTATACGAATGTATCCCCTGTCGCTGGAAGTACGTCTCCCACCCTCTCTGTCCTCAGCCACCCTGCAAGTCCGTCCAATATTTTCTCCCTGAGTCTACCTGGTGTTCTCTCTTTCCCTCCTGTTGTGACCAAGTGCTCTAATTTCTCTTTCTTCATAAAATGTGCTATAAATGTTTGCTTGTCTTTGTCTAATCTTCTTTATGAATGATCTTCTTGTGTCTACCTCCTTCAAGACTTGTCTCGTTTGTTTTCTTTCCTGGCCTTGGAGCTCTTACAATTTCACAAGATGTTTGCCATTCTACAGCGGATATGGCGTGGTTGGCTGGGCAGTGGAACAGAGTCTGACGCGGATAAATGCTTAGAAAACAACAACAAATATTTAGCATCAAAAGATTGAACACAGATGTTTCGATCCGAAAAAAAATGTAACCCTTTAAATGACCCTTGTCACGGTCAAGGGAAACCAACATGGGAGAGGGAAGTGGACACCGCACTTACATTTCCCCCTCATTGAATTTATATTTGAATTTGTTCAAGCGGGAATCGTTGTACTGGGACAATTCCATATGCACTCCACCCAAATCTGCCAGTGATTATCTGGCAGATTCCTTGACCCTGAACAAAACTCTATGCGCATAGAGAAACGATGTCTGTGACACAATAAGCTGATACCACCAGAAAGATTGAAGGTTTAAGGATATCTATGACACGCTAAGCTGATACCACCAGAAAGATTGAAGGTTTAAGGATATCTATGACACGCTAAGCTGATACCACCAGAAGGATTGAAACGTTAGGGATATGTACGACACACTAAGCTGATACCACCAGATGGATTGAAACGTTAGGGATATCTCTGACACGCTAAGCTTATACCACCAGAAGGATTTGAAACGTTAGGAATATGTACGACACACTAAGCTGATACCACCAGATGGATTGAAACGTTAGGGATATGTATGACACAATAAGCTGATACCACCAGATGGATTGAAACGTTAGGGATATGTATGACACACTAAGCTGATACCACCAGATGGATTGAAACGTTAGGGATATGTATGACACACTAAGCTGATACCACCAGATGGATTGAAACGTTAGGGATATCTCTGACACACTAAGCTGATACCACCAGATGGATTGAAACGTTAGGGATATGTCTGACACACTAAGCTGATACCACCAGAAGGATTTGAAACGTTAGGAATATGTACGACACACTAAGCTGATACCACCAGATGGATTGAAACGTTAGGGATATGTATGACACAATAAACTGATACCACCAGAAGGATTGAAACGTTAGGGATATCTATGACACAATAAGCTGATACCACCAGAAGGATTGAAACGTTAGGGATATGTATGACACACTAAGAGCTGATACCACCAGAAGGATTGAAACGTTAGGGATATGTATGACACACTAAGAGCTGATACCACCAGAAGGATTGAAACGTTAGGGATATGTATGACACACTAAGAGCTGATACCACCAGAGAGATTGAAACGTTAGGGATATGTATGACACACTAAGAGCTGATACCACCAGAGGGATTGAATCGTTAGGGATATGTATGACACACTAAGCTGATACCACCAGAGGGATTGAAACGTTAGGGATATGTATGACACACTAAGAGCTGATACCACCAGAAGGATTGAAACGTTAGGGATATGTATGACACACTAAGCTGATACCACCAGAAGGATTGAAACGTTAGGGATATGTATGACACACTAAGAGCTGATACCACCAGAGGGATTGAAACGTTAGGGATATGTATGACACACTAAGCTGATACCACCAGAGGGATTGAAACGTTTTAGGGATATGTATGACACACTAAGCTGATACCACCAGAAGGATTGAAACGTTAGGGATATGTATGACACACTAAGAGCTGATACCACCAGAAGGATTGAAACGTTAGGGATATGTATGACACACTAAGAGCTGATACCACCAGAAGGATTGAAACGTTAGGGATATGTATGACACACTAAGCTGATACCACCAGAGGGATTGAAACGTTAGGGATATCTCTGACACACTAAGCTGATACCATCAGAGGGATTGAAACGTTAGGGATATGTATGACACACTAAGCTGATACCACCAGAAGGATTGAAACGTTAGGGATATGTATGACACACTAAGCTGATACCACCAGAAGGATTGAAACGTTAGGGATGTTGTAAGGCGTCTTCGACCATCTCACTCTCATGCAACATCGGGGTTATGCAGACAACGTTTACTTTTTTCTGTGTTTTATGATTGGTTTCTTTTTCACACACTCCTCTGTTTTCTGTTTCAGACACTACTCTCTTTTCTTCTACTTTTTTCTGTGTTTCATGCTTGGTCTTTGTTTCACACACTACTTAGTTTTCTTCTGTTTTTCACAAGAAACGGGATATTCAAGGGATCGGTAGCCAGGGCAGTTTGCAACTCCGTGTGTTTGTTGAGGGTGTTGTTTGTTGAGGCTGTTGACTGTGGGCTGTGTGTTTGTTGAGGGTGTTGGCTGTGGGCTGTGTGTTTGTTGAGGGTGTTGTTTGTTGAGGCTGTTGACTGTGGGCTGTGTGTTTGTTGAGGGTGTTGGCTGTGGGCTGTGTGTTTGTTGAGGGTGTTGTTTGTTGAGGCTGTTGACTGTGGGCTGTGTGTTTGTTGAGGGTGTTGGCTGTGGGCTGTGTGTTTGTTGAGGGTGTTGTTTGTTGAGGCTGTTGACTGTGGGCTGTGTGTTTGTTGAGGGTGTTGGCTGTGGGCTGTGTGTTTGTTGAGGGTGTTGTTTTTTGAGGGTGTTGACTGTGGGCTGTGTGTTTGTTGAGGGTGTTGGCTGTGGGCTGTGTGTTTGTTGAGGGTGTTGTTGTTGAGGGTGTTGACTGTGGGCTGTGTGTTTGTTGAGGGTGTTGGCTGTGGGCTGTGTGTTGTTGAGGGTGTTGTTTGTTGAGGCTGTTGACTGTGGGCTGTGTGTTTGTTGAGGGTGTTGACTGTGGGCTGTGTGTTTGTTGAGGGTGTTGTTTGTTGAGGGTGTTGTTTGTTGAGGGTGTTGTTTGTTGAGGGTGTTGGCTGTGGGCTGTGTGTTTGTTGAGGGTGATGGCTGTGGGCTGTGTGTTTGTTGAGGGTGTTGACTGTGGGCTGTGTGTTTGTTGAGGGTGTTGACTGTGGGCTGTGTGTTTGTTGAGGGTGTTGACTGTGGGCTGTGTGTTTGTTGAGGGTGATGACTGTGGGCTGTGTGTTTGTTGAGGGTGTTGACTGTGGGCTGTGTGTTTGTTGAGTGGGTTGGGTGTGACTGTGGGCTGTGTGTTTGTTGAGGGTGTTGACTGTGGGCTGTGTGTTTGTTGAGGGTGTATGACTGTGGGCTGTGTGTTTGTTGAGGGTGATGACTGTGGGTCATGTGGTGTTGTTGAGGGTGATGACTGTGGGCTGTGTGTTTGTTGAGGGTGTGACTGTGGGCTGTGTGTTTGTTGAGGGTGATGACTGTGGGCTGTGTGTTTGTTGAGGGTGTGGACTGTGGGCTGTGTGTTTGTTGAGGGTGTGACTGTGGGCTGTGTGTTTGTTGAGGGTGATGACTGTGGGCTGTGTGTTTGTTGAGGGTGTGTCTGTTGGGTGTGGTGTTTGTTGAGGGTGATGACTGTGGGCTGTGTGTTTGTGTGAGCTGTGTGTTCATTGTTATGAAGTGGTGGCTGTGGGGTCTGTGTGGTTGTTAGTGGTAATTGATCACCTGTGTGGACTGATTGGTTTGTGACAAGCACTGGGGGATTTTAGGTTATGAGAGGAGGCGAGGGGGGATGTGGTGGCTGCGTTGTACTTGTTACGTGTCAACTCCCGTTTGATCCGTTGTTTACAAAGTGGTGTTGTTGGATTTTTGGGGGTGAGGTGGAGGGGTGAGAGTGTGTGGTGGGTGACTTGTGGGGTAGTCGTTGTTGTTCGTCTGTCCGTGTAATAGTTGTTGTGTGTGGATGTTTTGTGCAGTGAGGTGTGTGTGTGTGTGTGTGTGTGTGTGTGTGTGTGTGTGTGTGGTGTGTGTTGTGTGTGTGTGTGTGTGTGTGTATGTGTGTGTGTGTGTGTGTGTAGTGTGTGTTTGTGTGTGTGTGTGTGTGTGTGTGTGTGTTAGGGTGTTTGTGTTTGTGTGTGTATGGTGTATGTGTGTGTTTGTGTATGTGTGTAGGGGAGATGGGTGGGGTGTGTGTGTGTGTGTGTGTGTGTGTGTGTGTGTGTGTGTGTGTGTGTGTTTGGTTGTTGTTGTGTGAATTTATTTCACAGGGGATTAAAAAAACACACCTGAAGACAAATTTAAACTGACACAAAAAAACATATATAAAAACAGGCCTAAATTACCTAATATTGCTTCCGCATATCTCATTTCCCTAGAGTCAAAAAACGCACTTAATACATATATACCCAATTATCAATCCTAAGAAAAAGTACACAAGACTTTATCGAACACATACAGGTGAATGGACCAGCAAGACAGAAGATGACAGGAAGAAACGACAGAAAGCAAAGGAGGAAGAAAGAAACAAAGAGAGTGACAGAAAAGAGGAAATGTCTAGCACAGAATTTCCAGGAGATGGGAGATATCATTTATACTGAAAGAGCCCCCGGCATCCCCACAGCGGGAAACTAGAAGATTGACTGATGAAGGAAACAGAAAATGATAGGAAGAAATGACAGAAAGCAAAAAAGGAAGAAAGAAAAAAAAAGACAGTGACAGAAAAAAGGACATTTCTAGCACAAAATTTCGAGAAAATTGGGATACAGTTTATGCTGAAAGAGCCCCTGGCATCCCCAATGGGGGGGGGGGGGGGGGGGGGGGGGGGAACTAGAAAAGCCTGACTGATGGACGAACTAACGAAGTGACGAAGTGAACAAGATGGTTTATTTGTACGAATTTCAAGTAGGAGTAAAAAAAAATAAAAAAAATAAAAATAAAAAAAAGGCGAAGATTCCACCGGATAGTCAGGCGATATCAACACCTTGACATTTAACGGTCTGAACAGTTTAGTTTCTAGGGTGTCGCTATCTATTGCCAATTAACCCTTTGACTCCCGCACCCTGTA
>JAPXFY010000025.1:59979787-59982287 GCA_030674185.1 Monoplex corrugatus
ACGGAAGACTTTATCGAACACATACAGGTGAATGGACCATTAAGGCAGAAAATGATAGGTAGAAATGACAGAAAGCGAAGAAACAAGGCAGAAACAACGAGAGTGACAGAAAAGAGGAAATATCTAGCAGAGAATTTCCAGAAGGTGGGGACACTATTTAGACCGAAAGAGCCCCCGGCATCCCCGGGGGGGGGGGGGGGTGACTTGCAGATGACACAATGCGCTGAGGGGGAAGCGTGGGGCTTGGTGGATGAAGCACTCGGTCAGGATGCGAGAAACGTGCGTTCGATTCGCTGTCGGACAATGGCTTTTCTCCCTCTTCCACTAATGTAACCCTTTTGATTCCCTCACCCTAACCACCAACAGCAAAAACTTAACCCTTTGACTCCCGCACCCTGTCCACCAACTGCAAAAACTTAACCCTTTTGACTCCTTCACCTTATCCACCAACTGCAAAAACTTAACCGTTTGACTCCCGCATCCTATCCACCACCAACTGCAAAAACTTAACCCTTTGACTCCTGCACCCTATCCACCAACTGCAAAAACTTAACCCTTTGACTCCCTCACCCTATCCACCAACTGCAAAAACAACTCTTTGACTCCCTCACCCTATCCACCAACAGCAAAAACTTAACCCTTTGACTCCCGCACCCTATCCACCAACTGCAAAAACTTAACCCTTTGACTCCGTCACACTATCCACCAACTGCAAAAACTTAACCCTTTGACTCCGTTACACTATCCACCAACAGCAAAAACTTAACCCTTTGACTCCCTCACCCTATCCACCAACTGCAAAAACTGAACCTTTTGACTCCCTCACCCTATCCACCAACAGCAAAAACTTAAACGTTTGACTCCCTCACCCTATCCACCAACTGCAAAAACTTAACCCTTTGACTCCTCACCCTATCCACCAACTGCAAAAAAACTTAACCTGTGACTCCCTCACCCTATCCACCAACTGCAAAAACTTAACCCTTTGACTCCAGCACCCTATCCATCAACTGCAAAAACTGAACACTTTGACTCCCTCACCCTATCCACCAACTGCAAAACCTTAACCCTTTGACTCCCTCACCCTATCCACCAACTGCAAAACCTTAACCCTTTGACTCCCTCACCCTATCCACCAACTGCAAAAACTTAACCCTTTGACTCCCTCACCCTATCCACCAACTGCAAAACCTTAACCCTTTGACTCCCTCACCCTATCCACCAACTGCAAAACCTTAACCCTTTGACTCCCTCACCCTATCCACCAACTGCAAAAACTTAACCCTTTGACTCCAGCACCCTATCCACCAACTGCAAAAACCTCACCTTTTGACTCCCTCACCCTGTCCACCAACAGCAAAAACGTAACCCTTTGACTCCTTCACCCTAACCACCATTTTATAAGCACTTTAAATCACCCCTTCACAAGAGGCCTATGGTGTTTTTGAATAACATATTTGCAGTTTTAAGTCTGAACTCTCTATCTGTGTCTGTCTATCTGTGTGTCTGTCTGTGTATATCTGTTTCTGTCTGTGTATATCTGTTTATGTCTGTCTGTCTGTCTCTGTTTCTGTCTGTCTATAACTGGTTCTGTCCGTCCGTCTATATCTTTCTGTCTGTCTGTATATATCTTTCTGTCTGTCTGTCTATATCTTTCTGTCCGTCTGTCTATATCTTTCTGTCTGTCTGTCTGTATCTTTTTGTCTGTCTGTCTATATCTTTCTGTCTGTCTGTATATATCTTTCTGTCTGTCTGTCTATATCTTTCTGTCTGTCTGTCTATATCTTTCTGTCTGTCTGTCTATATCTTTTTGTCTGTCTGTATATATCTTTCTGTCTGTCTGTCTGTCTATATCTTTTTGTCTGTCTGTATATATCTTTCTGTCTGTCTGTCTATATCTTTCTGTCTGTCTGTCTGTATATATCTTTCTGTCGGTCTGTATATATCTTTCTGTCTGTCTGTATATATCTTTCTGTCTGTCTGTCTGTCTTTCTCAGTTTCTGTCTGTGTATTTTTCTGTCTGTCCATATATCTCTTTCTGTCTGTCTCTGTTTCTGTCTCTCTCCATATATATGTTTTGTCTGTCTGTCCATATCACTTTCTGTCTGTCTGTCTGTCTGTCTGTCTGTCTGTTTGTCTGTCTGCATGTAGACCCGTTTAACTTCCAACGACATCTGAATGGCCGGAGTCAGAGTCAGCCATCCCAAGTGAAGGTTCCCGACTTTTGTTGTCAGAAATTAACAAATGCAAACCTGTGAGATTTGACTTCGACGTTGATACTATTGAAACTCGCACCGGTCTGGTCTGTGTGACCCCTCTGGCTCCCAGACACTGATGGAATGAAACACAATGTGTCCATGTAATTGGTCTCAAAGTTTTGATTGCAGTCAGTGTGTGTGTGTGTGTGTGTGTGTGTGTGTGTGTGTGTGTGTGTGTGTGTGTGTGTTTGTGTGTGTGTGTGTGTGTATGTGTGTGTTTTGTGTGTGTGTGTGTATGTGTG
>JAPXFY010000025.1:60004787-60012287 GCA_030674185.1 Monoplex corrugatus
TTTGAATCCTCTTTAAGCTGTTTACAGTATGACGAGCAATAGTAACTTGTGGCATTTGTTGTATATTTGAATCCTCCGTACCTGTTACAGTATGACGAGCAATAGTAACTTGTGGCATTTGTGGTATATTTGAATCCTCCTTTCCTGTTTAACAGTATGACGAGCAATAGTAACTTGTGGCATTTGTGGTATATTTGAATCCTCGTACGCTGTTACAGTATGACGAGCAATAGTAAATTGTGGCATTTATGGTATATTTGAATCCTCCGTTACGCTGTTTTACAGTATGACGAGCAATAGTAACTTGTGGCATTTGTGGTATATTTGAATCCTCGTTACTCTGTTACAGTATGACGAGCAATAGTAACTTGTGGCATTTGTGGTATATTTGAATCCTCCTTATATGTTTACAGTGATGACGAACAATAGTAACTTGTGGCATTTGTGGTTTATTTGAATCCTCCTTTACTCTGTTACAGTATGACGAGCAATATAACTTGTGGCATTTGTGGTATATTTGAATCCTCCTTATTCTGTTTAACAGTATGACGAACAATAGTAACTTGTGGCATTTGTGGTATATTTGAATCCTCCGTACGCTGTTTACAGTATGACGAGCAATAGTAACTTGTGGCATTTGTGGTATATTTGATCCTCTTTAGCTGTTACAGTATGACGAGCAATAGTAACTTGTGGCATTTGTGGTATATTTGAATCCTCCTTATCTGTTTAACAGTATGACGAGCAATAATAACTTGTGGCATTTGTGGTATATTTGAATCCTCCTTACGCTGTTTAACAGTATGACGAGCAATAGTAACTTGTGGCATTTGTGGTATATTTGAATCCTCTTAGCTGTTACAGTATGACGAGCAATAGTAACTTGTGGCATTTGTGGTATATTTGAATCCTCTTAAGCTGTTACAGTATGACGAGCAATAGTAACTTGTGGCATTTGTGGTATATTTGAATCCTCTTAGCTGTTACAGTATGACGAACAATAATAACTTGTGGCATTTGTGGTATATTTGAATCCTCCGTACGCTGTTTTATAGTATGACGAGCAATAGTAACTTGTGGCATTTGTGGTATATTTGAATCCTCCTTGCGCTGTTTTACAGTGTGACGAGCAATAGTACTTGTGGCATTTGTGGTATATTTGAACCTCCTTACGCTGTTTTACAGTATGACGAGCAATAATAACTTGTTTCTTTCGTTTTTTTTTTTTTTCAATATCAAAAAGCGCTTTCACGCTAAGGCGTATACATTTTCAAGATATAGGTCAGATTAAAGACGAAATAAGTCAAGATAAAAAAGATACAAGTTTGTTTAAATAAGATATTAGTCAGGTTAAAAAATGTTGGTAAGTTTAAAGAAGGTGCAGGTGAGGTTAATGATATGACAGTAAAATAATACTTATTTTTCCAACAGTAGAAATTATCAGCCAAGAGCCATTTTCAGTCTTGTCGTTGTTAGTTTACATACCCGCTCAGAGCTATAAATAGTAAAACAGTAATACAGCAATAAATGAGTAGGAAATCAGAGAGCAACAGCATTTTATCAAAGATGATACAGAAATATACAGGCGAGTGTAGTTGGCCTTGATATGCTGACTTTGCCGAAGTCTTGTTGCATACTTATGGACTGAGCTATATGTCGTCAGGTTAATGAAGACATAGGCCAGGTTAAAGAAGAGATAGATCAGGTTAAAGAAGAGATAATTAGGTTAAAGCATATATTGACAAGGTTAAAGAAGAGACAGGCCAGGTTAAAGAAGAGACAGGCCAGGTTAAAGAAGAGACAGGCCAGGTTAAAGAAGAGAAGGCCAGGTTAAAGAAGACAAGCAGGTTAAAGAAGATGACTGGCCATGTTAAAGAAGAGACAGGCCAGTTAAAGAAGAGACAGGGCAGTTAAAGAAGAGACAGGCCAGGTTAAAGAAGACATAGGCCATGTTAAAGAAGACACAGGCCAGGTTAAAGAAGACACAGGCCAGGTTAAAGAAGAGACAGGCCAGGTTAAAGAAGAGACAGGCCAGGTTAAAGAAGACACAGGCCATGTTAAAGAAGACACAGGCCAGGTTAAAGAAGACAGGCCAGGTTAATGAAGACAGGCCAGGTTAAAGAAGAGACAGGCCAGGTTAAAGAAGACATAGGCCAGGTTAAAGAAGACATAGGCCAGGTTAAAGAAGACATAGGCCAGGTTAAAAAAAGACATAGGCCAGGTTAAAGAAGACACAGGCCATGTTAAAGAAGACATAGGCCAGGTTAAAAAAAGACATAGGCCAGGTTAAAGAAGAGACAGGCCAGGTGAAAGAAGACACAGGCCATGTTAAAGAAGACACAGGCCAGATTAAAGAAGACACAGGCCATGTTAAAGAAGAGACAGGCCAGGTTAAAGAAGACATAGGCCATGTTAAAGAAGACACAGGCCATGTTAAAGAAGACATAGGCCATGTTAAAGAAGACACAGGCCATGTTAAAGAAGACATAGGCCATGTTAAAGAAGACACAGGCCATGTTAAAGAAGACACAGGCCATGTTAAAGAAGACACAGGCCATGTTAAAAAAGACACAGGCCATGTTATAGAAGAGACAGGCCATGTTAAAGAAGACATAGGTCATGTTAAAGAAGACACAGGCCATGTTAAAGAAGAGACAGGCCATGTTAAAGAAGACACAGGCCAGGTTAAAGAAGACACAGGCCATGTTAAAGAAGAGACAGGCCAGATTAAAGAAGAGACAGGCCATGTTAAAGAAGACACAGGCCATGTTAAAGAAGACACAGGCCATGTTAAAGAAGAGACAGGCCATGTTAAAGAAGACACAGGCCATGTTAAAGAAGAGACAGGCCATGTTAAAGAAGAGACAGGCCAGATTAAAGAAGAGACAGGCCATGTGAAAGAAGAGACAGGCCAGGTTAAAGAAGACACAGGCCATGTTAAAGAAGAGACAGGCCATGTTAAAGAAGAGACAGGCCAGGTTAAAGAAGACACAGGCCATGTTAAAGAAGAGACAGGCCATGTTAAAGAAGACACAGGCCAGGTTAAAGAAGAGACAGGCCAGGTTAAAGAAGACAGGCCAGGTTAAAGAAGACACAGGCCATGTTAAAGAAGACACAGGCCATGTTAAAGAAGAGACAGGCCAGGTAAAGAAGACACAGGCCATGTTAAAGAAGACACAAGCCATGTTAAAGAAGACACAGGCCATGTTAAAGAAGAGACAGGCCAGGTTAAATAAGAGACAGGCTATGTTAAAGAAGAGACAGGCCAGATTAAAGAGAGGACAGGCCATGTTAAATAAGAGACAGGCCAGATTAAAGAAGAGACAGGCCATGTGAAATAAGAGAGGCCAGATTAAAGAAGACACAGGCATGTTAAAGAAGAGACAGGCCAGGTTAAAGAAGAGACAGGCCAGGTTAAAGAAGAGACAGGCCAGTTAAAGAAGACATAGGTCATGTTAAAGAAGAGAAGGCCATGTTAAAGAAGAGACAGGCCATATTAAATAAGAGACAGGCCAGATTAAAGAAGAGACAAGGCCAGGTTAAAGAAGAGACAGGCCGGTTAAAGAAGACACAGGCCAGGTTAAAGAAGAGACAGGCCAGGTTAAAGAAGACATAGGCCATGTTAAAGAAGACACAGGCCAGGTTAAAGAAGACACAGGCCAGGTTAAAGAAGAGACAGGCCAGGTTAAAGAAGACATAGGCCATGTTAAAGAAGACACAGGCCAGGTTAAAGAAGCAAAAAGGCAGGTTAAAGAAGAGACAGGCCAGGTTAAAGAAGACACAGGCCAGGTAACAGGAAGAACAGGCCAGGTTAAAGAAGAGACAGGCCAGGTTAAAGAAGACACAGGCCATGTTAAAGAAGACACAGGCCATGTTAAAGAAGACAGGCCAGGTTAAAGAAGACAGGCCAGGTTAAAGAAGAGACAGGCCAGGTTAAAGAAGACATAGGCCAGGTTAAAGAAGACATAGGCCAGGTTAAAGAAGACATAGGCCAGGTTAAAGAAGACACAGGCCATGTTAAAGAAGACACAGGCCAGATTAAAGAAGACACAGGCCATGTTAAAGAAGAGACAGGCCAGGTTAAAAGAAAGACATAGGCCAGGTTAAAGAAGAGACAGGCCAGGTTAAAGAAGACATAGGCCATGTTAAAGAAGAGACAGGCCATGTTAACGAAGAGATAGACCAGGTTAAAGAAGACACAGGCCATGTTAAAGAAGAGACAGGCCAGGTTAAAGAAGACACAGACCATGTTAAAGAAGACACAGGCCAGATTAAAGAAGAGACAGGCCAGGTTAAGGAAGAGACAGGCCAGGTTAAGGAAGAGACAGGCCAGGTTAAAGAAGAGACAGGCCAGGTTAAATAAAAAAGACATAGGCCAGGTTAAAGAAGAGACAGGCCAGGTTAAATAAAAAAGACATCGGCCAGGTTAAAGAAGAGACAGGCCAGGTTAAAAAAAGACATAGGCCAGGTTAAAGAAGATCTAAGTCAGGTTAATGAAAATGGAGGTCAGGTTCAAGAAGATAAAAGCAGGTTAGAGAAGATATTAGATAAAAGAAGATTATAGGTCAGGTGACATGATAAAGGAAATACGTGTCAGGTTAAAGAAGATAAAAAGCAGGTTAGAGAAGATATTAGAAGAAAGAAGATATAGGTCAGGTGACTTGGTAAAGAAGATACAGGGCAGGTTTAAAGAAGATAAAAAAGCTGGTTAGAGAAGATATTGGATAAAAGAAAAATATAGGTCAGGTGACTTGGTAAAGAAGATAAAGGTAGGACTAAAAAAGATAAATGCAGGTTACAGACGATTTTAGATAAAGATAGAGGTCAGGTGACATAGTAAATTAAGAAGATAAAAGCAGGTTAGTGAAGATATTACACTAAAAAAAGAAGATATAGGTCAGGTGACATGGAAATGAAGACATAGGCAGGTTAGGCAAGGTATTAGTTTAAAGAAAATGTAGGTCAGGTGACATTGCGAAAAAGAGACAGGTCAGGTTAACCCTTTGCCACCTGCACCCTATCTACCAACTGCAAAAACTTAACCCTTTGACTCCCTCACCCTATCCACCAGCTTCCTGCAGGAAGCTGATGGATAGGGTGAGGGAGTCAAAGGGTTAAGTTTTTGCTCTTCCAGCATGGTTGACAAAGAAGGATGCTGTTGGGCAGGCTGCAGGAGTCAAAGGGTTAAAACCAGACACAGATCAGGGAGACTGAAGCAGAGAGAGAGCTCAGCAAGAACAAAAACATATCCTATGTCGGAATCGTGTTTCCCACATTTCCATGAGTTTTGACCTTTTGTAAGTCTGGTGGAGAGAGTGTCGACAGTTCAGCGTTTTCGCTGTCAACACGCCACCAGTTTACTATGGTAGACCGACAGCTTACAAAGAGGACAACTCTAACTTTGATAATGAAAATAATAGCAATAACAGTAATTGTTATTATCATTATAATATACAACAACAACGACAATAATAATGATGATGATGATAATAATAATAACAACAACAACAACAACAACAACAACATAATGTATTTGTGAGTAATGGTAAGAGGGGAGGCAAATATGATGTGTGAGGGGAAGTGAGATGAATCGTGCAATTTGAAAAGTGGTCATGCCATATTAGGTAGAAAGAAACTCTAGGGAGAGCTAGACAACAGAAGGTCTTCAGAGAAGTAACCCCCTTTAGACAAGTGTTTCGGCCCTGAATTCCTTACACTCTCGGGGGCCGGGCCACATCCAGGTCATGACTCCTGGATGCCCTTCTGCTGTTGTCTTTTTTTTTTTTTTTTTTTTCCCACGCCGGGGATCGAACCTGGGCGATTCTGCGCTTCAGAACTGCGGTACGCGGTTTTACCAATGTGCTAACGGGGCACACATCATCTGTAGGGAATTTAATCCTTATGAAGTTCACTTTTTTCGTTCCTCCTTGCCCAGATCCAGCTTGAGCTCCTTTCTGCTGCCTCTGCCATCGCTTTAAGGGCTCTAGTCCTCTTCTTCCCAGAAATGGCGAGTTGTTTCATGAGATCATAAGCGGAGGTGCCCACAAACCCTCTTGCCCCGACCTCTATGGCGAAGATTTTGACCCGCAGACCTGCTTTCTTCAGGGTGCTGGCAAGACCGGCGTATTTTTCGGTCTTGTAGATATGTGCTTCTTCCATTCTGCTTTCGTATGGCACAGTGAGTTCTATCAGAATCACTTGTTTCAAGGAGTCAGAGTGGAGAGCGATGTCTGGTCTCATGCCTGTCTTGCTGATGACATCTGGGTAATTTCTCCACTCTGGGAGGTCTGCTGTACACTCCCAGTCGACTGCTCCATCCAGAAGACCCTTTGGCAATGTGCTGGTTGTCATTAGTACTGTTTTATCCTGAGGAAGGTCCAGGGCTATAACTATGAAAACTATGGCGCACCATCTATAGAACAGTTTTTGAAATGTAAATATCTTGCTATTAAATAATGCATAAATATACATACATATTCATACATACATACGCACACATTTTATATAATACATCTACATACATACATATGTATATATATATATATATATATATACATATATAAATTATATATATATATACATCTGCATGTATACATATATATATTCTATACATATGGATACACACACTTTCCCACATAAACATAAAAGTAAGGGAACTCAAAAAAGAGGAAATTAAAAAAAAAAAAAAGAAGAAATTATCGGGAAAGCCAGGAGACTCCAGGCGCCTGTTGCAGTCGTTTTCACGTCGTGCAAATTGTGGCAGTGAAGGGGGACAATCATGTAATGAAACACCAAGCGGTTATAGCGCCTGGCGGGGAGGTACAACACCTGCCCATCAACCTGCCTGCATGAGTTCGTGTCTGCGTCAGGTTGGTCTTCGTGCAGTCTCTGATCCACCCCCCCCACCCTCTGTGAACGGGGAACTGAGCCTCTTCAGGGTCGGGGAAGGTGAAGCAGGGAGGCAGAGGAGATGGGAGCTGCTCTAATGACCTTGACCCCCAAAGAAAGTCGAGCCTTTTGCCTTTGTCCATGGAGGCAGACACAAGTAGATCACTCATAAGGAAGATTAGGAAAAGACAGGCAACATTTATAGGCCATTTTATGAGGAAGGGGGATTTGGAGCACCTGGTCACAACGGGAAAGCTGGAGGGAAAGAGAGCACCAGGTAGACCCAGGGAGAGAATGCTGGACGGACTTGCAGGGTGGCTGGGGATGAGGAGGGTGGGGGAGGTGCTAGGGGCAACGAGAGATAGAGATGGATGGAAGTCCATGGTCGCCAACGCCATGCGGCAGGGCACCTGATGATGATGATGATGATGATGACCTCACAACCCTACGGCCTCAGGGTTATGGGAAACCCGTTACGTGTGTGCGGCAAGGTCCGGAAAAGGTGGGAGAAGCCTTTTGTTTTTGCTCACGTTTTTCAGACGTGTGCGTTCACCCGTTACAGTACCGGCTATTGTTTTGGTACCCCAGTGTGACAGCCGTTCTGTTGGTATA
>JAPXFY010000025.1:60029787-60032287 GCA_030674185.1 Monoplex corrugatus
AGATGCGGTTGACAGATTTTATACTGGCTGGTCGGCTGTTTGTGTCTAGAATTTAACCTTTTGACTCCTGCACCATGTCCACAAGTATCCTGCATTGTCAACCATGCTAGAAAAGCTAAAACTGTTAGGAAGCTGGTGGGTGGGGTAAGGGAGTCAAAGGGTTAAGTTGCAGAAAGCACCATGCTAGAAAAGCTAAAACTGTTAGGAAGCTGGTGGGTGGGGTGGGGTAGTCAAAGGGTTAAGTTGCAGAAAGCTAGTGGATAGGGTGAGGGAGTAAAAGGGTTGAATTTTTGCAGTTGGTGGATAGAGTGTGGGAGTCAAAGGGTTAATCCCAAATATAACCGTTGGCTTGTTCGCTGCCCATCTGTTTGCTGCGTCAGTCATTCTGGTGGTGTGGGTCATTCTGGTGGTGTGGGTCATTCTGGTGGTGTTGGTAAGTCATTCTGGTGGTGTGGGTCATTCTGGTGGTGTCAGTCAGTCATTCTGGTGGTGTGGGTCATTCTGGTGGTGTGGGTCATTCTGATGGTGTGAGTCATTCTGGTAGTGTGGGTCATTCTGGTGGTGTGGGTCATTCTGGTGATGTCAGTCAGTCATTCTGTGGTGTTGGTCATTCTGGTGGTGTCAGTCAGTCATTCTGGTGGTGTCGGTCATTCTGGTGGTGTCAGTCAGTCATTGTGGTGGTGTGGATCATTCTGGTGGTTTGGGTCATTGTGGTGGTGTGGGTCATTCTGGTGGTGTCAGTCAATCATTGTGGTGGTGTGGGTCATTCTGGTGGTTTGGGTCATTGTGGTGGTGTGGGTCATTCTGGTGGTGTGGGTCATTCTGGTGGTGTCAGTCATTGTGGTGGTGTGGGTCATTCTGGTGGTGTCAGTCAGTCATTGTGGTGGTGTGGGTCATTGTGGTGGTGTGGGTCATTCTGGTGGTGTCAGTCATTCTGGTGGTGTGGGTCATTCTGGTGGTGTGGGTCATTCTGGTGGTGTCAGTCATTCTGGTGGTGTGGGTCATTCTGGTGGTGTGGATCATTCTGGTGGTGTGGGTCATTCTGGTGGTGTGGGTCATTCTGGTGGTGTCAGTCATTCTGGTGGTGTGGGTCATTCTTGGTGGTGTCAGTCATTCTGGTGGTATGGATCATTCTGGTGGTGTGGATCATTCTGGTGGTGTCAGTCAGTCATTCTGGTGGTGTGGGTCATTCTGGTGGTGTGGGCCATTCTGGTGGTGTCAGTCAGTCATTCTGGTGGTGTCAGTCAGTCATTCTGGTGGTGTGGATCATTCTGGTGGTGTGGATCATTCTGGTGGTGTGGGTCATTCTGGTGGTGTGGGCCATTCTGGTGGTGTCATTCAGTCATTCTGGTGGTGTGGGTCATTCTGGTGGTGTGGATCATTCTGGTGGTGTCAGTCAGTCATTCTGGTGGTGTGGATCATTCTGGTGGTGTCAGTCAGTTATTCTGGTGGTGTGGGTCATTCTGGTGGTGTCAGTCAGTCATTCTGGTGGTGTGGGTCATTCTGGTGGTGTCAGTCAGTCATTCTGCTGGTGTCAGTCAGTCATTCTGGTGGTGTGGATCATTCTGGTGGTGTCAGTCAGTCATTCTGGTGGTGTGGGTCATTCTGGTGGTGTGGATCATTCTGGTGGTGTGGATCATTCTGGTGGTGTCAGTCAGTCATTCTGGTGGTGTCAGTCAGTCATTCTGGTGGTGTGGGTCATTCTGGTGGTGTCAGTCAGTCATTCTGGTGGTGTGGGTCATTCTGGTGGTGTGGATCATTCTGGTGGTGTCAGTCAGTCATTCTGGTGGTGTGGGTCATTCTGGTGGTGTGGATCATTCTGGTGGTGTGGATCATTCTGGTGGTGTCAGTCAGTCATTCTGGTGGTGTCAGTCAGTCATTCTGGTGGTGTGGGTCATTCTGGTGGTGTCAGTCAGTCATTCTGGTGGGTGTCAGTCAGTCATTCTGGTGGTGTGGATCATTCTGGTGGTGTCAGCCAGTCATTCTTGTGGTGTGGGTCATTCTGGTGGTGTGGATCATTCTGGTTGTGTGGATCATTCTGGTGGTGTCAGTCAGTCATTCTGGTGGTGTCAGTCAGTCATTCTGGTGATGTGGGTCATTCTGGTGGTGTCAGTCAGTCATTCTGGTGGTGTCAGTCAGTCATTCTGGTAGTGTGGATCATTCTGGTGGTGTGGGTCAGTCATTCTGGTGATGTCAGTCAGTCATTCTGGTGGTGTGGGTCATTCTGGTGGTGTCAGTCAGTCATTCTGGTGGTGGGGTCATTCTGGTGGTTTGGGTCATTCTGGTGGTGTGGATCATTCTGGTGGTGTGGGTCAGTCATTCTGGTGGTGCCAGTCAGTCATTCTGGTTGTGTGGGTCATTCTGGTGGTGTGGGTCATTCTGGTGGTGTCAGTCAGTCATTCTGGTGGTGTGGATCATTCTGGTGGTGTGGATCATTCTGGTGGTGGGGTCATTCTGGTGGTGTCAGTCATTCATTCTGGTGGTGTCAGTCATTCATTCT
>JAPXFY010000025.1:60037287-60044787 GCA_030674185.1 Monoplex corrugatus
GTTTCAGTTTCTGATTGTCTCTAGTTTCAGTTTCAGTTTCTGATTGTCTGTAGTTTCAATTTCGGTTTCAGTTTCTCAAGATGACGTCTCCGCGCTCGGAACGAATTCTATATGCACTAACGTCACAGGTGCCACGTGTATGGAGATTATGGCACAAACTTAAGCCTGCACATAAACCCATGAGCTGGCCAGGTGCCATGTGTATGGTGATCATGGCACAAGCCTTAAGCCTGCACATAAACACATGAGCTGGCCAGGTCCTGAGGCCCTACCTAGACTGTTTTACCTGGTCTATATTTTATACTGGTAATTTATCAGCCTGTCACTGGAACAATCTTGGTTACGTGTAAATTTGTCATATTGGCAGATGTGATGCGTCTAGTGTGTCGGCTTCAGTCTGCACCGCTGGCTAGTACTGCTGTGGGAAAAGAAGAGCAAGGCGTAAGTCTCTTCCTGTCAGTACATAGCCTCTCCATCAGCAAGCCCTACGCTGTGCCTCCTCGTGGCGACAGGCGGTAACTGAGCACCTCACGGACTCAGGCTGAATCTCGTAGGACTCGGAGGAGGTTTGGCCCCCAGACGTGAGGCACGCAGGCCCACCGGCGTGTGGATACGCCCTGGTGCCCACGAACCAGACCCCCAAGCTATGGGTGAATAGCTCCACTGCCTTGTGGACATCTCGGGAGAGAGTAAGGCTAGCGGAGAGACCGTACACAAACCGATGGAAGGCAACGGGAAACCACCATCGTAATTTTTCCCAGGTTATCATGGACAGAAACAAAAATAAATCACAAATGCCTATCAATTAACATCAGGAAGAGAGTTCTTCAATGTTATATAGAACCAATACTGTTGTACGGCTGTAAGGCGTGGACAGTCAATAAACAAAGCCAGAACAAGATTGAGGCAGTCGAGATGTGGTTTCTAAGAAGAATGTTGAGAGTTCCATGGACAGCAAAGAAAACAAATGAGACAGTCTTGATGGAGGCAGACACAAGTAGATCACTCATAAGGAAGATTAGGAAAAGACAAGCAACATTTACAGGCCATTTTATGAGGAAGGGGGATTTGGAACACCTGGTCACAACGGGAAAGCTGGAGGGAAAGAGAGCACCGGGTAGACCCAGGGAGAAAATGCTGGACGGACTTGCAGAGTGGCTGGGGACGAGGGTGGTGGGAGAGATGCTGGGGGCAACGAGAGATAGAGATAGATGGAAGTCCATGATCGCCAACGCCATGCGGCAGGGCACCTGATGATGATGATGATGATGATGATGATGACATGTAAATGACAAGTATATCTGTGTACCTTGCTTTCAAAAAAGGAACATATATAATAATAATAATAATAATAATAATAATAATAATAATAATAATAATAATAATAATAATAATAATAATAAGAGACCATTTATAAGCGCACATCTCTGCCTACGGCGGAGCTTATGACGCTTTACAATCATTCACTCACAATATTTCAATCTCTCGGACCTCACGTACATACACTAAATACACAATACAAAGTAATAGAATAAATCCATAAAAATACTACATACGCTACAATCATACACGGATTCTCACGCAAGTCCAAATGCACCCCACAACCTCCACGGCTATACCCCAAAGTACTGTGAGGCACATTGGGCTCTATAATCACCCACCCCCACCCCCACCTACCTACTATAACATACACACACACTAACACACCTTTTCTACTATTAGGCTGGGGGGAAATGAGGTTGAACTTACTGATAATATTTTTGAAAGAGGTGAATTTTTAGAGCTGTTTTGAAAGAAGAAGTCGATTTTAGGTGTCGGATTTCAAAGGGAAGAGAGTTCCAGATAGTGGGGGCTGCGAAGGAGAAAGAGCGATGTCCGAATGTTTTTGTGCGCACGCGTGGAACACGGAGCAATCTGGTATCAGAAATGGAGCGGAGATTTCTAGAAGGAGTGTACACAGAGAGAAGATCAGCCAGATAGCGAGGAGAGAGACCAGAGAAAAAAGAGTGGCATAGTGAGGCAAGCTTATAGTCAATGCGAGCTTGAACAGGCAACCAGTGAAGGGATTTGAGAATAGGTGTGACATGATCATGCTTGCGGGAACGAGAAACAAGTTTAGCGGCAGAGTTTTGTACTTTTTGAAGTTTGTCTAATTGATTTTGAGGACAGCCAGAAAAGAGGGAGTTACAGTAGTCTAATTTGGAGAGAACAAAGGCAGAAAGAAATGTTTTGGTAGCGTCTTCTGAAAGTAAGTGGCGAATATAACTAATGCGTCTAAGGTCAATGTATGCTTTGCGGCAGACTGTCTGTACATGTGTTGAGATACTCATGTCTTTGCTGAAGTGGAAGCCAAGATTTCGTGCGGTAGAGGAAAAGGGAATATCTGTTGATCCAACGGTAAGAGATGTAGGAGTGGTAGACGGCAGAGACTTAAAAGAGGAAGAACAGAGGACAGCTTCAGTTTTCTCGTCATTTAGTTTTAGCTTGTTTTCGAGCATCCAGATTCGTATGTCGGTGATACAAAGTTCGAGAGAGGAAATGGCTGGGTTTATGTTCTCGGAGGAGTAGAGAGTTCAAGTTGAGTGTCATCTGCAAATGATTGATGTTCAGGAGAGTGAGACTGTATCAGGCCGGCAAGTTGTTGTGTATAGAGGACAAAGAGCACGGGGCCCAACACAGAACTCTGTGGGACCCCGTACAATAGTTCTTCAGATGTAAAGTTGAGGTTATTGACAAAGACAGATATATGTGACATATGTAAAGTAAATAAATAGATAAAGGTCCGAATCATAACACAACTAGCCATTCTGTTTAATTAAGCTCGTCTTGAGAAACTGAAACTGAAACTGAAACTGCGTGGAGAAAATAGCGTTATACGAGAACGACTTTTTACTTACCATCTTCGGTTTCTTACATCAAACGTTACAAAAGTTTGCAGAACCTGCGACATAGAAGCGCCGTTGTCTGCTGGAGTGAAGAGAGGGAGGGAGGAAGGGAATGGAGAGTGGGGCAGGGGTTAAGGTGGGAGGAATAACACGGGGGGGGGGGGGGAATGGGAGGAATAAAGTGGGGGGGGGCGTGAGTAGTGGGCGTGTTGCACGTGCTTTGCGTGACCGTGACAATGACAGGCATCGTCTATTGCATGTGCATCACTGTGCCTTGTCACTCTGTGTCGTCAGTGGGGGGTGGGGGTGTGGGTGGGGTGTGGGTGGGGGTGTGGGTGGGGTGTGGGTGGGGGTGTGGGTGGGGAATGGGGGTGGGGTTGTCATCTCTGTGGGTCAGCGTGTCCTCCTGAAAACTGATTACGGTCTGCCGTGATTTTGCTTCAAGGATGAAGTGGGATCTGTCTGTCTGTCAGACAGAGAGGAGTGAGAGAGAGAGAGGGGGGGAAGAGAGGGGGAGAGAGGGAGAGAGAGAGAGACAGGGAGAGAGAGAACGAGAGAGAGATAGAGAGGGTGAGAGAGAGGGAGAGAGAGAGAGAGAGAGGGAGAGAGAGAGAGAGGGAGTGAGAGAGAGAGGAGAAGAAGAAGAGAGAGAGAGCGAGAGAGAGAAGGAAAGAGAGAGAGAGAGAAAAACAGAGAGAGGGAGAGAGCGAGAGAGACAGAGACAGAGAGAAAGACCGAGAGAAGGAGAGAGCGAGTGAGAGAGAGAGAGAGAGAGAGAGAGACAGAGACAGAGACAGAGACACACAGACAGACAGACAGACAGAGAAGGGGTTAGAGCAAGAAAAGAGATCATCGGTGGGGCAGAGAGTGTGAGCTACATGAAAGTTACAAGACAGATTATTGTGTTTAGGTAAAGAAATTATCACCGCGCCATCACCCACGTTGATCAATTACGTTTTCGAACCTCACCACGAGAACAGGGAATAAAAGACCACAGAACCAGTGGCAGATTTCTGACAATACTGTGGTGATGAGTGTGGGGTTGATAGTGCTGATGCTACGGAAATCCACTTGGATTGAGACAGCATGACAAAACACTGCGCACGTTTTCGTAATTAACCCCTTGACTCCCGAACCCTGTCCATCAGCATCCCTGCATTGTCAACCATGCTAGCAGAGTAAAAACTTAAACATCAACTAAGTAACATAACTCTTGAGAGTCACGGAGTTATCATCTCCCATGTAGAATTTCTCAAACCCAACACAGTTTGCGCTACCCATTCAGCTAGCATAGACGCAGCCACAGAGGATAAAGTGGTAAGCTCAGAACATTCCTTAAAAAAAGGAATGCCCAAGTTACCCATGTACCCTGCAACTACGCTACACACAACCACGATGGTGGAGAGAAATTCATACAATATATTGGTCTTATGTTTAAGATTGACACAGTCTTTTATTCTATATGCAGGGTATATGGGTAACTTGGGCATTCCTTTTTTTTTATGGAATGTTCTGAGCTTACCACTTTATGCTTTGTGCTGCGTCTATGCTAGCTGAATGGGTAGCGCGAACTGTGTTGGGTTTGAGAAATTCCACGTGGGAGATAACTCCGTGACTCTCAAGAGTTATGTTACTTAGTTGATATTTAAAATTCTCTCTGCTTCCCTCTTATTTCCTTTGGTAAAATCTTAAACCTTTGTGACTCCCTCATCCTATCCATATAGGGTGAGGGAATCAAAGGGTTAAGTTTTCTGCAGTTGGCGAAATGGGTGCGGGAGTTAAAGGGTTAACATATAGCCAGGAGAGTCAGGAGTTTAGTGCGGAAACA
Source organism: Monoplex corrugatus (assembly GCA_030674185.1). NCBI lineage: Eukaryota > Metazoa > Mollusca > Gastropoda > Littorinimorpha > Ranellidae > Monoplex > Monoplex corrugatus. The sequence continues at coordinate 60,042,001 of JAPXFY010000025.1, forward strand.
CTTGCTTCACGGGGTTTTCTTCTCTGAAGGACCTTCTGCCGTCCGGATCTTCCCCCCAAATTTCTTACACACTAGGCCTACCTAGTGTCGGCCAGGCCCGAGAGATACACCTGAAGATTGGTCAGGCAATTCTAGCAGTGATGCAACCGTAAAGTGGATAAGACTCGACTGTGGTTTTAAGCACTTCCCAACGAACTCTAGCACATGCAGTTTTACATAGGAGTCGGTCAGGACCTCGAATCCACGACCTTCCAGGAGGAGTTCGTTGTACAGCCATTTAGCCATTTTGACTAGTCCCTGGGAGAACTTGTCTGCTAGGTATTTGACTCTCTGTCTGTCTGTCTGTCTGATGTCTGTCTGTTTGTCTCTTCTGTCTGTCTGTCTTTCTCTGTCTCTCTGTCTTGTCTTTTCTGTTCTTTGTCTGTCTGTCTGTCTGTCTGTTCTGTCTGTCTCTCTCTGTCTGTCTGTCTGTCTCTCTGTCTGTCTCTCTGTCTGTCTGTCTCTGTCTGTCTCTCTGTCTGTCTGTCTCTGTCTGTCTGTCTGTCGTCTGTCTGTCTGTCTGTCTGTCTCTCTGTCTGTCTGTCTCTTCTGTCTGTCTGTCTCTGTCTCTCTGTCTCTCCTCTCTTCTGCTGTCCTCTCTCGCTTTCTCTCTCTCTCTCCTCTCTCTCTCTCTCCTCTCTCTCTCCTCTCCTCTCTCTCCTCTCTCTCTCTCTCTCTCTCTCTCTCCTCTCTCTCTCTCTCCTCTCTCTCCTCTCTCTCTCCTCCTCTCCTCTCTCTCCTCTCTCTCTCTCTTTCCTCTCTCTCTCTCTCTCTCTCTCTCCTCTCTCTCTCTCCTGTCTCTCTCTCTCCTCTCTCTCTTCTCTCCTCTCTCTCTCTCTCTCTCTCTCTCCTCTCTCTCTCCTCTCTCTCTCCTCTCCTCTTCTCTTCTCCTTCTCTCTCTCCTCTCTCTCCTCTCTCTCTCCTCTCTCTCTCCTCTCCTCTCTCTCCTCTCTCTCTCCTCTCTCTCTCTCTTCTCTCTCTCTCCTCTCTCTCCTCTCTCTCTCTCATCTCTCTCTCTCTCCTCTCTCTCCCTCCTTCGCCCCCTTTCTCTCTGCCTGTCTGCATGTCCTCTGTTTTGATCTGTCCCCCTCCGTCTTGTTTTTAAGGAAAATCATTTCGTGTTTTTCTTTCTTTCTTTTTTTCCTCTTTGTGGCTCTAATTCAAACGTGCACTTCAATATACCTGTGAGCTTTTATACTGTCGTTTTTTTTTTCAAAACCCCGCCATTTAGGTAATCGTTTTCCGTTTTTCCTATTTCCATAACAAGCCATCGACCGCTGACAGAGCTAGCAGCATCTTGAAAGTGAATATTTGGTTTGCCCAGCGTGTCCACATGAAAGGGGTTCTGAGCACTAGGTCTGCACATAGGTTGAATTTGGATAGTGGCAAAAATTTCCTGTCGTAATTCACCTCACTTTGGAGATTGGCAAAAAAAAATTGCAGTCATAATCCATCACATTTTGGAGATTGGCAAAAAAATAATTCCGGTCATAATCCATCACACTGGAGATTGGCAAAAAAAAATTCCAGTCATAATCCATCACACTTTATAAATTGGCAAAAAAAAAAAATTCCAATCATAATCCATCACACTTTGGAGATTGGCAAAAAAAATTTCCAGTCATAATCCATCACACTTTGGAGATTGACCAAAAAAATGTCCAGTCATAATCCATCACACTTTGGAGATTGGCAAAAAAATTCCAGTCATAATCCATCACACTTTGGAGATTGGCCAAAAAAAAAAAATTCCAGTCATAATCCATCACACTTTGGAGATTAGCAAAAAAAATTCCAGTCATAATCCATCACACTTTGGAGATTGGCCAAAAAATTCCAGTCATAATCCATCACACTTTGGAGATTGGCCAAAAAATTCCAGTCATAATCCATCACACTTTAGAGATTGGCAAAAAAAAAAATGTCCAGTCATAATCCATCACACTTTGGAGATTGGCCAAAAAAAAAGAAATTCCAGTCATAATCCATCACACTTTGGAGATTGGCCAAAAAAAAAATTCCAGTCATAATCCATCACACTTTGGAGACTGGCAAAAAAAAATTCCAGTTATAATCCATCACATTTTGGAGATTGGCCAAAAAAAATTCCAGTCATAATCCATCACACTTTGGAGATTGGCAAAAAAAAAAAAATTCCAGTCATAATCCACCAGACATTGGAAACTGGCCAAAAATAAATTCCAGTCATAATCCATCACACTTTGGAGATTGGCCAAAATAAAAAAAAATTCCAGTCAATCCATTACATTTTGGAGATTGGCCAAAAAAAAAAAAATTCCAGTCATAATCCACCAGACGTTGGAAATTGGGAAAAAAAGTTCAGTCATAATCCACAAGACGTTGGAAATTAGCACCAAAAAAAAAAAAAAGTCCAGTCATAATCCACCAGATGTTGGAAATTGGAAAAAAAAATGTCCAGTCATAATCCATCACACTTTGGAGATTGGCCAAAAAAAAGAAATTCCAGTCATAATCCATCACACTTTGGAGATTGGCCAAAAAAAAAAAGAAATTCCAGTCATAATCCATCACACTTTGGAGATTGGCCAAAAAAAAGAAATTCCAGTCATAATCCATCACATTTTGGAGATTGGCCAAAAAAAAATTCCAGTCATAATCCATCACACTTTGGAGACTGGCAAAAAAAAAATCCAGTTATAATCCATCACATTTTGGAGATTGGCCAAAAAAAATTCCAGTCATAATCCATCACACTTTGGAGATTGG
>JAPXFY010000025.1:60052287-60054787 GCA_030674185.1 Monoplex corrugatus
TGTGCGTGTACGTGTGTAGCTCTTTACCAATTGTCCTGTGCTCGCGTGGTTGGCTCTGAACCAAGTGTTTTATCACCTTTCATCATCATTAGCAGATTCACAGCAACTCTTGTGTGGCCACATTGCTACGCTTCACTGAGCTGTGACTGTAGATGGCGCTGATGGCCGCCCGCCTCATGGCAAGAGCTGAAAGGTGGGGGAGAGATAAATATCATGTTTCAAAATGGTACATCCTTGTTCCTGCGCAGATACAGATGAAAAGTACGAGATCTTATGGTATCATGGTTTCGTACTGTTTTTTTTTTTTTAATGTTTTTGTTGTTGTTGTTGTTGTTGTTGTTGTGGCTTATGTAGGTGTGTCTTTTCAATCTTTATCCTTGTGTGAGGTTGTTGACCGTTGGGATTGACTTTCTGAATAAAGATCGGTGTAGACAAAGTTTCGTGAGATTTGATTTTATCAAGATTTTGCGCTATATAAATATTGTCATTATTATTCATTGTAATTATATGTATTATGTGAAAGTAATAGCTGTTTGAAAGTAAGAACATTTTTCTGCTGTTTCAATGTTTTTTTTTATAGCTATTTATGTGTATAAAACGTATGCTCAAATTTTTATTAAAATGGGTGAGAAAAAAAAAAAGATTCTTATCATTTGAGTGATGTGAGGAGCGAGGTGTTAGAGACTATTTTCTCAGGAAGCAACATTATGAGAGAGAGAGAGAGAGAGAGAGAGAGAGAGAGAGGAGAGAGGAGAGAGAGAGGGAAAAGAGAGAGAGACAGAGAGAGCAGAGAGAGAGACAGAGAATGAGAGAGAGAGAGAGAGAGAGAGAGAGAGAGAGAGAGAGGAGAGAGAGAGATGGAGAGAGAAGAGAGAGAGAAGACAGAGAGAGACAGACAGAGAGAGACAGAGAGAGCAATACAGAGAGAGAGACAGAGACCAATACACACAACAGAGAGAGAGAGAGAGAGAGAGATGAGAGAGAGAGAGAGAAAAGAGATGGAGAGAGAAAGAGAGAGAGAGAGAGACAGAGAGAGAGACAGACAGAGAGAGACAGAGAGAGCAATACAGAGAGAGAGACAGAGACCAATACACAAAAGACAGAGAGAGAGAGAGAGAGAGAAAGAGATGGGAGAGAGAAGAGAAGAGAGAGAGAGAGAGACAGAGAGACAGACAGAGAGAGACAGAGAGAGCAATACACAGAGAGAGACAGAGACCAATACAGAGAGAGAGAGAGAGAGAGAGAGAGAGAAGAGATGGAGAGAGAAGAAAGAGAGAGAGAGACAGACAGAGAGACAGACAGAGAGAGACAGAGAGAGCAATACAGAGAGAGAGACAGAGACCAATACACAAACAGAGAGAGAGAGAGAGAGAGAGAGAGAGAAAGAGGTGGGAGAGAGAGAGAGAGAAAGAGATGGGAGAGAGAGAGAGAAAGAGACAGAGAGAGACAGAAAGAGAGAGAAACAGAGAGAGACAGAGAGAGCAATACAAGAGAGAGACAGAGACCAATACACAAACAGAGAGAGAGAGAGAGAGAGAGAGACAGAGAGAGAGACAGAGAGGAAGAGGCGAACACACAGACAGACAGACAGACAGACAGAGTGTGTTAGCAGGTTTGTCGTGTGGAGTTGTGATCCTGTCAGTATTGATCCTGTGTATCCTGACGTCCTGTCCGACCCAGAGATAACGGACCTGGTGCCTGTCGTTCCCTGACATGTCAAAGTATCCGTCAGTGATGCTGAACTGATCCCTGTTGTCAGCTGTGTGTGTGTGTGTGTGTGTGTGTGTGTGTGTGTGTGTGTGTGTGTGTGTGTGTGTGTGTGTGTGTGTTGTGTGTGTGTGGTGTGTGTGTGTGTATGTGTGTTGTGTGTGGTGTGTGTGTGTGTGGTGTGTGTGTGTGTGTGTGTGTGTGTGTGTGTGTGTGTGTGTGTGTGTGTGTGTGTGAAAAGCCTTCTTACCAACAAATGCCTGTTAATTAACATCCGGAAGACAGTTAATGAATGTTATATAGAACCGATACCGTTGTACGGTTGTGAGGCGTGGACAGTCAACAAGCAAAGCCAGAGCAAGACTTAGGCAGCCGAGATGTAGTTTCTAAAAAGAATGTTGAGAGTTCCATGGACAGCAAAGAAAACAAACGAGACAGTCTTGATGGAGGCAGACACGAGAAGATCATTCATAAGGAAGAATAGGAAAAGACAGGCAACATTTATAAGCCATTTTATGAGGAAAGGGGAATTAGAGCACCTGGTCACAACGGGAAAGCTGGAGGGAAAGAGAGCACCAGGTAGACCCAGGGAGAAAATATTGGACGGACTTACAGGGTGGCTGAGGACAGAGAGGGTGGAAGATGTGCTTGCGGCAACAAGGGATAGATACATATGGAGGGCCATGATGACCAACGCCATGTGGAAGGGCACTTGATGATGATGATGATGATGATATGTCTGTCTATCTATCTGTCTGTCTATCCATCCATCTATCTATCTATCTGTCTGTCT
>JAPXFY010000025.1:60062287-60064787 GCA_030674185.1 Monoplex corrugatus
CTGTCTCTCTTTCGCTTTCTCTGTCCGTCTGTATGTCTGTTTCTCTCTCTCCTCCTCTGTCTTACTCTCTCTCTCTCTCTCTCGCTCTCTCTCGATCTCTCTCTCTCTCTCTCCGTTTTTGTGTCTGTCTGTTTCTCTCGCTCGCTTTCTCTGTGTTTCTTTCTGTCTCTCTGTTTCTCTTCTCTGTCTGTCTGTCTGTCTCTGTCTCTCGCTCTCTCTCTCTCTCTCTGTCTCCGTTTCTGTGTCTGTTTTTCTCTCTCTGTCTCTCTCTCTCTCTGTTTCTCTTCTCTGTCTGTCTGTCTGTCTGTATGTCTCTCTCTCTCTCTCTCTCTCTCTCTCTCTCTCTCTCTCTCTCATTCTGTGCTGTGACCGCAATCACACAATGCACAACAGAGACGACAGCAATATCGTGAGACTGCATTCAATCAGATGGCTGTGACAAAATGGCAGTGTGACAACAACAACTGTCAGTGGCACTGGAACAATTCACATAATTACAATAGGTTGTGCACTGTGATTGGAAAATTACACGTACATATATACAATAGGATGTGCATTACGATTGGAAAATCACACACATGTGCATTAAGATTGGAAAATCACACATATATAAAATAGGATGTGCATTAAGATTGGAAAATCACACACATGTGCATTAAGATTGGAAAATCACACATATATAAAATAGGATGTGCATTAGGATTGGAAAATCACACATATATACAATAGGATGTTTATTATGATTGGAAAATCACACATATATACAATAGGATGTGCATTAGGATTGGAAAATCACACACATGTGCATTAAGATTGGAAAATCACACATATATACAATAGGTTGTGCATTACGATTGGAAAATTACACGTACATACAATAGGTTGTTTATTATGATTGGAAAATCACACATATATACAATAGGATGTTTATTATGATTGGAAAATTACACGTACATACAATAGGATGTTTATTATGATTGGAAAATTACACGTACATACAATAGGATGTTTATTATGATTGGAAAATTACACATATATACAATAGGATGTTTATTATGATTGGAAAATTACATGTACATACAATAGGATGTTTATTATGATTGGAAAATTACACGTACATACAATAGGATGTGCATTACGATTGGAAAATTACACGTACATACAATAGGATGTGCATTACGATTGGAAAATCACACATATATACAATAGGATGTGCATTACGATTGGAAAATCACACATATATACAATAGGATGTGTATTACGATTGGAAAATCACACATATATACAATAGGATGTGCATTACGATTGGAAAATCACACATATATACAATAGGATGTGCATTACAATTGGAAAATCACACATATATACAATAGGATGTGCATTACGATTGGAAAATCACACACATATACAATAGGATGTGCATTACGATTGGAAAATCACACACATATACAATAGGATGTGCATTACAATTGGAAAATCACACATATATACAATAGGATGTGCATTACGATTGGAAAATCACACATATATACAATAGGATGTGCATTAGGATTGGAAAATCACACATATATACAATAGGATGTGCATTAGGATTGGAAAATCACACACATATACAATAGGATGTGCATTAGGATTGGAAAATCACACATATATACAATAGGATGTGCATTAGGATTGGAAAATCACACATATATACAATAGGATGTGCATTGGAAAATCACACATATATACAATAGGTTGTGCATTACGATTGGAAAATTACACGTACATACAATAGGTTGTTTATTATGATTGGAAAATCACACATATATACAATAGGATGTTTATTATGATTGGAAAATTACACGTACATACAATAGGATGTTTATTATGATTGGAAAATTACATGTACATACAATAGGATGTTTATTATGATTGGAAAATTACACGTACATACAATAGGATGTTTATTATGATTGGAAAATTACATGTACATACAATAGGATGTTTATTATGATTGGAAAATCACACATATATACAATAGGATGTGCATTACGATTGGAAAATCACACATATATACAATAGGATGTGCATTACAATTGGAAAATCACACATATATACAATAGGATGTGTATTACAATTGGAAAATCACACATACATACAATAGGATGTGCATTAGGAATGGAAAATCACACACATATACAATAGGATGTGCATTAGGAATGGAAAATCACACATATATACAATAGGATGTGCATTAGGAATGGAAAATCACACACATATACAATAGGATGTGCATTACAATTGGAAAATCACACACATATACAATAGGATGTGCATTAGGAATGGAAAATCACACACATGTGCATTAAGATTGGAAAATCAAGCACATAAACAATAGGATATGCACTGTGATTGGACAATTAAACATACATACAATAGGATATGCACTGTGATTGGACAATTAAACACACATACAATAGGACATGCGCTGTGATTGGACAATTAAACATACATACAA
>JAPXFY010000025.1:60079787-60092287 GCA_030674185.1 Monoplex corrugatus
TGTTTGTCTCTATGATAATACAAAATTTGGATTTTCTGTAATAATCATACATATCTATAAATAGGGAGATTATTAGATGTTTGTCTCTGTGATAGTACAAAATTTGGATTTTTCTATAATAATTTATGCTTGAATAGGGAAAGAGATTGTTAGAAGTTTGTCTCTGCGATTTTTCTGTCTGAGCCTACTCTTCTGTTGTTGTTTTTTTCTCTTTGCATGATTTGTCTAATCTTTCTGCCTGCCTTTTGGTTGTTCTTCATGAGACAGCCAGTGGCGTGTTGCCTGTGATGTGATGTCTGTGGCCTGTGTGTGTGTGTGGCCGTGAGTGTTGGACGCCTTTCATGTGCACTGAGGTGCAACCTGCATAGACTTTGTGCAAGTGGCAAGGCTTTGTGTGGGCCACGCACGTATCTCAAAAAAGTTGACGCATTTGTAGCAAAAAAAAAGTGCGATTACGCCCATTGTCACTGGAATCAATAAGCGCATAGTTGCCGTTGCAACACGCATATACACATCTAATCACACACGCACGCATATACACACATACACACATAACACACGCACGCATATACACACTACACTACACACGCCCCATATACACACAACACACACGCACGCATATACACACACATACACACAATTACACACACCACGCACGCACGCATACACCATCCATACACCAGCACAACAACATACACACACACCACGCACGCACACCACCACACACACAAGATAACACTCTCGCACGCATACGCACACACACACGCACGCCACACACATACATAGATACATATTGTATGTGTTCGATAAAGTCGTACGTACATTCAATTAGGAGTGATAATTGGGTACATGTATTAAGTGCATTTTTGGCTGTAGGGAAATATTCGAGAGCAATTTTAGACAATTTAGGCCTGTTTTTATATATATGTTTTATTGTCCTTAACTACGTTTAAATTTGTATCCAGGTATGTTTTCTTTTTAATCCCTTGTGCGATAGATTGGACGGAGTGGTCAACGCCAGGGGCATTTCCTTAGATTATGTGCGCGAATGCATTGATATGTGTACTTCAATTTCTTTTCCAGTTTTTCTCTGTTGAAGTATTGTGTATGGTTTTGAACTGGTTATAGCCCTGATATGGCTCTACGCAGTCGGCTGGGCTCTAAACAACAATGAGAATAACATAACTTCCTCGTAGGCAAATTCCATGTTTTGTGTTTGTTAAGCGTTCTGATGTTGCCCACACTGTGCGGGCGGTATGTCCCTGCATTGCCTACATACACCTGTCTGTGATGGGTGTGTATACTGGGTGTGTTCATTTTCCATAAGCCAGCCTATACTGACATCACTTAATATACACAGGTGATTTACGTGTAACCAAGATTATTCCAGTGATAGGCTGATAAACTACCAGTATAGAATATGTACTAGGTAAAACATAGGCTAGGTTGAGAGTTCTATGGACAGCAAAGAAAACAAACGAGACAGTCTTGATGGAGGCAGACACAAGAAGATCATTGATAAAGAAGATTAGAAAAAGACAAGCAACATTTCTAGACCATTTTATGAGGAAAGAGGAATCAGAGCATCTGGTCCACAACAGGAAAGCTGAAGGAAAGAGAGCACCAGGTAGACCCAGGGAGAAAATATTGGACTTGCAGGGTGGCTGAGGACAGAGAGGGTGGAAGATGTGCTTGCGGCGACAAGGGATAGATACATATGGAGGGCCATGATCGCCAACGCCATGCGGCAGGGCACTTGATGATGATGATGAGGAAGGGCCTCAGGACCTGGCCAGCTCATGGGTTTATGTGCAGGCTTAAGGACTTGTGCCATGATCACCATACACATGTCACCTGTGACGTTAGTGCGTATGGAATTCTTTCCTAGCGCGGAGACGTCGTCTTGAGAAACTGAAAAGGAAACTGAAAACTTAATAGGATTTTGAACGTGCAACTTTTTTTTTGAAAGATCATTGCACTCCAGGGAGGTTGCCTTTGTGTTCTCCTCTTTATTCCCCGTCCCATTTTCTACGCCACCATAATGGCCACAGAAGCTGGCACAGTTTTAAAGTGTATACTTGATGCTTTGCGTGCGAACACACACGGAGATTCAGGCGTTGACTTGTCCACGTATATGTTGACCTGGGAGATGGGAAACATCTCTGTCCTTTACCTAGCAGGCAGAATATATCTGGGTAGGATCGAACCTCAGACCTTCTGACTGGCAGTCTGATTTCTTACCCACAGGACTCCTGTGCTAATCAACAACCACGCTGGATCATGCTTAACCCTTTGACTCCAACACCCTGTCCACCAACTGCAAAATCTTAACCCTTTGACTCGTGCGCATTATCCACCAACTGCACAAACTTAACCCTTTGACTCCAGCACCCTATCTACCAACTGCAAAAAAACTAACCCTTTAACTCCCTAACCCTATCCACCAGCTTCCTGCAGCAAGCGGGTGGATAGGGTGAAGGGAGTCAAAGTGTTAACTTTTTGCCGTGCTAGCATGGTTGACAATGCAAGATGTTGGTGGACAGGGTGCGGGAGTTAAAGGGTTAACTGGCCATTCAGGAAACATGTCCTCAAACTGATACGATTGCCCCCCTCCTCCCTGTCTACCCTCCTCGCTCTGTGTGTGGTGTCTTCCCCTTAACCATTTGACTCCCGCACACTATCAACCAACTATAAAATTTTAACCTTTTGACTCCCTCACAACCAGAACAAGATTGAGGAAGATTAGGAAAAGACAGGCAATATTTATAGGCCATGTTATGAAGAAAGGGGAATTAGAGCACCTGGTCACAAGAGGAAAGCTGGAGGGAAAGAGAGCACCAGGTAGACCCAGGGAGAAAATATTGGTCAGACTTGCAGAGTGGCTGAGGACAGAGAGGTGGAAGATGTGCTTGCGGCGACAAGGGATAGATACATATGGAGGGCCATGATCACCAACGCCATGTGGCAGGGCACATGATGATGATAACCCTGCAGGAAGCGGGTGGATGGGGTGAGGGAGTCAAAGGGTTAACTTTTTGCTGTGTAGCATGGTTGACAATGCAGGATGTTGGTGGACAGGGTGCTGGAGTTAAAGGGTTAACCTGGCCATTCAGGAACATGTCCTCAAACTGATACGTCTGCCCCCCCTCCTCCCTGTCTACCCCCTCGCCCTGTGTGGTGGCTTCCCCTTAACCCTTTGACCCTGCACACTATCCACCATCATCCTGTATCGCCAACCATGCTATCAAAGCAAAAACTTAACCCTTTGATTCCCTCCCCTTTCCACCAGCTTCCTGCAGGAAGTGTGTGTGTTATGCCACCATTCGTGAGTGGTGTGTGTGTGTGTGTGTGTGTGTGTGGTGTGTGTGTGTGTGTGTGTGTGTGTGTGTTGTGTGTGTGTGTGCCATTTACTGCAGGAAGTGGTGGAAGGGTGAGGAATCAAAGGGTAAGTTTTTGCAGTTGGTGAAAAGGGTGCGGGAGTCAAAGGGTTAATTAAACAAATTCCGTGTGTGAATTGCAAATTGCAGCCAGTGTGGGCACGTTATCAGGGCCGTGACATCAAAGGGTTAATGGAGATTGTAGCGGCCCTGTGATTGAGTGATTTGCTTGAAGTCGGGTGGGGGGGGGGGGGGGAGAACAATATGCTTTGTCTGATTGTGTGGCTAGAAGGGTTTGAAGTGTTGTTAGGTGTTGTAAACAGTGGGGATAAATATCAAGTTGTTTGGCGGGGGTGAAGGGCCACATGCTACGCACGCGGTAATAATGGCGTGCGCGCGTGCACACGCACGCACACGCACACGCATGTAAACAGACAGACAGACAGACAGACACACACACACAACACAACCACACACACACACACAACACACACACACACACACAACACACACACACACACACACACACACACAACACACACACACACACACACAACACAACACACACACACACAACACACACACACACACACAACAACACAACACACACAAAACACAACGAAGAAAACAAAAAAGAAGACAACAAAAACAGAAGAAAGAAAAAAAAAAGAAGAAGAACGAAGAAAAAGAAGAAAAGAAGAAAAGAGAGAGAAGAAGAAGAAGAAGAAGAAAAGAAGAAGAAGAAGAAGAAGAAGAAGAAGAAGAAGAAAGAAGAAGAAGAGAAGAAGAAGAAAGAAGAAGAAGAAGAAGAAGAAGAAGAGAGAAGAAGAAGAAAGAAGAAGAAGAAGAAAGAAGAAGAGAAGAAGAAGAAGAAGAAGAAGAAGAGAAGAGAGAAGAAAGAAGAAGAAGAAGAAGAAGAAGAAGAAGAAGAAAAGAAGAAGAGAAGAAGAAGAAGAAGAAGAAGAAGAAGAAGAAGAAGAAGAAGAAGAAGAAGAAGAAGAAGAAGAAGAAGAAGAAGAGAAGAAGAAGAAGAAGAAGAAGAAGAAGAAGAAGAAGAAGAAAGAAGAAGAGAGAAGAAGAAGAAGAAGAAGAAGAAGAAGAAGAAGAAGAGAAGAAGAAGAAGAAGAAGAAGAAGAAAAGAAGAAGAAGAAGAAGAAGAAGAAGAAGAAGAAGAAAGAAGAAGAGAAGAAGAAGAAGAAGAAGAAGAAGAAGAAGAAGAAGAAGAAGAAGAAGAAAGAAGAAGAAAAAGGAGGAGGACAAGAAGAAGAAGAACGAAGAAGAAGAAGAAAGAAGAAGAAAGAAAAGAAAGAAGAAGAGCAGCAACAATGAGAATGAAAACGAACACATACACAAACACAAACCAAACAGGCATTACAGTTTTCCCACAGCCACAAATAACAGGGGAAAAAAAAGAGATAGAGTCCTCTCTTTAATACTAAACTGACTGGGAGGGGGGGGGGAGGGGGGGGGGGGGGGGGGGGGGGGAGGAAAACGGCATGGACGGTAGCACGATGCCTTATGACGTGTCTGTTTCAAACACAAGTCTTTGTGTCTTTGGGGAGGTTGCTGTGTGCGTTGTTCATAAAGATGTACTGTGCTTGTCTTTCATATCTATTTCTCTGGTTTATTTTGGTCTTTTTTTCTGTCTTGTGTTTCATCTTCCCCATGTTTTTTTCTCTAAATGTGATTATTTCATATTAAACAGAAGCTGTATGGTGGTGGTCGTTGATTTAACGTCTATTCACTAAAGTGATTTTAGACAGAAAAAATGTGGGGATAGAGGAAGAATGAAAAGATGTTTGAAAATAGTCAATCTTGAGAAATGATGAATCGCTCTCTCTGTCTGTCTGTCTGTCTGTCTGTCTCTCTTTCTATCTCTGTCTCTGCCTCTCTCACTGTTTGTCTCTGTCTCTCTTTCTATCTCTGTCTCTGTCTGTCTGTCTGTCTGTCTGTTCGTCTGTCTGTCTGTCTCTCTCTGTATGTGTGTATGTGTGTGTGTGTGTGTTTTGTGCGTGTGTATGTGTGTGTGTGTGTGTGTTTATGCCACCATTCGTGTGTGTGTGTGTGTGTGTGTGTGTGTGTGTGTGTGTGTGTGTTTATGCCACCATTCGTGTGTGTGTGTGTGTGTGTGTGTGAGGGTGAGTGTGTGTGTGTGTGTGTGTGTGTTTTATGCCACCATTCGTGTGTGTGTGTGTGTGTGTATGTGTGTGTGTGTGTGTGTGTGTGTGTGTGTGTGTGTGGTGTGTGTGTGTGTGTGTGTGTGTGTGTGTGTGTGTGTGTGTTTATGCCACCATTCGTGTGTGTGTGTGGTGTGTGTGTGTGTGTGGTGGGTTGTGTGTGTGTGTGTTATGCCACCATTCTGTGTGTGTGGTGTGTGTGTGTGTGTGTGTGGTGTGTGTGTGTGTTGTGGTGTGTGTGTGTTGTGTTGTGTTTATGCCACTTCGTGTGTGTGTGTGTGTGTGTGTGTGTGTGTGTGTGTGTGTGTGTGTGTTGTGTGTGTGTGGTGTGTGTGTGTGGTGTTGTTGTGTGTGTGTAGTGATGTTTGTGACATGTGGTGTGTGTTGTATGTGTGTGTGGTGTTGTGTGTGTGTGTGTGTTGTTGTGGTGTGTGTGTGTGTGTGTGTGTGTGGTAGTTATGCACTCATTCGTGAGGGTTGTATGTGTGTGGTGTGTGGTGTGGTGGTGTGTATGTGTGTGTGTGTGTGTGTGTGTGTGTGGGTGTGTGTGTGTGAAGATATATTGACAGCTATATTGACTCACAATAGACAGAGCTTTGTGAACAGTGTGTGTGGCTCAGTGTGCTCGATAGCCCTATAAATGATTCAGTGTTCCTGTCTTGTGTCTGAACTGTCTGTGTGCTGTCTACCTTCCTGTTCTCACCTAATAATAACAACAATCCCTCAAACCACTGGCATTAGGGCAGCAACGACGATACTCCACTCCGGCTTCTTCTTCTTCTAATAATATGCTCTCTATAATTTTCCATTGCTTTTATTCTTTCTTCCCATTTATAGCCGTGTGCGTGTGCGTGTGTGCGTGTGTGTGTGTGTGTGTGTGTGTGTGTGTGTGTGTGTGCGCGCGTGCGTGCGTGCGTGCGTGCGTGTGTGTGCGTGCGTGCGTGTGTGTCTGTTTTAGCGCTTAGATTTGATTTTATCAAGATTTTGCGCTATATAAAATATTGTTATATATATATATATATATATATATATATATATATATATATTATATATATTTATATATATATATATATATATATATTCTTCTTCCAGGGAAGTGACCGCAATCAACCAGTTGATTATTCTGTCACTTTGGAGGAGGTCGGAAACATGTGTGGGGCGCGGGGGGGGGAGGGGAGCCTATTAAGAGAGTTTGGAGGCCTTGACACAAAGGCATCGATGGTTGTGGATTCACGACGCTCTGGGCAGGCTGTTCCAGTCGCGGATTGTTCGTGGTAGAAAAGTCTGTTGTTGGTGTTGTGTGGCGGCAACTGGGTTGGTTATATTGATGGTTCGTGGCCTCTACCTCTGGCGGGCTATGGCAGGCTCCATCCTTTGCTTCATTTTGTTCATGCACACTGGACCAACGTTTTGTGGAAGCCAGTCAGCACAGCAAACAAATGGATAATAATACGGGACTAAAAACTTCCCTGCCGCCTCGTCCAGTGGGTAAGAAATGAAGTTTTTAGTCCTGTTTTTATTATCTATTGTTTGGTGTCTGTGATCTGTATGTGACGTGCGTTCGCGCTTGACAAAGCCTAGTTGGCCGAAAATTTGCGCTTGTTTTGTATTGTTTTGTTTTGTTGGACACGCGCTTATATTGGTTTTTCTTGTTCTCCTGGTTCCTGTAACAAGGTTTTTGTTTGTATATCCCGGGAGTGGATCGTTTAGCCATGTACCCAGCACTCAACCTGCAGGACCAGCCCATCACGCTTTGTCTCAGCCCTGTGACCTTTGATTTGTCTGGCTTGAGTGGCCCCAGTCAGGAGCCCAGTCTACCGCCGGTAAGCATAGCTCTGGCACTCCCTGGGGCATGCAAGACCCCCACCGCATTCCTCTCCCTCCCCCTCCCCCCGCTCTTCCATCACTACGATTTGGCGATCTTTTCAGTGCCTGATCAAAGACGGGTGTTCTTGTTCTGTGTCTGTGTTTCTGCTTAATTGTTAAAGAGAGCACCAGGTAGATAGACCCAGGGAGAAAATATTGGACGGACTTGCAGGGTGGCTGAGGACAGAGAGGGTGGGAGATGTACTTGCAGCGACAAGGGATAGATTCGTGTGGATGGCCATGATCGCCAACGCCGTGCGGCAGGAGGGCACA
Source organism: Monoplex corrugatus (assembly GCA_030674185.1). Taxonomy (NCBI): domain Eukaryota; kingdom Metazoa; phylum Mollusca; class Gastropoda; order Littorinimorpha; family Ranellidae; genus Monoplex; species Monoplex corrugatus. The sequence goes on from JAPXFY010000025.1 coordinate 60,087,481, forward strand.
TGATGATGATGATGATGATGATGATGATGATGATAATGATAACGCGATTAACCACAGTTGCCAAACCGATTCTGTGCAGAACATTCTGACTCATCATGGAGAAACGCCAGGAATTTCATGTCCCTGAATCGTGAGTGTTGTTGGCTGCAGTGAGACGTTTGACAGTATCGTTAGACCTTTGCTGTGGAGGATACAACTCATATGACATCCCCAAGATTGTAGTCAAGCAACAGAAGACATCAGTAGCACTCATTGAGTCATCTTTGACTTCTGTTTGGGCAGTATCAAATGCAGAATTTACAGCGAAACACGATTTTAACAGATAATGTTATTCATAAGAGTGAAATACTCATGAGCAGGAAATTCATGAACCAGAGTTGCCGTTCAGCCACCACAGATTTAACTGGAATAATAATAATGATGATAATAATAATAATAATAATAATAATAATAAAGGCAAAACTTATGAAGTTTACAAATGCCAAGCGTTGGTAAGATTCTTCATTAGTTCAACACTCTCATGTTCAAGACTTATAGTCAGTTGTTCAGTATTCTTTGTTGCTTAGCACTAACTTAGTTAATCTTTTTCAACAGTCTTCGATGTTCAAAGATTTACAGTTACTTGTTCAATATTCTTTGATGTTCAGTACTAAGTTCGTTTACTTATCAGCAATCTTTGATGTACAGATTGTTGATGTTCGGTATTTGCAGTCAAGGTTTTAATGGTCTTTCAAGCTCAGCACGAATAATCAACTTTAAAAAAACATTTTTTCAGCATTTTTCGACATTTTATATTTAATCAACTTTTCATCATTCTTTGATATTCTAAATACTCTTTCTATTGCGTCAGACTACTGCTCATGACTGTGTTTTTTCTAGGTGGAGGTACGTGACGATATAGGTGAGTACATAGTAAGTGGTGGTTGAACGTGCGCGTCGGTGGTGGTCAAGGTCACTCTGCAGTATAGTTACAACAGGACGCCCAAGACAGCACAAGCGAACTTTGCGGTCAGTCTGATGCATGGTTTGACACAAACTCTTGGTCAACTGCAAAGGCAGAGCTCGCCTTGGACATGAACTACACCACCTCAGCATCAAGACATCCATTATTGTTCACTGCACTGCTCAAAAGCGGCAAATGTGTCTACAACCTGGATCGTCAGGATGATCGTTCATGACAGTCGATAATTAGAGACACGGGACAAGAAATGGTAACTCACGATTTTATAACTGATCATGGTCTTGCTTGATCGAACCAGCCGTCATTTTGCGTGACGTAAGGTGTCTGAAAGAGTTTCAAAACACAAGTGACAGCATGTGAGATCCAGAGCCATCTGCAGGCTTTGTACGCCGGTCTGCTGGTGAGTGAGGTAAGCAGACAGACAGACAGCGTGTCTGAGCAAGTAACCGATCTTTCACTTCGTGTCTCTGGTGAAGCAGACAGCAAAGCAATCAGACAGACAGAGTGCTTTGAGCGAGTACTGGATCTTTCATTTCGTGTCTCTGGTGAAGCAGACAGCAAAGCAATCAGACAGACAGAGTGCTTTGAGCGAGTACTGGATCTTTCACTTCGTGTCTCTGGTGAAGCAGACAGCAAAGCAATCAGACAGACAGAGTGCTTTGAGCGAGTACTGGATCTTTCACTTCGTGTCTCTGGTGAAGCAGACAGCAAAGCAATCAGACAGACAGAGTGCTTTGAGCGAGTACTGGATCTTTCATTCGTGTCTCTGGTGAAGCAGACAGCAAAGCAATCAGACAGACAGAGTGCTTTGAGCGAGTACTGGATCTTTCACTTCGTGTCTCTGGTGAAGCAGACAGCAAAGCAATCAGACAGACAGAGTGCTTTGAGCGAGTACTGGATCTTTCACTTCGTGTCTCTGGTGAAGCAGACAGCAAAGCAATCAGACAGACAGAGTGCTTTGAGCGAGTACTGGATCTTTCATTTCGTGTCTCTGGTGAAGCAGACAGCAAAGCAATCAGACAGACAGAGTGCTTTGAGCGAGTACTGGATCTTTCACTTCGTGTCTCTGGTGAAGCAGACAGCAAAGCAATCAGACAGACAGAGTGCTTTGAGCGAGTACTGGATCTTTCATTTCGTGTCTCTGGTGAAGCAGACAGCAAAGCAATCAGACAGACAGAGTGCTTTGAGCGAGTACTGGATCTTTCATTTCGTGTCTCTGGTGAGGATGGCAGTGAAATACACATAACGACAGCCTGCTCTGAGCGAGTAACGGATCTTTCACTTTATGTCTCTGGTGAGGCGGGCAGTGAAGTACCTGTTGTCAGACAGTAGCGTGCTCTGAGCGAGTTACGGATCTTTTACTTTATGTTTCTGCTGGTGGCGGGTAGTGAAGTACCTGTGATCAGACAGCGTGCTCTGATCGAGTAACCAATCTTTCACTTTATGTTTCTGGTGGGGCGGGTAGTGAAGTACCTGTAGACAGCATGCTCTGATCGTATAACCAATCTTTTACTTTATGTCTCTGGTGAGGCGGGCAGTGAAGCACCTGTTGTCAGACAGGTAGCGTGCTCTGACCGAATAACCGATCTTTTACTTTATGTTTCTGCTGGTGCGGTAGTGAGAGTACCTGTAATCAGACAGCATGCTCTGATCGAGTAACCGATCTTTCACTTTATGTTTCTGGTGAGGCGGATAGTGAAGTACCTGTAATCAGACAGCATGCTCTGATCGAGTAACCAATCTTTCACTTTATGTTTCTGGTGAGGCGGGTAGTGAAGTACCTGTTGTCAGCATGCTCTGATCGAGTAACCAATCTTTCACTTTATGTTTCTGGTGAGACGGGTAGTGAAGTACCTGTTGTCAGCATGCTCTGAGCGAGTAACCAATCTTTCACTTTATGTTTCTGTGAGAGCGGGTAGTGAAGTACCTGTTGTCAGCATGCTCTGAGCGAGTAACCAATCTTTCACTTTATGTTTCTGGTGAGACGGGCAGTGAAGTACTTGTAGTCAGCATGCCTTGAGGAGTAACCAATCTTTCACTTTATGTTTCTGGTGAGACGGGTAGTGAAGTACTTGTAGTCAGCATGCTCTGATCGAGTAACCAATCTTTCACTTTATGTTTTTGGTGAGACGGGTAGTGAAGTACTTGTAGTCAGCATGCTCTGATCGAGTAACCAATCTTTCACTTTATGTTTCTGGTGAGGGGCAGTGAAGTACTTGTAGTCAGCATGCTCTGAGCGAGTAACCAATCTTTCACTTTATGTTTCTGGTGAGACGGGCAGTGAAGTACTTGTAGTCAGCATGCTCTGAGCGAGTAACCAATCTTTCACTTTATGTTTCTGGTGAGACGGGCAGTGAAGTACTTGTAGTCAGCATGCTCTGATCGAGTAACCAATCTTTCACTTTATGTTTCTGGTGAGGCGGGTAGTGAAGTACCTGTTGTCAGCATGCTCTGATCGAGTAACCAATCTTTCACTTTATGTTTCTGGTGAGACGGGTAGTGAAGTACCTGTATCAGTCAGCATGCTCTGATCGAGTAACCAATCTTTCACTTTATGTTTCTGGTGAGGCGGGTAGTGAAGTACCTGTATCAGACAGCATGCTCTGACGAGTAACCAATCTTTCACTTTATGTTTCTGGTGAGTGGGCAGTGAAGTACTTGTAGTCAGCATGCTCTGATCGAGTAACCAATCTTTCACTTTATGTCTTCTGGTGAGACGGGTAGTGAAGTACCTGTATCAGCATGCTCTGATAGAGTAACCAATCTTTCACTTTAGTTTCTGGTGAGACGGTAGTGAAGATACCTGTTGTCAGCATGCTCTGATCGAGTAACCATCTTTCACTTTATGTCTCTGGTGAGACGGATAGTGAAGTACTTGTAGTCAGCATGCTCTGAGTCGAATAACCAATCTTTACTTTATGTCTCTGGTAAGGCGGGTAGTGAAGTACCTGTAGTTAGACAGACAGCGTTCTGAGCAATAACCGATCTTTCACTTTATGTCTCTGTTGAGGCGGGCAGTGAGATAGACAGGACAGCGAGAGCTGAGGGAGAGTAACCGATCTTTTATTTCATATCTCTGGTGAGGCGGTGAGACAGACAGACAGACAGACAGACAAAAACAGACAGACACACAGACAGACAGACAGATAGCGTGCTGTGTGAGCGAGTAACCGATCTTTGAATTTATGTCTCTGGTGATGTTTGTGTGGGATAGGTGGCTGAACGATCAACATGTGCACGCGCTGTCAGCTGACTGATAACAGGTGGCGCCACCTTACCGCTCAGACCGCCACGTCTGCAGACAGATGCGCTGTCTTTTCTTTCAGCGTATGAATTCCGTCAGAGAGGGGAAATCGTTGTCTGTGTACGTTCCCTGATACATTTTGATAGTTTCCATTTTGTGTAGATATAGCAGTAGACCGAGAATACTGTACTGTAGTGTTGAGTCAGCGTTTTAGATAAGGCGATACATTGTCGATGGTTTCTTTTTCAAGTAGATAGGAGAAAAAGGATCTAATATCTTCGTTCTTGTGAAAAACAAAACAAAACAAAACAAAACAAAATCAACGAAACAAAGCAAACAAAAAAGCAAGCAAGCGTGCATGTATCCAATCCTTTCCTACTGACCCACCCCCCCAAAAAAACAACAACAACAACAACGAAACACACGCACGCGCGCGCGCGCGCGCACACACACACACAACACACACACACACACACACACACACACACACACACACACGCACACATACACATACACAACACGAAACAAACAAACAAACAAGCAAACAAACAAACAACAACAACATCAACACACAAACAACGATAACAACAAACAGACAACAA
>JAPXFY010000025.1:60094787-60097287 GCA_030674185.1 Monoplex corrugatus
TGTGTGTGTGTGTGTGTTTGTGTGTGTGTTGTGTGTGTGTGTTTGTGTGTTTGTGTGTGTGTGTTTGTGTGTGTGTGTGTGTGTGTGTGTTGTATGTGTGTGTGAGTGTGTGTGTGAGTGTGTGCGTATGTGTGTGTGTGTGTAAGTGTGTATTGTGTGTTTGTGCGCGTACATAGGTGTGTTGTGTGTGCGCGCGCGAGTAGATGTGGTGTATGTATATTTGTGTTGTGTGTGTGTGTGTATGTGTGTGTGTGTGTGTGTGTGTGTGTGTGTGTGTGTTTTGTTTGTGTGTGTTGTGTGTGTGTTACGTGTGTGTGTGTATGTGTGTGTGTGTGTGTGTGTGTGTGTGAGAGAGAGAGAGAGAGAGAGAGAGAGATCCGAGACACAGAGAGAGAGACAGAGACAGAGACAGAGGGACAGAGAGAGAGAGATCCGAGAGAGAGAGAGAGAGAGAGAGACAGACAGAGAAAGAGAGAGACAGAGAGAGAGACAGAGAGAGAGAGGGCGAGAGAGAGAGAGAGAGAGAGAGAGAGAGGAGAGAGAGAGAGAGAGGTGTGTGTGTGTGTGTGGTGGTATACCGGTGTTGATATCGTGTTTCAGCGTGTTGAAGTATTTGTTTACAGGAGACAGGCTTTAACTGGACCTAGGTAAACCGATTAGCTGGCGTTGTACTTGTTCTCGCCTGACAGAACGTGCACAGTAATAGCTGACGCTATGAGAAGGAAGTGGGCTGAAGTCTGTCTGTCTGTCTGTGCCTCTGTCTGTCTCTCTGTCTGTCTCTGTGTTTCTGAGATTAGCTCGCCTGACAGAACGTGCACATTAAGCTGACGCTATGCATATGAGAAGGAAGTGGGCTTCAGTCTGTCTGTCTGTCTGTGCCTCTGTGTGTCTGTCTGTCCGTCTGTCTGTCTGTCTGTCTCTGTCTCTCTCCCTTTCTTTCTCTCTTTCTCTAGCAGTCTGTCTGTTTGTCTGTCTGTCTGTCTCTCTTTCTCAAGACAGAACATATACAGGGCTGCTTCCAAGGAATATGGAAGTAACCCTGTATATGTTCTGTCTTGTCTATGTGCGTGTGTGTTTGGTCAGTTCAAGAATAAAAGACTGAGTCAATCTTGAACATAAGACCAATATATTGTATAAATTTCTCTCCACCATCGTGGTTGTGTGTAGCGAAGTTGCAGGGTATATGGGTAACTTGGGCATTCCTTTATTAAGGAATGTTCTGAGCTTACCACTTTATGCTTTGTGGCTGCGTCTATGCTAGCTGAATGGGTAGGTAGCGCAAACTGGGTAGGCAGCGCAAACTGTGTTGGGTTTGAGCAATTCTACATGGGAGATAACTCCGTGACTATCAAGAGTTATGTTACTTAGTTGATATTTAAAATTCTCCCTGCTTCCCTCTTATTTCCTTTGGTATTACATATATTCTTTGGAAGCAACCCTGTATATGTTCTGTCTTGTCTATGTGTGTGTGTGTTTGTCAGTTCAAGAATAAAAGACTGTGTCAATCTTGAACATAAGACCAATATATTGTATAAATTTCTCTCCACCATCGTGGTTGTGTGTAGCGTAGTTGCAGGGTATATGGGTAACTTGGGCATACCTCTTTTTTAAAGGAATGTTCTGAGCTTACCACTTTATGCTTTGTGGCTGCGTCCATGCTAGCTGAATGGGTGGGTAGCGCCAACTGTGTTGGGTTTGAGAAATTCTACATGGGAGATAACTCCGTCACTCTCAAGAGTTATGTTACTTAGTTGATACTTAAAATTCTCCGTAGGCCCTGCTTCCCTCTTGTTTCCTTTGTCTAAACATCATTTTATCAGGAATTACAGACGATATAGTCTCCATTCATTGTTCTGACAATCGTCCATTGTCATCGCTCCACCTCGTTTTGTTTCATGTGATGATTCCGGTAGGTCACTACGACCTTGAAAGTACAAAATCTGGATATTCTGATAGCAAGCAAAAACTCCGTGTAATCGAAATTTTCTGATGGGAAACAAAAACCTCATATCTATCTATCTATGTATCTATCTATCTCTATGTATGTATGTATGTATGTATGTATGTATGTATCTATATCTGTCTGTCTATCTATCTATCTATCTCTATGTATGTATGTATGTATGTATGTATGTATCTATATCTGTCTGTCTATCTATCTATCTATCTCTATGTATGTATGTATGTATGTATGTATCTATATCTGTCTGTCTATCTATCTATCTATCTCTATGTATGTATGTATGTATGTATGTATGTATCTATATCTGTCTGTCTATCTATCTATCTATCTCTATGTATGTATGTATGTATGTATGTATGTATGTATCTATATCTGTCTGTCTATCTATCTATCTATCTCTATGTATGTATGTATGTATGTATCTATATCTGTCTGTCTATCTATCTATCTATCTCTATGTATGTATGTATGTATGTATGTATCTATATCTGTCTGTCTATCTATCTATCTATCTCTATGTATGTATGTATGTATGTA
>JAPXFY010000025.1:60102287-60104787 GCA_030674185.1 Monoplex corrugatus
GCATTGACTCTACCCTCTCCATGAACAACTTTGTTTCTCAAACTGCCAGATCTTGCTACTATCATCTCCATCGTATAAGGCTGATCAGGAAGTATCTCTCTGTCGAAACAACTGCAAAACTCGTTCTCTCCTTCATAATGTCTCGCATTGACTATTGCAATTCACTCCTGTCTGGTCTTCCTGCCTCCACCATTCACATCCTACAGCGCATTCAAAACAATGCTGTACGCCTTGTACTCAAAAAGAAAAAAGCTGACCACATATCTCCTCTCCTGGCACAACTTCACTGGCTCCCTGTATCAAAGCGCATACAGTACAAACTAGACACCATGTGCTACAAAAGCCTCAATAACGCAGCCCCCGATTACCTGTCAAGCCTACTTGAGATCTATCTTCCCTCACGTACCCTCCGCTCTGCCTCCGATCCTCTGACTTTTCGCTTTCCACGCACTAAGCTCAATACCTATGGTCCACGAGCCTTCTCTGTTTCTGGTCCACTCTCCTGGAACAAACTTCCTCTCTCAGTCCGTCAGCAACCTACTTTTGTCTCCTTCAAGTCCGCTCTCAAAACTCACCTTTTCTCCTCCGCATAAAATCCTAACCCCCCTCTGCAGCCTGTCTCCGCTCGGAGGGAATCACATGGTTATAATATATAATTGTATATGCTATGCTCTCTATAATTTTCCATTGCTTTTATTCTTGCTTTTATTGCTTTTATTCTTTCTCCCCATTTATAGCCATGCGTGTGTGTGTGTGTGTATGTGTGTGTGTGTGTGTGCGTGCGTGTGTGTGCGTGCGTGCGTGCGTGCGTGCTTGCGTGTGTGTCTGCTTCAGCGCTTAGATTTGATTTTATCAAGATTTTGCGCTATATAAATATTGTAATTATTATTATTAATTATAATATTCTCAGGTTTGTTTAAGAAGAGTGACTATGTGTGGATTGTGTCTACGACAGACTATAAAGCTATGTGTGGATTGTGTTTATAATAATTATGCTCAGGCTTGTTTAAGAAGACTGGATTGTGTTTGTGACAGACTATAAAGCTATGCGTAGATTGTGTTTATGATATGCTGAGGCGTGTTAAAGAAGACAGACTATGTTTGGAATATGTCTGCGATAGACTATAAAACTATGTGTGGATTGTGTCTACGACAGACTTTAAAAATATGTGTGGATTGTGTTTATGATATGCTGTGACGTGTTTAAGAAGACAGACTATGTGTGGATTGTGTCTGTGATATGCTGTGACGTGTTTAAGAAGACAGACTATGTGTGGATTGTGTCTGTGATATGCTGTGACGTATTTTAGAAGACAGACTATGTGTGGATTGTGTCTGTGATATGCTGTGAACGTGTTTAAGAAGACAGACTATGTGTGGATTGTGTCTGTGAGTCTATGATATGCTGTGACGTGTTTAAGAAGACAGACTATGTGTGGATTGTGTCTGTGATATGCTGTGACGTGTTTAAGAAGACAGACTATGTGTGGATTGTGTCTGTGATATGCTGTGACGTGTTTAAGAAGACAGACTATGTGTGGATTGTGTCTGTGAGTCTATGATATGCTGTGACGTGTTTAAGAAGACAGACTATGTGTGGATTGTGTCTGTGATATGCTGTGACGTGTTTAAGAAGACAGACTATGTGTGGATTGTGTCTGTGAGTCTATGATATGCTGTGACGTGTTTAAGAAGACAGACTATGTGTGGATTGTGTCTGTGAGTCTATGATATGCTGTGACGTGTTTAAGAAAACAGACTGTGTATGGATTGTGTCTGTGATATGCTGTGACGTGTTTAAGAAGACAGACTATGTGTGGATTGTGTCTGTGAGTCTATGATATGCTGTGACGTGTTTAAGAAGACAGACTATGTGTGGATTGTGTCTGTGATATGCTGTGACGTGTTTAAGAAGACAGACTATGTGTGGATTGTGTCTGTGATATGCTGTGAACGTGTTTAAGAAGACAGACTATGTGTGGATTGTGTCTGTGATATGCTGTGAACGTGTTTAAGAAGACAGACTATGTGTGGATTGTGTCTGTGAGTCTGTGATATGCTGTGACGTGTTTAAGAAGACAGACTATGTCTGGCTTGTGTCTACGATCTACTGAGACTTGTTTAAAAAAAAAGGAAGAAGAACTTATGAAGGCACGGGAATTATCAGTGGGCTATATATAATTATCAGTGGGCTATATATAATTATCAGTGGCTGTAAATAATTATCAGTGGGCTATATATAATTATCAGTGGGCTATACGTAATTATCAGTGGGCTATATATAATTATCAGTGGGCTATATATAATTATCAGTGGGCTATATATAATTATCAGTGGGCTATATATAATTATCAGTGGGCTATATATAATTATCAGTGGGCTATATATAATTATCAGTGGGCTATACATAATTATCAGTGGGCTATACGTAACTATCAGTGGGCTATATACAATTATCAGTGGGCTGTAAATAATTACCAGTGGGCTATATACGATTATC
>JAPXFY010000025.1:60109787-60112287 GCA_030674185.1 Monoplex corrugatus
CCATATCTAACTGATCAAAAGTAAAGTAGTACCCATATCTATCTGATCAAAAGTAAAGTAGTACCCATATCTAACTGATCAAAAGTAAAGTAGTACCTATATCTAATTGATCAAAAGTAAAGTAGTACCCATATCTAACTGATCAAAAGTAAAGTAGTACCCATATCTAACTGATCAAAGTAAAGTAGTACCCATATCTAACTGATCAAAGTAAAGTAGTACCCATATCTAATGATCAAAAGTAAGTAGTAACCATATCAACTGATCAAAGTAAATGAGTATCATATTTCATGAATCAAGGAGTAAAGTAGTACTCATATTCAATGAATCAAGAGTAAAGAATAACTATACTCATCGAATCAAGAGTAAAGTTATACCCATATCCAGTGAATCGAATGATAAGGAGTATCATTTCAATAATTCAAGAGTAAATGAGCATCCATACCCTGTGAATCAGGAGTAAAATTGTACCCATACCAATAAATCAAGAGTAAAGGAATACCCATACCTTGTGAATCAATGGTAAGAGAATACCCATACCAGTATTTCAAGAGTAAAGGAATACTCATACCCTTTTTGTATCAGGAATTAAGGAGTACCCCTACCCGGTTTACCAGGACAAAAGGAGTACCGGCTACCCATTATACCAGGACAAAAGGAGTACAAAAGGAGTACCGCTACCCATTAAGGAGTACCAAAGGAGTACCTACCGTTTACCGACTAAAGGAGTACAAGGAGTACACTACCCGTTACCGACACAAGGAGTACAAAAGGAGTACCCTACCTGTTGTACCCGGACAAAAGGAGTACCAAAGGAGTACACATACCTTTTACCGACTTAAAGGAATACAAAAGGAGTACCCTACCTGTTGTATCCGGACAAAGGAGTACCAAAGGAGTACACATACCCGTTTTACCAGGACTAAAGGAGTACAAAAGGAGTACCCTACCGTTGTACGACTAAAGGAGTACCAAAGGAGTACTACCCGTTTACCAGGACTAAAGGAGTACCAAAGGAGTACCCTACCCGTTGTACCGACAAAGGAGTACAAAGGAGTACACATACCTTTTACCAGGACTAAAGGAGTACAAAGGAGTACCGCTACCCGTTGTACCAGGACTAAAGGAGTACCAAAGAGTACCGCTACCCGTTTTACCAGGACTAAAGGAGTACAAAGGAGTACCGCTACCGTTGTACCGACAAAGGAGTACCAAAGGAGTACCTAACCCTACCCGATGTATCGGCGCTACAGAAGGTGATGGACCAGACGGGGCTGAGGAGCCTCGCTCCATGTCTGACTTTGGTGGTAAGTGACTTGTGCTGCATTCCGTCCACCTGTCTTTGGGTCTGCTTGCTTGATACTCTGTCCTTAACATGCTTTGTGTCAGTCTTTGGGACATCGTCCTGTCTTGTGTCTGTCTAGTCTTGTCTCTGTCTTCTGTCCTTTCTCTCTGTCTGTGCCCTTTCTCTCTGTCTTTCTTCTTCTGCTTTCTCTTGTCTTATCTGTCTGTCTGTCTGTGTCTGTCTCTGTCTCTCTCTGTGTCTGTGTCTGTGTCTGTCTGTCTCTGTCTCTCTGTCGTCTGTTTCTCTCTGTTCTCTGTCTCTCTGTTGTCTCTCTGTGTCTCTGTCTCTGTCTGTCTGTGTCTGTCGTCTGTTTGTTCTCTGTCTGTTTGTCTGTCTGTGTCTCTGTCTCTGTGTCTCTGTCTCCTGTTTCTGTCTCTGTTTGTCTCTGTCTGTCTCTGTGTCTGTCTCTGTTTTCTGTCTGTTGTCTCTGTCTCTGTCTGTCTCTGTCTCTGTGTCTCTGTCTCTGTCGTCTGTCTCTGTGTTGTCTGTCTCTGTCTCTCTGTGTGTCCCTGTCTCTGTTTGTCTGTCTCTGTCTGTATGTCAATGTCTGTCTGTCTCTGTCTCTCTGTGTATCTCTGTCTCTGTCAGTCTGTCTTTCTCTGTCTGTGTCTCTCTCTTTGTGTCTGTGTGTGTGTCTCTGTCTCTCTCTTTGTGTCTGTCTCTGTGTGTGTGTCTCTCTCTCTGTGTCTGTCTTTGTGTCTATGTCTCTGTTTCTCAGTCTGTCTGTCTGTCTGTCTCGCCTCTCTGTGTGTCAGATACGCTGGACGGGACCCACAGCAACAATGCCTCACCACTGGTCAAACAATCACACCCCCCCCCCCCTAGCCCCAGACGCCACACGATAGTTATTTCACCAAGCAGAAGAGGGGCGGGAAAGGTGGAGGTTGTCCATGCGCTTCATGACCTATTCGGACCCAGTCATCAGTTGTTTACACAAAGTCTGATGACAACGTAACACACTTTATGATTTTCTCTTTATCACAACTTGACCGCGTAAGACTCTTCTCATTTTCTGCTTATCAAAACCTGACCATATAATATTACCGTATAAGACTGTTCTCATTTTCTGCTTATCAAAACCTGACCATATAATATTACCGTATAAGATCTTCTCATTTTCTGTTTAGCAAAACCTGACTGTATTAGACTGTTCTC
>JAPXFY010000025.1:60122287-60124787 GCA_030674185.1 Monoplex corrugatus
ATATATATATATATATATATATATATATATATATATATATATATATATATATATATACATTTTTTGTCCTAGCGTTCGAAGAAGTAATCAAGCCATTCTAGCAGTCTGGCATTTTATACAAATAACTATGACCAAAAAAATCCAACTTTTGTATTTTTCAAGATCACAGTGACATTGCAGCCTGGTTTGAAATAAATTGTCACAAACGATGATGATGATGATGATGATAAGGCATCATCATCATCATCATCATCATCATCATCATCATCATCATCATCATCATCATCATCATCATCATCATCATCATCATCATCATCATCATCATCATCATCACCATCATCATCATCATCATCATGATGATCATCATCATCATGAGCCCTGCCGCATGGTGTTGGCGATCATGACCCTCCATACGAATCTGTCCCTTGTCGCTGCAAAGTACATCTCCCACCCTCTCTGTCCTCAGCCACCCTGCAAGTCCGTCCAACATTTTCTCCCTGGGTCTACCTGGTGTTCTCTTTCCCTCTAGCTTTCTTGTTGTGACCAGGTGCTCTAATTTCTCTTTCCTCATAAAAATATCCTGTCAATGTTGCTTGTCTTTTCCTAATCTTCTTTATTCATGATCTTCTTGTGTAAACAATGAGTACAGATGTTAAATATTGTCTGAAGTACCTGACAAAGTACTATTCAAAGCCTTTTTTTTTTTTTAAATATGTCGATGTTTGGTGCTTTCTCTTCATTTGTATGATTAGACAATGAAGCTTTTACCTTGCAAAGTTTAGCGACTCCTCCGGTTTATATGAGACAATCCCCTCATCCTTCTTTAAAAAAAAAAAAAAGAAAAAAAAAACACCTTGTAAGTAGCTCTTATTTTATTATATACATAATTTAATGAACATTGCATTTAATCAAACCAAACCATTTCCTGTAAGAGCGGTGCTTCAGGGCTATCTATAGCGTCATGTTGAAACTGGGTCGGCGAAACAAAACTAAAAGAGAGGGAGAGGGAGCGGTGTGTAGCCAGTGGGTGAGTGAGGCAGCAATGACATACAGTATGTGTTATGTGAAAACAGTAAGCTTGTGGTCTGGTCACGGTGATCGTCGTCTTCAGACAGGTGGGGGTATATATATTATAGAGTTGGGTAGTTAGGCCATCATGCTGGTGTTAAGACAGGTGACAGTCCCATTGTTATGTCAATGTCACACGAGGGTTTTAGACTGTCTGTCTGTCTGTCTGTCTCTGTCTGTCTGTCTTTCTGTCTCTCTCTCTCTCTCCTCTCTCTCTCTCTTCTCCTCTCTCTCTCTCCTCTCTCTCTCTCTCCTCTCTCTCTCTCCTCTCTCTCTCTCTCTCTCTCTCTCTCCTCTCTCTCTCCATCTCTTCTCTCTCTCTCTCTGTTTGTCTCTGTGTGTCTGTCTGCCTTTCTGTCTGTCTGTCTGTCTCTCCCTCTCTCCATCTCTTCTCTCTCTGTGTGTCTGTCTCTGTCTGTCTGTCTGTCTGTGTCTGTCTCTTTCTCTCTCTCCTCTCTCTCTCTCTCCTCTCTCTCCTCTCTCTCTCTCTCTCCTCCTCTCCTCTCTCTCTCTCTCTCCTCTCTCTCTCTCTCTCCTCTCTCTCTCTCTCTCTCTTCTCTCTCTCTCTGTTTGTCTCTGTCTGTGTGTCTGTCTGCCTTTCTGTCTGTCTGTCTCTCTCTCCCTCTCTCCATCTCTTCTCTCTCTCTGTGTCTGTCTCTGTCTGTCTGTCTGTCTTTCTGTCTCTCTCTCCCTCTTTCTCTTTCTCCATCTCTTCTCTCTCTCTCTTTCTGTCTCTGTCTGTCTTTCTTTCTCTCTCTCTTTCTCTCTCTCCTCTCTCTCTCTCTCTCTCTCGCTCTCTCCATCTCTTCTGTCTGTCTGCCTGTCTGTCTGTCTGTCTGTCGGTCTCTGTCTGGCTGGCTGTCTGTCTGTCTGTCTGTTGTTTGCTGCCTGTCTGTCTATCTGTCTGTCTGTCGGTCTCTGTCTGCTGCTGTCTTTCTGTCTCTTTCTTTCTCTCTGTCTCCCTTCTCTCTCTCTCTCTCTCTCTCCATTTCTTCTCTCTCTCTGTTCTGTCTGTCTGTCTGTCTTTCTATCTCTTTCTTTCTCTCTCTCTCTCTCTCTTCTGTCTGTCTCTGTCTTCTGTCTGTCTTTCTGTCTGTCTGTCTGTCTTTCTGTCTTCTCTGTCTTTCTGTCGCTTCTCTTCTCTCTTTCTCTCTCTCTCTGTCTGTCTGTGTCTGTCTGTCTGTCTGTCTGTCTTCTGTCTCTCTCTGTCTCTCTCTCTCGTCCTCTCTCTCTCTCTCTTCTCCTCTCCATCTCTTCTCTCTCTCTCTCTCTTTCTGTCTCTGTCTATCTGTCTTCTGTCTCTGTCTTTCTCTCTCTCCTCTCTTTCTCTCCCCTCTTTCTCTCTCTCGCTCTCTCCATCTCTCTCTCTCTCTCTCTTTCTGTCTCTGTCTGTCTGTCTGTCTGTCTCTGTCTTTCTCTCTCTCCTCTCTTT
>JAPXFY010000025.1:60134787-60142287 GCA_030674185.1 Monoplex corrugatus
GGCAAAGTGGGCAGGTGAGTGGAGTGGTGGTAGTGTGTGTGTGTGTGTGTGTATGTGTGTGTGGTGTGTGTGTGTGTGTGTGTAGTGTGTGTGTATGTGTGTGTGATGTGGTGGTGTGTGTGTTGTGTGTGTTGGTGTGAGTGAGTTTTGATTATGGTGGGTCGTCGTGTTGTGTTTGTGAGGTATCCGCAGTTATTGCTCTCCGGTATCACATGTTGTTCGTGATTGATGTTATTTTGGTGGATATCCTTTCGGTAATTTGTCGTGGATTATCTGATGTGGTGTTAATTCTGGTATTTGTGGTTGTGTTGTTGATTCTGTATTTGTGATGTGTTAATATTCTGTATTTGTTGGTGTGTTAATTCTGTATTGTGTGTGTGTTAATTCTGTATGTTGTGGTGTGTTGATTCTGTATTTGTGATGTGTTGTTAATTCTGTATTTGTGGTGTGTTAATTCTGTATTTGTGGTGTGTTAATTCTGTATTGTGGGTGTTATCTGATGTGGTGTTAATTCTGTATTGGTGTGTATTTGTATTTGTGGTGTGTTTAATTCTGTATTTGTGTGTGTGTTAATTCTGTATTTGTGATGTGTTAATTCTGTATTTGTGGTGTGTTAATTCTGTATTTGTGGTGTGTTAATTAATTCTGTATTTGTGGTGTGTTAATTCTGTATTTGTGGTGTGTTGAATTCTGTATTTGTGGTGTGTTAATTCTGTATTTGTGGTGTGTTAATTCTGTATTTGTGATGTGTTATTAATTCTGTATGTGTGGTGTGTTAATTCTGTATTTGTGGTGTGTTAATTCTGTATTTGTGTGGTGTGTTGAATTCTGTATTTGTGATGTGTTAATTCTGTATTTGTGGTGTGTTAATTCTGTATTTGTGGTGTGTTAATTAATTCTGTATTTGGTGTGTTAATTCTGTATTTGTGGTGTGTTAATTCTGTATTTGTGGTGTGTTGATTCTGTATTTGTGGTGTGTTAATTAATTCTGTATTTGTGTGTGTGTTAATTAATTCTGTATTTGTGATGTGTTAATTCTGTATTTGTGGTGTGTTAATTAATTCTGTATTTGTGTGTGTTAATTCTGTATTTGTGATGTGTTAATTCTGTATTTGTGGTGTGTTAATTATTCTGTATTTGTGATGTGTTAATTCTGTATTTGTGGTGTGTTAATTCTGTATTTGATGTGTTAATTCTGTATTTGTGGTGTGTTAATTCTGTATTTGTGATGTGTTAATAATTCTGTATTTGTGATGTGTTAATTCTGTATTTGTGTGTGTTAATTCTGTATGTGTGATGTGTTTAATTCTGTATTTGTGGTGTGTTAATTCTGTATTTGTGATGTGTTAATTCTGTATTTGTGGTGTGTTTAATTCTGTATGTGTGATGTGTTAATTCTGTATTTGTGGTGTGTTGATTCTGTATTGTGATGTGTTAATTCTGTATTTTGTGTGTGTTTAATTCTGTATTTGTGGTGTGTTGAGATTAATTCTGTATTTGTGGTGTGTTAATTCTGTATTTGTGGTGTGTTAATCGTTTTGGGTGTTAATTCTGTATTTGTGGTGTGTTAATTCTGTATTTGTGTGGTTAATTCTGTATGTGTGTTAATTAATTCTGTATTTGTGGTTGTGTTACATTTATTATTCTGTATTTGTGTGTGTTAATTCTGTATTTGTGGTGTGTTAATTAATTCTGTATTTGTGATGTGTTAATTCTGTATTTGTGATGTGTTAATTCTGTATTTGTGGTGTGTTAATTAATTCTGTATTTGTGATGTGTTAATTCTGTATTTGTGGTGTGTTAATTCTGTATGTGTGAGTGTGTTAATTCTGTATTTTGGTGTGTTATATTCTGTATTTGTGATGTGTTAATTCTGTATTTGTGATGTGTTAATTCTGTATTTGTGGTGTGTTTATTCTGTATTTGTGATGTGTTAATTCTGTATGTGTGGTGTGTTAATTCTGTATTTGTGGTGTGTTTATTCTGTATTTGTGTTGATTGTTATTTCTGTATTGTGTGGTGTGATGTGTTAATTCTGTATGTGTGGTGTGTGTGATTTGGTGTATTTGTGATGTTGTTTAATTCTGTATTTGTGGTGTGTTGATTCTGTATTTGTGATGTTTGTGTTTAATTCTGTATTTGTGATGTGTTAATTCTGTATTTGTGTGTGTTTAATTCTGTATTTGTGTAATTCTGTATTTGTGGTGTATGTTAATTGTGTATATTGTGTGTGGTTTAATTCTGTATTTGTGGTGTGTTAATTCTGTATGTGTGATGTGTTAATTCTGTATTTGTTGATGTGTGTTAATTCTGTATTTGTGATGTGTTTAATTCTGTATTTGTGATGTGTTAATTCTGTATTTGTGTGTGTGTTATTTGTGTATTAATTCTGTATTTGTTGTGTGTTAATTCTGTATTTGTGGTGTGTTAATTCTGTATTTGTGGTGTGTTAATTCTGTATTTGTGGTGTGTTTAATTCTGTATGTGTGGTGTGTTAATTCTGTATTTGTGGTGTGTTAATTCTGTATTTGTGGTGTGTTAATTCTGTATTTGTGGTGTGTTAATTCTGTATTTGTGGTGTGTTGATTCTGTATTTGTGATGTGTTAATTCTGTATTTGTGGTGTGTTAATTCTGTATTTGTGATGTGTTAATTAATTCTGTATGTGTGGTGTGTTAATTCTGTATTTGTGGTGTGTTAATTCTGTATTTGTGATGTGTTAATTAATTCTGTATTTGTGGTGTGTTAATTCTGTATTTGTGGTGTGTTAATTCTGTATTTGTGGTGTGTTAATTCTGTATGTGTGGTGTGTTGATTCTGTATTTGTGGTGTGTTAATTCTGTATTTGTGGTGTGTTAATTCTGTATTTGTGGTGTGTTTAATTCTGTATTTGTGGTGTGTTTAATTCTGTATTTGTGGTGTGTTAATTCTGTATTTGTGGTGTGTTAATTCTGTATTTGTGGTGTGTTAATTCTGTATTTGTGGTGTGTTAATTCTGTATTTGTGGTGTGTTAATTCTGTATTTGTGGTGTGTTAATTCTGTATTTGTGGTGTGTTAATTCTGTATTTGTGGTGTGTTAATTCTGTATTTGTGGTGTGTTAATTCTGTATTTGTGATGTGTTAATTAATTCTGTATGTGTGGTGTGTTAATTCTGTATTTGTGGTGTGTTGATTCTGTATTTGTGGTGTGTTAATTCTGTATTTTGTGGTGTGTTAATTCTGTATTTGTGGTGTGTTAATTCTGTATTTGTGGTGTGATATTTCAGGATCTGTGATCAGTTTCCTGCTCAAGGATGTATTGAGTTACCACAAGAGTTGTGAGCAGTAAACCAAAGATTTATTGGTTTATTCTGGGATTTGTGAACAATTACTTACCCCAGGATTTGTGAACAATTACTTACCCCAGGATTTGTGAACAATTACCCCAGGATTGGTGTACTTTTACCCCAGCATTTGTTCATAGTTATCTCATGATTTATTCACAGTTGCGTCAGGATATGTGAACAGTTGACCCAGGATTTGTTCACAGTTAACCCAGGATTTGTTCACAGTTGTCGCAGAATTTGTTTCACAGTTATCCCAGGATGTGTTCACAGTTACCAAGGATTTGTGAAAATTACCCCAGTATGTGTGAATAATTAACCAGGGCTTGTTCAGTTACCCCAGGATTTGTTCACGGTAACCACAGGATTTGATCACAGTTATCCAGGGAGTTGTTTGCAGTCACCCCAGGATTTGTTCACAGTTATCCCAGGATTTGTTCACGGTTATACCAGGATTTGTGTACTGTTACCCCAGGATTTGTTTCACCGTTATCCCAGGATTTGTGTACTGCTACCCCAGGATTTATTTACTGTTACCCCAGGATTTGTTCACAGTTACACCAGGATTTGTGTACTGTTACCCCAGGATTTGTTCACAGTTACCAGGATCTGTTCACAGTTACCCCAGGATTTATTTACTGTTATCCCAGGATTTATGACAGTGTAGGATGAGCGACGAATCAGGTAAGTTATGCACACGCTGTTTGTGTTGGTTTCTAAAGTGTTTGTCAAAATTTATTCCGTGCGAGTCGACGTCAAATGAAAGAAACAAAAACAAACGTTCTATAACTTTCTATAATGTTTGACTGTCTCTCGGGTCTTTCTCAAGCGTGATTTGCCGATAGTCCATTGATTAACTCTTTGACTCCCGCACCCAATCCACTGACTGCGAAAACTTAACCCTTTGACTCCCTCATCCTATCCAGCTTCCTAAAAGCTTAACCCTTTGACTCCCTCATCCTATGCACCAGCCTCCTGCAGGAAGCTGGTGGATAGGATGAGGGAGTCAAAGGGTTATTTTGCTTTGCTAGATTGGTTGACGCTACAGGAATCTGTTGAACAGGGTGCGGGAGTCAAAGGATTAAGGAACTCGTCTTCCAGTTTTTGAAAGGTCGTGTGTCTGCTCGTGCTTCTTCTTGGTGGATGAAGGGTGGAAATGTGTGTGTGTGTGTGTGTGTGTGTGTGTGTGTGTGTGTGTGTGTGTGTGTGTGTGTGTGTGTGTGTGTTGTGTGTGTGTGTGTGTGTATGTGTGTGTGTTTGTGTGTGTTGTGTGTGTGTGTGTTGTGTTGTGTGTGTGTGTGTGGTTTGTGTGTGTGTGTGTGTGTTTGTGTGTGTGTGTGTTTGTGTGTGTGTGTTTGTGTGTGTGTGTGTGTGTGTGTGTGTGTGTTTGTGTTGTGGTGTGTGTGTGTGAGTGTGTGTGTGTGGCTGTGTGTGTGTGTGTGTGTGTGTGTATGTGTGTGTGTGTGTGTGTGTGTGTTGTGTTTGTGTGTGTTTGTGTGTGTTTATGTGTGTGTTTTGTGGTGTGTATGTGTGTGTGTATGTGTGTGTGTATGTGAGTGTGTTTACGTTTTTATGAATGTGTTTGTGTGTTTGTGTGTGTGTGTGTATGTGTGTATGTGTATGTATGTGTGGTGTGTGTGTGTGTGTGTGTGTGTTCGTTCGTTCCTTGATTTAACGTCTTTTCACTATAAGTGCATCTTCCGGTGGATAAAGAGTGGAAATGTGTGTGTGTGTGTGTGTGTGTTGTTGTGTGGCGGCGCGCGCGCGCGTGTGCATGCGTGCGTGTGTGTGTGAATGGTGGAAGTATTTTCCGATCTGCCGGGTCAACATTTGTGCAGGCCTGCATTAAAACCAGAGAGAACCTGTGAGCGACGTCAGTATATATAGCGGCTAGCGGGAACACGAAAACACCCACCAATGCACACACCACAAAACAGGAATATGTGACTGCCATACTGTTAAGTTAGCCCCCAAACCAAAACAAGTGCGACAGCAAACAGGAACCAGAAAAACCAACACCCCAAAAAACACGAAAAAAGAATAAGAACGCGTATTTAATACAACAAGACAAGACAGGCGCAAATTTTCTGCCAACTGGCCTTTGTCAAGCGTAAGATCACAAACACACAAACACCAGATACAAAAAAATAAGCAGAAAAAGACTAGGAGAAAAAGGCAAGGAGAAAAAGACTAGGAGAAAAAAGACTAGGAGAAAAAGACAGAAAAAGACTAGGAGAAAAAGGCTAGGAGAAAAAGACTAGGAGAAAAAGAGACTGGGAGAAAAAGACAAGGAGAAAAAGAGACTAGGAGAAAAAGACTAGGAGAAAAAGCTAGGAGAAAAAGGCTAGGAGAAAAAGACTAGGAGAAAAAAGACTGAGGAGAAAAAGACTAGGAGAAAAAGAGCTAGGAGAAAAAGACTAGGAGAAAAAGGCTAGGAGAAAAAGACTAGGAGAAAAAGAGACTAGGAGAAAAAGACTAGGAGAAAAAGGCTAGGAGAAAAAGGACTAGGAGAAAAAGACGAGGAGAAAAAGACGAGGAGAAAAAGACTAGGAGAAAAAGACTAGGAGAAAAAGGCTAGGAGAAAAAGATATAGAGAAAAAGACTAGGAGAAAAAGACTAGGAGAAAAAGACTAGGAGAAAAAGACTAGGAGAAAAAGGCTAGGAGAAAAAGGCTAGGAGAAAAAGACTAGGAGAAAAAGACTAGGAGAAAAAGACTAGGAGAAAATGACTAGGAGAAAAAGACTAGGAGAAAAAAGCTAGGAGAAAAAGACTAGGAGAAAAAGACTAGGAGAAAAAGACAAGGAGAAAAAGACTAGGAGAAAAAGACTAGAGAAAAAAGACTAAGAGAAAAAGACAAGGAGAAAAAGACTAGGAGAAAAAGACTAGGAGAAAAAGACTAAGAGAAAAAAGACTAGAGAAAAAGACAGGAGAAAAAGACTAGGAGAAAAAGACTAGGAGAAAAAGACAAGGAGAAAAAGACTAGGAGAAAAAGACTAGGAGAAAAAGACTAGGAGAAAAAGACAAGAGAAAAAGACTAGGAGAAAAAGGACTAGGAGAAAAAGACTAGGAGAAAAAGACTAGGAGAAAAAGACTAGGAGAAAAAGACTAGAGAAAAAAGACTAGGAGAAAAAGACTAGGAGAAAAAGACTAGGAGAAAAAGACTAGGAGAAAAAAAAGGAGAAAAAGACTAGGAGAAAAAGACTAGGAGAAAAAGAACTAGGAGAAAAAGACTAGGAGAAAAAGACTAGGAGAAAAAGACTAGGAGAAAAAGACTAGGAGAAAAGGACTAGGAGAAAAAGACTAGGAGAAAAAGACTAGGAGAAAAAGACTAGGAGAAAAGACTAGAGAAAAAGACTAGGAGAAAAGACTAGGAGAAAAAGACTAGGAGAAAAAGACTAGGAGAAAAAGACTAGAGAAAAGACTAGAAAAAAGACTAGGAGAAAAAGACTAGGAGAAAAAGACTAGGAGAAAAAGTAGATAAAGACTAGCAAAAAAGACTAGGAGAAAAGACTAGGAGAAAAAGACTAGGAGAAAAAGACTAGGAGAAAAAGACTAGGAGAAAAAGACTAGGAGAAAAAAGACTAGGAGAAAAAGACTAAGAGAAAAAGACTAGGAGAAAAAGGCTAGGAGAAAAAGACTAGGAGAAAAACTAGGAGAAAAAGGCTAGGAGAAAGACTAGGAGAAAGACTAGAGAAAGACTAGGAGAAAAAGACTAGAAAAAAGACTAGCATAAAAAGACTAGGAGAAAAACGACTAGGAGAAAAAGACTAGGAGAAAAAGACTAGGAGAAAAAGACCAAGAGAAAAAGACTAGGAGAAAAAGGTTAAGAGAAAAAGGCTAGGAGAAAAAGACAAGGAGAAAAAGACTAGGAGAAAAAGACTAGCAGAAAAAGACTAGGGAAAAGATTAGGAGAAAAAGACTAGGAGAAAAGAAAAAAATTAACCCCCATCCACCCCACCCCAAAGAAAAAAGAAAAATTATACACTTAGAACTCAAAACCACCACTTGTTCGTTAGTGCATGGCGGGGCTGCACCCTGCCAAGCGGGAAAACCGTACGCTCTGCATTCCAGTAAATTTGTTTACAAATGGAAACGACTCGAGACAACTTCACGACTTCCATATGTTACATACTTCGTATTGAAATGATTTAATTGAATACATATATGTTTTTTTTTA
>JAPXFY010000025.1:60149787-60154787 GCA_030674185.1 Monoplex corrugatus
AAAGAAAAACAAAACCAAAGACCACACAATAAATGATTCCTTTTCTCACACTGGACCGAGCAGCAGGGAAGTTTCAGTCTTTTTCTCCAAGTTTTTGTATATGGTGTTTGTTTGTTTGTTTGTTTGTTTGTTTGTAATCTTACGCTTGACAAAGGCCAGTTGGCCGAAAATTTGCGCCTGTCTTGTCTTGTTGTGTATTAAAGACGCGTTCTTATTCTTCTTTCGTGTTTTGTTGTTGTTGTTGTTGTTGTTGTTGTTGTTGGTTGGTTCCTGTTTGCTTGAACGCGGGCAGTCACGCTTGTTTTGGATTTAATTAATAAACGTTTCGTTAGAATTTTCTCAGAGTATTAGAGTACGGCGTGACCCTCAACCCCATTCCACTCCACCTCCCCCTCCCCCTCTCCCCTCCTCTGTTTCCCCCCTTCTTGTGGCGTGGTTTACGTGGTTTGACGTTTCTGTCCTCAGGTAACCACGCACCGTGAACTTTTGGCACTCTTGCTGCTGGTTGTAAGAGAGATTTGCTACAGAATCAGAACGTGCGAAGTGATGTGTACATATGTGTGTATATAGAGAGGTACTATTTACGTCAGTGAGTAAAAATAGTCCCCTGAGGAAGACGTAATAGCGTACAGAATACGAGGGAAATATTTTTCACGTCCTAAAAATCTATCTGTCTTATCTGTGTATTATCTATTGATTTGTCTGTCCTAATATCTGTCTGTCTTATTTGTCTATTATCCATCGATTTATCTGTCTGTCTGTCTGGGCTAGTTGGTAGAGCCATGGACTCAAGATCTGATGTCTTGAGTTCGATCCCAGCCTGCAATATTAAAAAACTGGCATGTTGGCTGCCCGTCTTAATGTTTCCATCATTCTGTGGTGTCAGCTTAGTGTTTGATGGGTCCACTGGCTGTTGGCTGTCCATCTTAATGTCTCCATCATTCTGCTGGTGTCAGCTTAGTGTTTGATGGGTCCACTGGCCTGTTGCTGTCCATCTTAATGTCTCCATCATTCTGCTGTGTCAGCTTAGTGTTTGATGGGTCCACTGGCCTGTTCGCTGTCCATCTTAATGTCTCCATCATTCTGGTGGTGTCAGCTTAGTGTTTGATGGGTCCACTGGCCTGTTGGGTGCCCGTCTTAATGTTTCCATCATTCTGGTGGTGTCAGCTTAGTGTTTGATGGGTCCACTGGCCTGTTCGCTGTCCATTTTAATGTTTCCATCATTCTGGTAGTGTTTGATAGGTCCCTTTTCCCTGTTCCCTTTTTCAGTGCATAAGGTTTTGTCCAGCACAGGAAATCTGTCAGATAATTGCTGGCGGATTTGGGTGGAGCGCATATGGAGCTGTCCGAGCGCGGTGAATCCCTCTTGAAATAACTCCAATGATTCCAACAACTGTCTGTCTATCTTTCGATCTATGGATCTATTGATCTGTCTCTGTCTGACTGTCCATCGATCTGTCTTTCTAAGTGTTTATCTATCTGTCTGTCTGTTTGTTTATGTCAATCTGTCTCCATCTGTCGGTATGTTTGCCTGTCCTGTCTTTAAGAACAAAAGTGTCAATGTCCAAGAGTCACTTTTTCACATTTTCTTTGCCTCGTCTAGGTACAAACCAATACGTGTCTGTCCGTAACTCTTCATACAAGCCATGTTCTGTGTGGACATTTGTGTGGGTGCAGGTGGCCATTTCGTCATTAATTAACTAACACCCCCACCACCCTCATACTCGTGATGTTTTTTTTTTTTTTTTTTTCTTCCTTTCCTTCGTTTGCATATTTTCAATTCTTTAAGTTAGATTTTGTGTCATTTCTCTGGTGTGTTGCTTTCATGTTTGCACGCTTATGTCATATGTGTACGATGGAAAGGACTACCTGTAAAACAGGTCCTCTGGGACCTAATGCTACTTTCTATGAGTACCAGTATAAAATATAGACTAGGTAAAACATAGACCAGGTAGGGCCTCAGGACCTGGCCAGCTCTTGGGTTTATGTGCAGGCATAAGGCTTGTGCCATGATCACCATACACATGGCACCTGGTGCCATGCCTCATTGGGTTTATGTGCAGGTTAAGGCTTGTGCCATGATCACCATACACATGGCACCTCGCCAACTCATGGGTTTATGTGCAGGCTTATTAAGGCTTGTGCCATGGTCACCATACACATGGCACCTGTGACGTTAGTGTATATGGAAATCATTCCGAGAGCGGAGACATCATCTTGAGAAACAGAAACTGAAACTGAAACTGAAACTATGAGTAATCTAGAGTTTTCAGGTTTTACGTTTTAAGTTTCTATTTTCTGTGTAGCTAGCAGTCGAAGACTGGGACATGACATCATAAAGTGTGAATTTTGTTAACTGGCAAGTAGAGAAGACGATGAATTCAAGAAGTGAGATGATGTCTACGATGTAATAATAACATGTTTGTGAATTGTGGTAACTACAAACACAGGGGAGAGAAGTAAGATGAATTAAGAACAGTGTTGTGAATTGTGGTAACTACAAACACAGGGGAGAGAAGTAAGATGAATTAAGAACAGTGTTGTGAATTGTGGTAACACAGGGGAGAGAAGTAAGATGAATTAAGAACAGTGTTGTGAATTGTGGTAACTACAAACACAGGGGAGAGAAGTAAGATGAATTAAGAACAGTGATGTGAATTGTGGTAACACAGGGGAGAGAAGTAAGATGAATTAAGAACAGTGTTGTGAATTGTGGTAACACAGGGGAGAGAAGTAAGATGAATTAAGAACAGTGTTGTGAATTGTGGTAACACAGGGGAGAGAAGTAAGATGAATTAAGAACAGTGTTGAGAATTGTGGTAACACAGGGGAGAGAAGTAAGATGAATTAAGGACAGTGTTGTGAATTGTGGTAACACAGGGGAGAGAAGTAAGATGAATTAAGGACAGTGATGTGAATTGTGGTAACACAGGGGAGAGAAGTAAGATGAATTAAGGACAGTGATGTGAATTGTGGCAACACAGGGGAGAGAAGTAAGATGAATTAAGGACAGTGATGTGAATTGTGGTAAC
This sequence comes from Monoplex corrugatus, assembly GCA_030674185.1. NCBI lineage: Eukaryota > Metazoa > Mollusca > Gastropoda > Littorinimorpha > Ranellidae > Monoplex > Monoplex corrugatus. The sequence goes on from JAPXFY010000025.1 coordinate 60,152,820, forward strand.
TACAAACACAGGGGAGAGAAGTAAGATGAATTAAGGACAGTGTTGTGAATTGTGGTAACACAGGGGAGAGAAGTAAGATGAATTAAAGACAGTGTTGTGAATTGTGGCAACACAGGGGAGAGAAGTAAGATGAATTAAGGACAGTGATGTGAATTGTGGTAACACAGGGGAGAGAAGTAAGATGAATTAAGGACAGTGTTGTGAATTGTGGTAACACAGGGGAGAGAGTAAGATGAATTAAGGACAGTGTTGTGAATTGTGGTAACACAGGGGAGAGAAGTAAGATGAATTAAGGACAGTGTTGTGAATTGTGGTAACACAGGGGAGAGAAGTAAGATGAATTAAGGACAGTGTTGTGAATTGTGGTAACACAGGGGAGAGAAGTAAGATGAATTAAGGACAGTGTTGTGAATTGTGGCAACACAGGGGAGAGAAGTAAGATGAATTAAGGACAGTGTTGTGAATTGTGGTAACACAGGGGAGAGAAGTAAGATGAATTAAGGACAGTGTTGTGAATTGTGGTAACACAGGGAGAGAAGTAAGATGAATTAAGGACAGTGTTGTGAATTGTGGTAACACAGGGGAGAGAAGTAAGATGAATTAAGGACAGTGTTGTGAATTGTGGTAACACAGGGGAGAGAAGTAAGATGAATTAAGACAGTGTTGTGAATTGTGGTAACACAGGGGAGAGAAGTAAGATGAATTAAGGACAGTGTTGTGAATTGTGGTAACACAGGGGAGAGAAGTAAGATGAATTAAGGACAGTGTTGTGAATTGTGGCAACACAGGGGAGAGAAGTAAGATGAATTAAGGACAGTGTTGTGAATTGTGGTAACACAGGGGAGAGAAGTAAGATGAATTAAGGACAGTGTTGTGAATTGTGGTAACACAGGGGAGAGAAGTAAGATGAATTAAAGACAGTGTTGTGAATTGTGGTAACACAGGGGAGAGAAGTAAGATGAATTAAGGACAGTGTTGTGAATTGTGGTAACACAGGGGAGAGAAGTAAGATGAATTAAGGACAGTGTTGTGAATTGTGGCAACACAGGGGAGAGAAGTAAGATGAATTAAGGACAGTGATGTGAATTGTGGTAACACAGGGGAGAGAAGTAAGATGAATTAAGGACAGTGTTGTGAATTGTGGTAACACCGGGGAGAGAAGTAAGATGAATTAAGGACAGTGTTGTGAATTGTGGCAACACAGGGGAGAGAAGTAAGATGAATTAAGGACAGTGATGTGAATTGTGGTAACACAGGGGAGAGAAGTAAGATGAATTAAGGACAGTGTTGTGAATTGTGGTAACACAGGGGAGAGAAGTAAGATGAATTAAGGACAGTGATGTGAATTGTCACCGTGCTAATTGCAGAAAATGAAAGGGACCTACAAAACCTTGTGAATATACTAGAAACAGAAAGCAAAGGGAAGGGGTTGGAACTAAACAGCAGGAAGACTGAAAGTCGTGGTGATCAGTAAAAAACATGAAATTCCCTCCTGCAAAATAAAAACAAATGGCACAACCTTGACACAGGTTAATAAGTTCAAATACCTGGGAACGGTCATTTCATCAGACGGCAGATGCACATCAGAAATATCCGGCAGAATCGGCCAAGCCAAAACAGCATTCAAGAAGATGACAAGCATTCTTACCAACAAATGCCTATCAATTAACATCAGAAAGAGAGTCCTTGAATGTTATATAGAACCAATACTGTTGTACGGATGCGAGGCGTGGACAGTCAACAAGCAAAGCCAGAGCAAGATTGAGGCAGCCGAGATGTGGTTTCTAAGAAGAATGTTGAGAGTTCCATGGACAGCAAAGAAAACAAACGAGACAGTCTTGATGGAGGCAGGCACAAATAGATCACTCATAAGGAAGATTAGGAAAAGACAAGCAACATTTATAGGCCATTTTATGAGGAAGGGGGATTTGGAGCACCTGGTCACAACGGGGAAGCTGGAGGGAAAGA
>JAPXFY010000025.1:60169787-60172287 GCA_030674185.1 Monoplex corrugatus
TACAATGTGATTCCCCTCCGAGTGGAGACAGGCTGCAGAGGGAGTTGAGTGAGGTCAGGATTTTATGCAGAGGAGAAAAGGTGAGTTTTGAGAGCGGACTTGAAGGAGACAAAAGTAGGTTGCTGACGGACTGAGACAGGAAGTTTGTTCCAGGAGAGTGGACCAGAAACAGAGAAGGCTCGTGGACCATAGGTATTGAGCTTTGTGCGTGGAAAGCGAAAAGTCAGAGGATCGGAGGCAGAGCGGAGGGTACGTGAGGGAACATAGATCTCAAGTAGGCTTGACAGGTAATCGGGGGCTGCGTTATTGAGGCTTTTGTAGCACATGGTGTCTAGTTTGTACTGTATGCGCTTTGATACAGGGAGCCAGTGAAGTTGTGCCAGGAGAGGAGATATGTGGTCAGCTTTTTCCTTTACAGTTTGATCTCGTATTAATGTAGACTATGGGGTCTAAATGGTTGCCAAGGCTTCGCTTATTATGTCCTGGATCTCAAGTTCCGATCAAAGTGTTGGCCCACAGAACTGTACAGGCATCATTAACCCTTTGGCTCTCGCACTCTATCCACCAACTGCAAAAACGTAACCCTTCGACTCCCTCACCCTATCCACCAGCTTCCTGCAGGAAGCAGGAACTCCATAAATATCAGATGCTGAGAGATGGTAACTCCATAATATCAGATACTGAAGGAGGGTAACTCATAAATTCAGATATGAAGGATGGTAACTCCATAAATATCAGATACTGAGGTGTAACTCCATAATATCAGATACGAAGGGTGATAACTCCATAAATATCAGATACTGAAGGTGGTAACCCCATAAATATCAGATACTGAAGGGAGGTAACTCCATAAATATCAGATACTGAAGGGTGGTAACCCCATAACATTTTAGATACTGAAGGGTGGTAACCCATAAAATATCGTACTGAAGGTGGTAACCCATAATATCAGATACTGAAGGGTGGTAACCCCATAAATATCAGATACTGAAGGGTGGTAACCCAAAATATCAGATACTGAAGGGTGGTAACCCATAATATCAGATACTGAAGGGTGGTAACCCCATAAATATCAGATACTGAAGGGTGGTAACCCCATAAATATCAGATACTGAAGGGTGGTAACCCCATAAATATCAGATACTGAAGGGTGGTAACCCCATAAATATCAGATACTGAAGGGTGGTAACCCCATAAATATCAGATACTGAAGGGTGGTAACCCCATAAATATCAGATACTGAAGGGGTAACTCATAAATATCAGATACTGAGGTGGTAACCCCATAAATATCAGATACTGAAGGGTGGTAACCCCATAAATATCAGATACTGAAGGGAGGTAACTCCATAAATATCAGATACTGAAGGGTGGTAACCCATAAATATCAGATACTGAAGGGTGGTAACCCCATAAATATCAGATACTGAAGGGTGGTAACCCCATAAATATCAGATACTGAAGGGTGGTAACCCATAAAATATCAGATGCTAAATGATGGTAAACGGCTCTGTGGATCAGAGAGAAAGACCAACAGCTCGAGACATCCTGGAAACCATCTACAAACTGAAAAGGAACTGGGCAGGACATCTCACCCGGATAATGGACAATCGTTGGACAACAAAAACCACGTTCTGGATACCAAGAGACGGCACTCACAATACAGGAAGACAGAAAACTAGATGGAGAGACGACCTAGATGGATTTGACAAGAACTGGAGAGGAAAAGTGCTGGAACGAAGTGAATGGAAACAGCTGGGGAAGGCCTACGTCCAACAACGGACTTTCGATGGCTTGAAAGAAGAAATGATGGTCATCATCATCATCAAGTGCCTTGCTACATGGCGTTGGCGAACATGGCCTTCCATCTGTTTCTATCCCTTGTTGCCTGAAGCACCTCTTCCACCCTCTTTGTCTTCAGCCACTCTGCAAGTCCGTCCAATATCTTTTCCCTGGGTCTACCTGGTGCTCTCTTTCCCTCCAGATTTCCTGTTGTGACCAGGTACTCCAATTCCCCTTTCCTCATAAAATGGCCTATAAATGTTGCCTATCTTTTCCTAATCTTCCTTATGAATGATCTTCTAAAGAAGAAATGAAGGTAACCCCGTAAAACATCCGATGTTGAAAGATGGCAACGCCTTTTTCTCCCAGTTCACCGTGAGAACTGACAACGCTTGTCCTAAGACAAATGCCTGACAGTGGATCGGCGCTTTTAGACTAAGTTCCGGGGCGCATACAGTGCAGAAACACTGGTAATGTATTAGGCTTAGCAGTAATTATCGTGTCTCACAACCGACAATGGCCCGGTATGTTGACCCGAGCTTGAGACCCTCGAGGCCCGGCAGACCTGATTCGCTTTAATCCCTCCGTTCCCCGCCCTGGGATGAAATGCTGGGTTTGTGAACCGAGAGTGTATTAGCTGTCATCGGCACAGGGGACTTCGTGGATTGGTATAGATGTACGTGAAGAATTAAGATGTATTGACTGCCTTAGGACACGCC
>JAPXFY010000025.1:60179787-60182287 GCA_030674185.1 Monoplex corrugatus
CTCTTTCTCTCTTCTCTCTCTCTCCTTCTCTTTCTTTCTCTCTTTTCTTCTTTCTCTCTCTCTTCTCTCTTCTCTTCTCTTCTCTCTTCTTCTCCTCTTCTCCTCCTGTCTTCTCTCTTCTCTCTCTCTTCTCTCTATCTCCTCTCCTCTCTCTTCTTCCTCTTCTCTCTCTTCTCTCTCTCTCCTCTCTCTGTCTCTCTCCCTCTTTCTTCTCTTCCCCTCCCTCCTTCTTTTCTCCTGTCTCTATTTCTTTACTTGTCATCACGTTTCTTTATGTCTACTCTCTCTTGTTCGTGCTCTGTACCTTCCCCTTCTTCACTTTCTTTCTTTCGTTGACTTTCCTCACGTTCTCCAGCTTCGTCCAAACTTTGGTCGGTTCGCCTAATACAGATCTCTACCTTCTTCATTGTTTTTGTTTTCTCACAGACAGACAAGCACCACTTCGCAACTTGTCCTACCGTTCGTACCTAAATCGACCTTGGCTTCATTCGTAAAAATAAGGTGATAAATCTACAACACAGACAAGCACAACACCAGACACACATAGATCATCTCTCCGTTCGATATGAAACGACCTTGCTGTCATTACGAAAAAAAAGGAGATGAAAAACAACAAACAACAACAACTAAAGCTGTGTGACCTAGTTTTGTTTAATGACTTGCTTGTCGACAGGGGAGGGAATCTAGTATCACCTTACAGATTCTCTCCTTCGACTAACGGGGATGTATGTAATAACTAGGAGGCAAATGAAACGCCGAGAGCACAGAATTAATTTAAAAAAACTGCGACAGCCGTTTGCAAGAAGATGGTCAAGTCTTCAAGTCTTCATACAACAGTCTTCCCCTTTTTTGTGACCGTTTAATAAAACACAGTCGTGTAATGGTCGTCTTGAAAATCTTGAAAATCAGTTGATCTCAGCGATGTCATTAGTCAACAGTGAAGAGAGTGAAGAGCTTCGAGCATGCTGCTGAAATTTTTGATTTTGATCAGTTGATAAAATAAAAAGACAAAAAAAACAACAACAACAAACAAACAAACAAACAAAAAAAAGGACTGGACAGATGGAGTTGCAAACACATCCTACATTAACCCCTTTGACTCCCGCATCCTATCCACCAACTGCAAAAACTTAACCCTTTGATTCCCGCACCCTGTCCACCAACTGCAAAAACTTAACCCTTTGACTCCCGCACCCTGTCCACCAACTGCAAAAACTTAACCCTTTGACTCCCGCACCCTATCCACCAACTGCAAAAACTTAACCCTTTGACTCCCGCACCCTATCCACTAACTGCCAAACTTAACCCTTTGACTCCCGCACCCTATCCACCAACTGCAAAAACTTAACCGTTTGACTCCCGCACCCTATCCACCAACTGCCAAAAGCTTAACCCTTTGACTCCCGCACCCTATCCACCAACTGCAAAAACTTAACCCTTTGACTCCCGCACCCTATCCACCAACTGCCAAAACTTAACCCTTTGACTCCCGCACCCTATCCACCAACTGCAAAAACTTAACCCTTTGACTCCCGCACCCTGTCCACCAGCTGCAAAAACTTAACCCGTTGACTCCCGCACCCTATCCACCAACTGCAAAATCTTAACCCTTTGACTCCCGCACCCTATCCACCAACTGCCAAAAATTAACCCTTTCACTCCCGCACCCTATCCACCAGCTTTCTGCAAGAAAGTGGTGGACAGGGTGAGTGAGTCAAAGGGTCAGGATTTTTGCTTTGGTAGCATGGCTGCCAATTCAAAATGCTGCTGGACAGGGTGCGGGAGTCAAAGGGTTAACACAATCGTGTGTAGTGGTCGTCATGAAAATCTTGACAATCAGTTGATCTCAGCGATGTCATTAGTGAAGAACGTGAAGAGCTTTGAGCACGCTGCTCACATTTTGATTTTGATCAGTTGATAAAGGCCTATGCTGATGGAGCTGCACACACATCCCACATTAACCCTTTTGACTCCCGCACCCTGTCCACCAGCATCCTACATAGCCAACCATGCTGGCAAAGCAAAAACTTAACCCTTTGACCAACTCACCCTATCCACCAGCTTCCTGCAAGAAAGTGGCTAATAGGGTGAGTGAGTCAAAGGGTCAAGGTTTTTGCTTTGCTAGCATGGTTGACAATGCAGAATGCTGGTGGACAGGGTGCTGGTGGACAGGGTGCTGGTGGAGAGAGTGCTGGTGGACAGGGTGCTGGTGGACAGGGTGCTGGTGGACAGGGTGCTGGTGGACAGGGTGCTGGTGGAGAGGGTGCTGGTGGAGAGAGGTGCTGGTGGAGAGGGTGCTGGTGGAGAGGGTGCTGGTGGAGAGGGTGCTGGTGGACAGGGTGCTGGTGGAGAGACAAACAGAGAGACAGACAGATGTTACATACACAAACATACATATATACATACATATATACATGTACATACTTACATAGATATATACATACATAGATAACATGCATGCATGCATGCATACATACATAAATAGATACATACATACATA
>JAPXFY010000025.1:60187287-60194787 GCA_030674185.1 Monoplex corrugatus
ATGTGTGTGTTGTTGTGTGTGGTGTATGTGTGTGTGGTGTGTGTGTGGTGTGTGTGTGGTGTGTGTGGTGGTGATGGTGTGGTGGTGGTGGTGTGGTGGTGTGGTGTGTGGTGGTGTGGGGTTGTTGTGTGTGGTGTGTGAGGTGGTGGTGGTGATGGGTGGTGTGCAGTGGTGTGGGGCGTGTGTATTACTTGTTTCGAAACAGTAGATGATACTGATCCAATTAACAGCTGTTTACAGACGAAACGTTTCAAGGGAAATCTAGTAATATGTAATATAAATATATATATATATATATAAAATTACTATGATAGTATATTATTGTGTGTGTGTGTAGTCGTCTGTGTGTGTGTGTTTGTATGTATGTGTGTGTGTGTGTGTGTGTGTGTGTGTGATGTGTGTGTGCGTGTGTGTGTGTGTGTGGGCGTGGTTGTGATGTGTGGTGTGTGTGTGTGTGTGTGTGTGTGTGTGTGTGCCAGAGGGCTTGTCCGTCTGCGAGAGAGAGAGAGAGAGAGAGAGAGAGAGAGAGAGAGAGAGAGAGACAGACAGACAGAGACAGACAGAGACAGACAGGCAGACAGAGAGAGTCGGTCTCACACGTGCTAGTATTTTTATTCGTTCGTGGATCGTCAGCTGCAGTCTGCACTTGGCCTCTTGTTTGATTGTTTGGTGTTTTCTTTTGACTGTAAATCGATGGTAAACAAGTCAAAAAAGGTCGCAGGGTTTAGAATTTGAACGTGGCGGCGTGTTGAAAGGTGAGATTTTGTCCACAGGCATACACACCACTACCTGAAGATCCTGCTCTGTCTATTCACTTCGCTTTACGTTTTTTATGTGTGTTTTATAGGAGACGGGGGTTTGGCGATCCCCCCCCCATCTCTCTCCCTCTCCCTCTCTCCCCTCTCTCTCTCGCTGTCTGTGTTCTCTTTTTTCTCTGTCTCTGTTTCTCTCTTTGTCTCTCTCTGCCTCTGTCTCTCTCTGTCTGTCTGTCTGTCTGTCTCTCTCTCTCTCTCTCTCTCTCTCTCTCTCTCTCGCTCACTCTGTGTGTGTTCTCTTCTCTGTCTGTCTCTTTTCTCTCTCTGTCTCGCTCTTGCTCTCTCTTTCTGTCTCTCTCTCTCTCTCTGTCTCCCTCTTTTCTCTCTCTGTCTCTGTTTCTCTCTCTCTCTCTCTGCCTCTGTCACTCTCTTTCTCTCTCTTTCTCTGTCTCTCTGTCTGTCTTTGTATCTCTCTCTCTGTGTCTGTCTCTGTGTATCTCTCTCTCTCTGTGTCTCTGTATCTCTCTCTCTCTGTCTCTCTGTCTGTCTCTGCATCTCTCTCTCTGTCTCTCTGTCTGTTTCTGCATCTCTCTCTCTCTCTGTGTGTGTCTCTGTCTGTCTTTGTATCTCTCTCTCTCTCTGTCTCTCTGTCTGTGTCTGCACTCTCTGGGTTGTTTATTCGTCTGTAAAATCTCTCTCCTGGGTCATACACCTCTGATTCTCTCTTCTCCTTCGCTTTCGTTGTTTTTCTGTCTCATGTTTTTATAGACGGGTTTTTGGCGTCCCTCCCATCTCTCTCCCGTCTCTCGCTGTCTGCTCCCTCTCTCTTGTCTCTACTGTACTCTGTATCTCTTCTCTCTTCTGTCTCTGTCTTCTCTCTTTTCTCTCTCTGTCTCTCTGTCTGTCTTTCTGTCTCTGTCTGTCTGTTCTCTCTTCTCTTCTCTTTCTCGCACTCCTCTCTTGTTTGTTCTGTCTCTGTTTTCTCTCTTTTCTCTCTTCTGTCTCTGCTCTTCTCTCTCTGTCTGTCTTTCTCTTCTCTCTTCTGTCTCATCTTTTCTCTCTCTGTCTCTCTCTGTCTCTGTTCTCTCTCTCTCTGCCTCTTTTCAGTCTCTGCATCTCTCTCTCTGTCTCTCTGTCTGTCTCTGTATCTCTCTCTCTCTCTGTCTTCTGTCTGTCTCTGCTCTCTCTCTCTCTGTGTTCTCTGTCTGTCTCTGCATCTCTCTCTGTCTTCTCTGTCTGTCTCTGCATCTCTCTCTCTCTTGTCTCTCTGTCTGTCTCTGCATCTCTCTCTTTCTGTGTCTCTGTCTGTTCTCTCTCTCTGTGTCTCTGTCTGTCTCTGCATCTCTCTCTCTCTGTGTCTCTGTCTCTCTGTCTGTCTCTGTATCTCTCTCTCTCTCTGTCTCTCTCTGTGTCTTTCTGTCTTCACTGTCTCTGTCTCTCTCTCTCTTCCTCCCACTCTCTCTCTCACTCCCCAATCTCTCTGTCTCTCTATCTCGTCTCTGTGTCTGTCTGTCTGTGTCTGTCTGCCTCTCTCTTCTCTCTGCTCAATCTCTGCTCGCTCCTCTTCTCTAAGAATCTCTAATACTCGTGTTTATTTGTGTGAGCGTGGGATAATATATGGGTGCGTGTATGTATTCAGTGTGCACGCGCGTCTGGTGATAAATTTGAATGCGCGTGCATAGTAAGAAGAAAAAGTGAAGGGTGATCGTGAACTTAAAAGTTTTACAGTGAAAATGCTCTGAGTTGTATGAATTCGTATAAAGTATTCACTGATTTTTATCTATAGTGATTGTTGTTGTATGACTTTGTGTACTGATGTGTGTGTTGTTGTTATTTGTATGTTGACTTGGTTGTGTTGTTGTTGTTGTTGTAATGACTTGTGGTTGTGTGTGTTGTTGTTATTGTATGACTTGTGTTGTGTTGTTGTTGTATGACTTGTGTTGTTGGTGTTGTGTTGTGTTGTTTGTTGTTGTTGTTGTCTGCCTCCGATCCTCTGACTTTTCGCTTTCCACGCACTAAGCTCAATACCTATGGTCCACGAGCCTTCTCTGTTTCTGGTCCGCTCCCTTGGAACAAACTTCCTCTCTCAGTCCGCAGCAACCTACTTTTGTCTCCTTCAAGTCCGCTCTCAAAACTCACCTTTTCTCCTCTGCATAAAATCCTGATCTCACTCAATCCCCTCTGCAGCCTGTCTCCGCTCGGATGGGGAATCACATTGCAATATATAATTGTATATAATATGCTCTCTATAATTTTCCATTGTTTTATTCTTTCTCCCCATTTATAGCCGTGTGTGTGTGTGTGTGTGTGTGGTGTGTGTGTGTGTGTGTGTGTGTGTGTGTGTGTGTGTGTGTGTGTGTGTGTGCGTGGGTGGTGGTGTGTGCGTGCGTGCGTGCGTGCGTGTGTGTGTGTTTCAGCGCTTAGATTTGATTTTATCAAGATTTTGCGCTATATAATATTGTAATTATTATTATTATATTATTATTATTATGACTTGTGTTGTGTCGTTGTTGTTGTTCGGTGACTTGTGTTCTGTCGTACAATTTTCTCTTGAAAAAGAGATTACATACATTGTTTGGTGCCACCTTGGTCCATTTTGTGGAAATTGTCTGTGGTATCAGATAACACAAAGCAGTCAGAATAACATGATGATGGCTCCTGCACTTTTTAAACATTTAGCGGGTACTCTGTACTTACGCTCACACACATCTCCCTCTTCTGTCTCTCACTCTCATCTGTATGTAGTATGTCTTATCTATCTCTGATTTCTCTCTGCCTCTCTCTGTCTGTTTGTCTGTCTCTGTTTCTGTCGATCTGTCTATTGTGTGTCTGTTTCTCATTCTCAGTCTGCCTGCCTTTAGCGCTTGTCTCTAGCTTTGTCTCTCTCTCTCTCTCATCTCTCTCTCTCTCTCACACACACACACTCACAAAACACACAGGCATGCACAGGCACACAGAGAACAACAGACAGACAGACAGAAGACAGAGACACACAGACACAGACATAATACACAGAGACACACACAGACACACACACAACAAGACAGACACACAAGTCAACAGACACACGTCAACACAACCACGAACACACAGTAACAATACAGAATAACTACCACACTAATCACAGACACACACTACAAGCTACAGATATAATGACACAGCAAAATTCACACACACGAGACTAAAGTGTACACATAATTAAAGTGTACAGATATTAATGACACGAAGTGTATTAATGTACATTAGTTTATATGTACGATTTATAGTTGTACATGAGTATTATAGTCGGTAGTAGTATTATAGTGTACAGATATTATAGTGTACAGGAGTATTATAGTGTACAGGAGTATTATAGTGTACAGGAGTATTATAGTGTACAGGAGTATTATAGTGTACAGGAGTATTATAGTGTACAGGAGTATTATAGTGTACAGGAGTATTATAGTGTACAGGAGTATTATAGTGTACAGGAGTATTATAGTGTACAGGAGTATTATAGTGTACAGGAGTATTATAGTGTACAGGAGTATTATAGTGTACAGGAGTATTATAGTGTACAGGAGTATTATAGTGTACAGGAGTATTATAGTGTACAGGAGTATTATAGTGTACAGGAGTATTATAGTGTACAGGAGTATTATAGTGTACAGGAGTATTATAGTGTACAGGAGTATTATAGTGTACAGGAGTATTATAGTGTACAGAGTAGTTTATAGTGTACAGGAGTATTATAGTGTACAGGAGTTTATAGTGTACAGGAGTTTATAGTGTACAGGAGTAGTTATAGTGTACAGGAGTTTATAGTGTACAGGAGTAGTTATAGTGTACAGGAGTATTATAGTGTACAGGAGTATTATAGTGTACAGGAGTATTATAGTGTACAGGAGTATTATAGTGTACAGGAGTATTATAGTGTACAGGAGTATTATAGTGTACAGGAGTATTATAGTGTACAGGAGTATTATAGTGTACAGGAGTATTATAGTGTACAGGAGTATTATAGTGTACAGGAGTATTATAGTGTACAGAGTATTATAGTGTACAGGAGTGTTATAGTGTACAGAGTATTATAGTGTACAGCAGTATTATAGTGTACAGCAGTATTATAGTGTACAGGAGTATTATAGTGTACAGGAGTATTATAGTGTACAGGAGTATTATAGTGTACAGGAGTATTATAGTGTACAGGAGTATTAGTGTACAGGGTATTAGGACAGGATATTATAGTGTACAGGAGTATTATAGTGTACAGGAGTATTATAGTGTACAGGAGTATTATAGTGTACAGGAGTATTATAGTGTACAGGAGTTTATAGTGTACAGGAGTATTATAGTGTACAGGAGTATTATAGTGTACAGGAGTGTTATAGTGTACAGGAGTATTATAGTGTACAGGAGTATTATATGTACAGGAGTATTATAGTGTACAGGTATATAGTACGATTATAGTGTACAGGAGTGTTATAGTGTACAGGAGTATTATAGTGTACAGGAGTATTATAATGTACAGGAGTATTATAGTGTACTTATATTAGTACAAAACCTCTATGGGCGAGAGCTTGATATGAACGAAAGATTATATTCCGCTAATGTTACTAGCCGCGAAAACAAACTTCTTGTTTTTTCTTTCTTTCTTGTCTCTGTCTTCTCTGTCTGCTGTCTATGTCTGTTCTGTCTGTCTGTCTGTCTGTGTCTGTCTGTCTGTTGTCTCTGTCTGTCTGTGTCTGTCTGTCTGTGTCTGTCTGTCTGTCTTGTCTGTCTGTCTGTCTCTGTCTGTTGCTGTCTGTCTGTGTCTCTGTCTGTCTGTCTAGTCTGTCTGTGTCTCTGTCTGTCTTTGTCTGTGTCTCTGTCTGTCTGTCTGTCTGTGTCTCTTGTCTGTCTGTCTTGTCTCTGTCTGTCTGTCTGTCTGTTGTCTCTGTCTGTTTTGTCTCTGTCTGTCTGTCTGTTGTCTGTCTGTGTCTCTGTCTGTCTGTCTGTCTGTGTCTCTGTCTGTCTGTCTGTCTGTCTGTGTCTCGTCTGTCTGTCTGTCTGTGTCTCTGTCTGTCTGTCTCTGTTGCCTGTCTGTCTCTGTCTGTCGTCTGTGTCTCTGTCTATCTGTCTGTGTCTCTGTCTGTCTGTCTGTGTCTCTGTCTGCTGTCTGTCTCTGTCTGTCTGTCTGTCTGTCTTCTCTGTCTGTCTGTCTCTGTCTGTCTGTCTGTCTGTGTCTCTGTCTGTCTGTCTCTGTCTGTGTCTGTCTGTCTATTTCTCTCTGTCTGTCTGTCTCTGTCTGTGTCTGTCTGTCTATTTCTCTCTGTCTGTCTATTTCTCTCTGTCTGTCTGTCTCTGTCTGTGTCTGTCTGTCTATTTCTCTCTGTCTGTCTGTCTCTGTTGCCTGTCTGTCTCTGTCTCTGTCTGTCTGTCTGTCTCTCTGTCTGTCTGTCTCAGTTTGTTTGTCTGTCTGACTGTCTGTGTCTGTGTCTGTGTCTCAGTCTGTCTGTCTGTCTCTTTGTGTTTCTGTGTGTCTCTGTCTGCCTGTCTGTCTCTTTGTCTGTCTCTGTCTCAGTCTGTTTGTCTGTCTGTCTGTCTCTGTCTGTCTGTCTGTCTCTTTGTGTTTCTCGCTGTGTCTCTGTCTGTCTGCCTGTCTGTCTCTTTGTCTGTCTGTCTCTATCTCAGTCTGTTTGTCTGTCTGTCTGTCTCTGTCTCTGTCTCAGTCTGTCTGTCTGTCTCTCTCCTTTTATTTCTCTCTCTGTCTCTGTCTGTCTGTCTGTCCTTTGTCTGTCTGTCTTCTTCTCTTTGAGTTTCTCTCTCTGTCTCTGCCTGTCTGTCTGTCTCTCTCTATCTCTCCCCCCCCCCGCTCTCTCTCTCTGAGCGTACTATAACAGAAGCACACACACACATATGTGGGTCAAACAGAGACGACGATGGAATAGCCATCAGCTGGGCCATAGGCCATATCAGCGTTGTGTTGATGAGCCGTGAAGCTGTTTTCTTCCTGGATCAAGTGTTGTGGCCGAATAGTAGTCAGACACGCGTGGCTGGCTTGTGCTGAAGTGAGCAGAGCGGTGTATAGTGCGTCTGTCTCCTCCTATGGTTCTTCTGTGTTTAATTTAACCCTCTGATTCCCGCACTCTGTCCATCAGCATCCTGTATTGTCTCTGTCTCTGTCTCTGTCTGTCTCTCTGTGTCTGTCTGTCTCTCTTAGACGCACATGCACACACACCAACGCATACACACATACATAGACACACACACACAGAGACACACACAGACACACGCAGACACACACACAGACACACGCAGACACACAGACACAAACACACACCAGACACAAACACACACACTCACAGACACAGACACAGACACACACACTCACAGACACAGACACAGACACACAGACACACAAACACAGACACACACAGACACACAGACACAGACACACAGACACACACACAAACTCACAGACACACACACTCAGACACACACACAAACACACACACACACACACACACACACACACACACACACACACACACACACACACACACACACAAAACTCTCACCTTGTCCACCAGCTTCTTACACGAAGCTGTTGGATAGGGTTAGGTAGTCAAAGGGTTAAGTTTTTGCAGTTGGTAGACAGGGCGCGGGAGTTAAAGAGTTAAGTAACGCTGGCGCTGATGCAGTAGGGTTACGCTGGTAATTTGGGGACATCATCCTGTTGTAGGCAGTTCAACGAAGACAGAAAAACCTTGCGCAGAGACCGAAA
>JAPXFY010000025.1:60197287-60202287 GCA_030674185.1 Monoplex corrugatus
GAGAGGACAGACAGAGACAGAGAGATTGAGAGAGACAAAGACAGAGACAGAGACAGAGACAGAGCACATAAGAACCAAGACTAAAGCAGACAATCGCCAAGGTAATTATCCCAGACACTGAAATCAATTGACGCCAGGATATAGAATGAAAGGAAACAGAGTACATCCCTATCACGCAGTCTCAGTCTAGAAAGGAAGAAGTCCACGGCACCATGATTATCATCCCCATCGTCATAATAATTATCAGCATTGTCAACAATTGTCCCCGTCTTGGTAGCTAATGCAGTGGCGCAGAAATGGAATAAACCAAAAGTGGGTTGGGGGGTGGGGGGTGTTGGTGGCTGAGTGGGGTTAAAGAGACTGACTGATTTTCGTTAGCGAACTTCGATCGTTATTTCTTTTAACGTCTATTCACATACGTGCTTTTAGACGAAAAAAAAAAAACCTCTATGAAATCCTGAAGGCGTTGTATCAATTAAGGTAACATCAAACAATTTAACATATGTATATATATGTGTTTTTGTCGTTTACTTTTATTTATGTTTTATTGATTTTTTTCTATCAAATAATGCCTCACTGCAGTCTGCAATATACATCATCATCATCAGGTGCCCTGCCGCATGGCGTTGGCGACCATGGACTTCCAACCATCTCTATCTCTCGTTGCCCCAGCATCTCCCCCACCCCCTTCATCCTCAGCCACCTTGCAAGTCCGTCCAGCATTCTCTCCCTGGGTCTACCCGGTGCTCTCTTTCCCTCCAGCTTTCCCGTTGTGACCAGGTGCTCCAAATCCCCCTTCCTCATAAAATGGCCTATAAATGTTGCTTGTCTTTTCCTAATCTTCCTTATCAGTGATCGACTTGTGCCTGCCTCCATCAAGACTGTCTCGTTTGTTTTCTTTGCTGTCCATGGTACTCTCAACATTCTTCTGAGAAACCACATATATACAGGATAGGTGGAAACATATTTGACCTGGTTCAGTAGAGAAAGTCTTTGTTTTGTTATTGTCGTTTTTTTTTACATCAGTTATTTCTTATGGTAAAAATCAGATGGAAAACATCGTTGACTACTACTGTAGAATGTGAAATAAATTTGACTGTTTCTTTTTGATTTTTTTTCTATCTGATGGGTAATGATTGAGCATGCATCATACTCTCTGTCTCTTCGTGTTTGGTTCTCTCTTCTTTCTTTCTTTCTCTATTCATTTTTTTGCCTCTCTCTGTCTGTCTCTCTGTCTCTGTCTGTCTGTCTCTGTCTGTCTGTCTGTCTCTGTCTTTCTGTCTCTGTCTCTCTCTGTGTCTGTCTCTCTGTCTCTGTCTCTGTCTCTCTGCCTGTCTCTCTGTCTCTGTCTCTGACTGTCTTTCTGTCTCTGTCTCTCTCTGTCTCTCTCTCTGTGTCTGTCTCTCTGTCTCTGTCTCTGACTGTTTTTCTGTCTCTGTCTCTCTGTGTGTCTGTCTCTCTGTCTCTGTCTGTCTGTCTGATCTCTGTCTCTGTCTCTGACTGTTTTTCTGTCTCTGTCTCTCTCTGTCTCTGTGTCTCTCTTGTCTATGTCTCTGTCTCTGACTGTCTTTCTGTCTCTGTCTCTCTCTGTCTCTCTCTGTCTCTGTCTCTCTCTGTCTCTCTCTGTGTCTGTCTCTCTTCTGTGACTCTCTTTCTGTCTCTGTCTCTCTCTGTGTCTGTCTGTCTATCTCTGTCTGTCTGTCTCTGTCTGTCTTTCTGTCTCTGTCTGTCTCTGTGTCTGTTTCTCTGTCTCTGTCTGTCTGTCTCTGTGTCTGTCTCTCTGTCTCTGTCTGTCTCTGTCTCTGTCTTTCTGTCTCTGTCTCTGTCTGTCTCTGTGTCTGTCTCTCTGTCTCTGTCTGTCTGTCTGTCTCTCTGTTCTAGTGATGTGTGTCTGTGAAACCTATTTATACGTTCCTATTGTATTATTAAAGTATGACTATAGGACCCATACTGTATTTATTCCAAAAATATTTAAAATATGCATTATCCAAGAACGACTGTGTATTATATTTTGTGTTTGTATACTGTTTATAATGTGCTCACACCTGTTCAAATAGGGCTATGGCCTTACTGAATAATTTTCTGATTCTGATTCTGAGTCTCTGTCTGTCCATTAATCATTTTTGGGCTTTATCAACTCGGGTGGATTCAGACAAGAAAACGTAGTTCTAAATTACTAGATGTGTTTGTGTGTGTGTGTGTGTGTGTGTGTGTGTGTGTGTGTGTGTGTGTGTGTGTGTGTGTGTGTTGTGTGTGTGTGTGTGTGTGTGTGTGTGTGTTTGTGTGCGTAAGCGCACGCTTGTGTATGTCTCTGGGTGTGTGTCCCTGTGTGTGTGTGTGTGTGTGTGTGTATGTATGTGTGTATGTGTGTGTGTGTATATATATATATATGTGTGTGTGTGTGTGTGTGTGTATGTGTTTGTGTGCGTAAGCGCACGCTTGTGTATGTCTCTGGGTGTGTGTCCCTGTGTGTGTGTGTGTGTGTGTGTGTGTGTGTTTGTGTGCGTAAGCGCACGCTTGTGTATGTCCCTGTGTATGTGTCCCTGTGTGTGTGTGTGTGTGTGTTTGTGTGCGTAAGCGCACGCTTGTGTATGTCCCTGTGTATGTGTCCCTCTGTGTGTGTGTGTGTGGTGTGTGTGTGTTTGTGTGCGTAAGCGCACGCTTGTGTATGTCCCTGTGTATGTGTCCCTGTGTGTGTGTGTGTGTGTGTTTGTGTGCGTAAGCGCACGCTTGTGTATGTCTCTGGTGTGTGTGTTGTGTGTGTGTGTGTTTGTGTGCGTAAGCGCACACTGTGTATGTCTGTGTGTGTGTGTGTGTGTGTGTGTGTGTGTGTGTGTGTGTGTGTTCGTGCTGCGGGCGTGTGTGTGTAGCCTACGTGCGTGCGAGTGCACCCACGTACGCATGTGCGTGCCCGTGCCACTGCATGCATGCAACCGCACACCCAGAATGCTCAGTATGCATCACTCTTGGTGTCGACCCGACTGCATTGGCAATGGCACCGTGTGACGACCACGCAAATCACAGCAGTTTTCAAGATCTAAGACTGAAGCAGTCAGGCAATCTCGTGACATGGAATTCGATCTCTTACCGAGAGTTCCATTAACCTCTTTCACCAGTCACATCTTGCACTCCAAAGACTTCAATGTACACCACCGCCCTTTTAACTACCATCACCATTGTGTCTAGCTGAAGTCTGTGTTAAGATCGCTCTCTTTCTTCCTCCTTTTCCTCGTCTCTGTTCTCCGTGGGGACTCCGGGGGCTCTTTTAGTATATAAACAGTATCCCCACCTTCTTGGAAATTATATATGTTAGAAACGTTCTCTTTTCTGTCATTCTTCCTTTCTGCTTGTGACTGAGCTGTCTGTCATTCTTTCTGCCTTGTTCCTGTGTTCTGTCATTCTCTTTCTTTCTGCCTTGTGACTGAGCTGTCTGTCATTCTTTCTGCCTTGTTCCTGTGTTTTCTGTCATTCCTTTCTTCTGTCTTGTTCTGTGCTGTCTGTCATTCTTTCTGCCTTGTTCCTGTGTTTTCTGTCATTCTTTCTGTCTTGTTCCTGTGTTTTCTGTCATTCTTTCTGCTTGTTCCTGTGTTTTCTGTCATTCTTTCTGTCTTGTTCCTGTGTTTTCTGTCATTCTTTCTGCTTGTTCCTGTGTTTTCTGTCATTCTTTCTGTCTTGTTCCTGTGTTTTCTGTCATTCTTTCTGTCTTGTTCCTGTGTTTTCTGTCATTCTTTCTGTCTTGTTCCTGTGTTTTCTGTCATTCTTTCTGCCTTGTTCCTGTGTTTTCTGTCATTCTTTCTGTCTTGTTCCTGTGCTTTCTGTCATTCTTTCTGCCTTGTTCCTGTGCTTTCTGTCATTCTTTCTGTCTTGTTCCTGTGTTTTCTGTCATTCTTTCTGTCTTGTTCCTGTGTTTTCTGTCATTCTTTCTGTCTTGTTCCTGTGTTTTCTGTCATTCTTTCTGTCTTGTTCCTGTGCTGTCTGTCATTCTTTCTGCCTTGTTCCTGTGCTGTCTGTCATTCTTTCTGTCTTGTTCCTGAGCTTTCTGTCATTCTTTCTGTCTTGTTCCTGTGCTGTCTGTCATTCTTTCTGTCTTGTTCCTGAGCTTTCTGTCATTCTCTTTCTTTCTGCCTTGTTCCTGTGCTTTCTGTCATTCTCTTTCTTTCTGCCTTGTTCCTGTGCTGTCTGTCATTCTCTTTCTTTCTGCCTTGTGACTGAGCTGTCTGTCATTCTCTTTCTTTCTGCCTTGTTCCTGTGTTTTCTGTCATTCTCTTTCTTTCTGCCTTGTGACTGAGCTGTCTGTCATTCTTTCTGCCTTGTGACTGAGCTGTCTGTCATTCTTTCTGCCTTGTTCCTGTGCTTTCTTTCATTCCCTTTCTTTCTCATTTTTTGCGATGCTGGTTTATTCAGCGTTATGTTTTTCATAAAGATTCACATGCTTTCTATCTATTGGAATTGACAACTTAGTTCATGTGTTACCTGCATTTTTAAGCAAAGGACATGTGGGCTGCTTAGTAGCAATTTGAGGTATTGTAGGACAGTTGTTATGTTTGTTTTTGTTATTTATGTTTATGCGTTTGTGTGCAGGTTTGTTTTTGTTCATTCTTCTTGTTAATAAATAGGCGGAGTGTGCAATGCCAAGTGCATTCTGTTAGATTGTTTTTTTTTTGTTTGTTTTTTTTGCGTGCATGGAATGACATGTGCACGTAATTTTCTTTTTCCTCTTTTTCCTGTTGAAGTACTGTAAAAAAAAAAAAAAAAAAAAAAAAAAAAAAAAAATAGACAACAGCAGAAGGGCATCCAGGAGTCATGACCTGGATGTGGCCTGGCCCCCCCGAGAGTGTAAGGAATTCAGGGCCGAAACACTTGTCTAAAGGGGGTTACTTCTCTGAAGACCTTCTGTTGTCTAGCTCTCCCTAGAGTTTCTTTCTACCATGTTTTGAGTCAGTTATAGCCCTGATATGGTTCTGCGCAGTCGGCTGGGCTTTAAACAAAAATAACATATA
>JAPXFY010000025.1:60222287-60227287 GCA_030674185.1 Monoplex corrugatus
TCTGCCCCTCTCCCTCTCTCTCCCCCTCCCTGCCTTCCCCTCTCTCTCCCCCTCTTTCACTCCCTCCCTCTCTCCTCCCCTCCCTTCCTTCCTCTCTCTCTCTCTATATATATATATCTCTCTCTCTATATATATATCTCTCTCTCTCATTATCTCTCTCTCTCTCTCTCTCTCTCTCTCTCTCTCTCTCTCTCTCTCTCTCTCTCTCCTTCAAATGTGAAATGATTGAAAAGTTCTTTGTCAAATTTTCATTCTTTATTCGACTGTGGGAAAATTCTGCGCTGGAAATTTCCACTTTTCTGTCACTCGCTTCGTTACTCTTTCTGTTTCTGTCTTGTTCCTTTGCTTTCTGTCATTTCTTCCCTTCAATTTCTGTCTTGTTCCTTTGCTTTCTGTCATTTCTTCCCTTCAATTTCTGTCTTGTTCCTTTGCTTTCTGTCATTTCTTCCCATCAATTTCTGCCTTGTTCCTTTGCTTTCTGTCATTTCTTCCCATCAATTTCTGCCTTGCTGATCCATTCACGTGTATGCGTTCGATTAAGTCTTACACACTTTCTCGTAGGATTGATCATTGGGTACATGTTTTCAGTGCATTTTTGGCTCTAGGGAAATGAGATAAGCGGAAGCAATTCTAGGTTATTAAGACCCGTTTTTCATATATGCTTTAGTGTCCTTAGTTATGTTTCGATTTGTATTCAGATATGTTTTTTTTTTAATCCGTTGTGTGATAAATAGGACGGAGTGGTGAACACCAGGGACATCTCTTTAGATTACGTGCACAGATACATTGATGTGAGTGTACTTAGTTTTCTTTTTCTTTTTTCCTGTTGAAGTATTGTGTGTGTGTGTGTTGAAATGGTTACAGCCCTGATATGGCTCTACGCAGTCGGCTGGGCTTTAAAAACAAACATAACAATAACAATAACAAGAACGATCTTATAGACATTCTCAGTCTCCTTTTTGGCTGATGATGTTGTATTGCTGTCTAAGACAGGGACTGGTTTACAAATACATTAAATAATTTATATACCGCAGCTGTCTCACTTCAACTGAAGGTGAATTTGACAAAGAGTAATATAACTGCTTTTAGAAAAGGCGGATATCTTGCTGCAAGAGAGACGGACGTACACTGATACTGTTATGCTTCTAATAAATGTATAATTTTTTTTCCTCCGTTTAAGTTTCACTTCTGTGTGCAATGATGTCACAAGCAGAAGAAAAAGTTTGTCTATTAAGAAGAAATTACTAGTTCAGGATAATAACTCACTTGTGTTATTGATAGAGCTATTTGATTCTCAAATCCAGCTTTTTGTATACAATATGACGCTGAATTATGGGATTGGACGCTTCTACTGTGTAGCGTGAAACAGTGTATTTGTTTGCTTTGACAAACATTTTTACGTGTATCACTCAAACGCCTAACAATTTGGTGTATGGTGAGACGAACAGGTATCTAGTATTTGTGCTATCTGCAGTGAAATGTTCGAGATATCGGTTCAGATTAAATGAATAGAAACACACCAAAGCGCATAAGATGATGTTTGAATTAGATGCTAGAGGTAAGTGAAATTGGGTGGCCGGTGTGGAATGAAAGTGTATGAATATGGCTTTGGCGTATTGAGGATGAATCAGGGTGTAGGAAATATCAGTGTGTTAACCCGTGTATTTCGTGAACGATGCGCGCTGTTAAATTAATTAGCTGGCAGGGCTAAGGTGGCTTGGATATGGACGCCTTGGCGTGAGAGTGTGTGTGTGTGTTGTGTTCGTGTGTTTCTTCGATTCCGTGGATGACCGACGAATTTGTCTTTTATGATGTTGAACATTGTAATTGTTGTGATGCGTGAGTGTGATTGTATGCATAGCCAAAACATTTTCTACGTGTCTGAGCACTGGGCTAAAATAAAATCTTGTCCTTGTTCTTCTCTTGTTTAACCTTGTCCTTTTAGTCTACATACTCATTTTATTGTATTTAACTCATTTTGATTTTAATGTGCATATCGCGTTGCATCTTTAATCAAATTTTTTCTATACCTACCAAAGTTGTTTTTCAATGAGTATTGCCCTTTTTGTCCATTGTTAAAAGTCCTGACCAAGGCATCTGACTCTTATGATGTGCTTTTTTAACCGTACATATTTAGATTTAGTCATTATCTTTGATATTGTTTCGACAAAGAGGGAGGGGGAGAGAGATGAGGGGAGGAAGAGGGTGAGAGAGGGGTGAAAGAGAGAGTGAGAGAGAGTAAAAGTATGTGTGTACATTGTTTATGCGTTCTTGTGCCTATATGTATTTTAATGCGAATGCCAAAACAATTTCCCATTGTGATGCTTTGGGCTAAATAAAATTCTTGTATCTTGTATCTTGTATTATTCGTAGCAAAAAAAAAAAAAAAAAAAAAAAAAAAAAAAAAGAGGAATTCTCATGTTCAGGAGAGCACGTAGATTCGACTTGATTAGCTCACAACCATTTGCATTCATCTTTGAATATTAAACACCACTTAACACGTTTCAGACAAAATGTAGATTTGGGATATCAAATATACTTGTTTATATTATCATCGTTACAGACAAACGTCTTTCTTTAATGCGCTTTGTCCATTAAGTGGAGAAACAAACGAGGACGGAAAATCACATTGTACGTTCTTGTCCCATGTTGAGAGAAATCTGAGAGCAGTTTATTCCATCAGAATATTTAAGAAGATCTTCTCTGTTTAAACTTATTTCGATAATGTCATCAACATATGAAAGAATCATAAAACGGTTGGCTGTTTATTTGTACAAAGCATTTGAAATGTAAATGTTGCTACTGCGTAGTTGATGTTAATGCATTTGTGCATTTTTGTTGTTGCATGTATCCCCCTCTCTAAGAGGCTGTGGAATAAATTATCTGAGGTCTGAACTCTCTTTTTCCCTCCCCCTCTCTAACGCACATACATACGAGCACACACACGTGCAAGCGCGCGCGCGCGCACACACACACACACACACACATACATACACATACACATACACATACATACACAAACACCCAGACACACACCTAACACACACACACATCCACGACACACACACACTCACAACACACACACACACAGACACACACACATACAAACACCCAGACACACACCTAGACACTACACACACTCACAGACACACACACACACTCACAGACACACACACACATTCACAACACAGACACACACACTCACAGACACACACACTCACAGACACACACATACACGCACACATACACACACACACACACACTCACAGACACACACACACACATTCACAGACACACACACACACACTCACAGACACACACACACACACACTCACAAGCACACACACACACATACACACACACACACATCACACACACACACACTCACAGACACACACACACTCACAGACACACACACACTCACACACACAGACACACACACACACACACACGCACACACGCACACACACACACACACACACGCGCACACACACACACGCACACACGCATACACACACACCCAGACACACACCAGACACACCCACACACACACACACACACACACATACACACGCGCGCGCGCGCGCACGCACTCACACACACATACACACACAGACCACACACAGACAGACACAGAACACACACACACACACACACACACACACACACACACGCCACACACACAGAGATACAGACAACACACGCCACACACACACACACACACACACACACACACCACACACACACACACACTCACACACACACATTTTCTGTCTCCACCGATTTCCCTCTTTGACCGCGTACTGTCTAAATCAGTGAGTGCAATCAAATAATAATCGGCAAATCTCTCACCCTCCCTGCTCCTCTCTCTCTCTCTGCTCTCTTCTGTTGTCTCTTTCGTCTTTTTGTTCCCTGTCTCAGTCTCTTTCTCCCTCTCTCTCTCTCTTCTCCTCTCTCTGTCCTCTTCCCCTCTGTCTCTCTTACTCACCACGCACCTGCTCTTCTCTCTTCTCTCCTCTCTCTGCTTCTTCTGTCTCCATCCCCTCTCTCCTCTTTTTCCCCTCTCTCTGTCTCTCCCTCTCTCCCCTCTCTCCTCCCCCCCTGTCTCTCTTTCTCTTCTCTCCTCTCTCTCTTTTCCCCTCATCTCTGTCCTCCTTCACACACATCAACAACAACAAAAACACACAGACACACACAACACAGACATGCACACATACAGCACGTGTACACATTTCTCTCTCTCTCTCTCCATTGTTATATCCTTGTCTGTCATCGTCTCTCCTCCCTCATCCCTCCCTCTCTCTTCTCCTCCCTTCTCTCTCACAAAATACAATTCACTCACCTCCTCACCTCGTCCTGTCATCCCTACTCCACACCTCCACACCTCTCTACGCTCTCATCCTCCTCATCCCACCTCCTCCCTCCCCTCCCACTCTACTTCTCTCTCCTCTCACTCTTTCTCCTCCCTCACTCATCTCAGCTCCTTACTCCCCTCCCCTCACCTCCTCCTCCTCTCTCTCTCTCACTCTACACACACTCACACACAACAACCACAACACACACACCACGTGCACACTACAACACTTACACACTCCTCCCCCTCCTCCACTCTCTCTCTCTCCTCATACTACTCATCCACCTCATCTCCGCTCTTCTGCCTCCATCTCCACACCACCCACCACTCTTCCCACCTCCTCCTCTCACTCTCTCATATACACCACCACTATACCTCACACACTACCCTCCATCTCATCCTCCACTCTCCTCTCCTCACTTTCTCTCACTCTCTTCTCTCTTCTCATCTTACCATCTCTACTCCTCTCTCCTCACCTCTTCTCCTCTCCTCTCCTTCCTTCCCTCTCTCCCTTCTTCTCTCTCTCCTTCTCTCTCTCCTCTCTCTCTCTCCTTCCCTCTCTCCCTCTCTCTCTCTCCTTCCTCTCTCTCTCTCTCTCTCTCTCTCTCTCCTCTCCTCTCTTCTCTCTCTTCCTCTACTCCATCTC
>JAPXFY010000025.1:60237287-60239787 GCA_030674185.1 Monoplex corrugatus
TGTGTACCCTCATGTGGGATCTCAGGCCAAAGTCTGATGCACACAGGTGGCCACATACAGGACACTCAGTGGAACACTCTGCAGAGTTGTTTCTGGCCTTTATTGCTGCACGCTTTTTTCACCTGGCTGCTTCGTCTTTCATTTTCATAAGTTTCTGTTCCCTTGCGAGTAGCTTGCCTCCATTCAGGCCTGTTTGTGGCCATGATTTCCTGTTGTTTTTCATCAGTGTCACATTTCTAAACGATAAGAATAAGAATAAAACAATCCTGTCCCTCTCATCCGTCTGTTAACCCCCACCTCCACTAGCAGCCAGCACACACGAATCATATTTGAAGTGAAATGAAAGAACGAGAGTACTGCACAGAAGATCCATACTCTGACTTATCGTTTGGTTTTCACACCCGCTTAACCCTTTGACTCCCGCACCCTGTCCACCAGCTTCCTGCATCGCCAACCATGCTAGCAAAGCAAAAAATTAACCCTTTGATTCCCACACCCTATCCATCAGCTTCCTGCATCGTCAACCATGCTAGCAGAGCAAACAATTAACCCTTTGATTCCATCACCCTATCCACCAGCTTCCTGGATAGGGTGAGGGAATCAAAGGGTTAAGTTTTTGCAGTTTGTGGATAGGGTGCAGGAGCCAAAGGGTTAATGAAAGCAGCACTCTGACTGGAGGCCTATTATCAGTTTTGCCATTTGGCATTCAGCAGCGATGTAAGCTGTGCTTTGATTGGACCAATAGTCGTTGCATTGTTCGCATCATGTATCCGCTCTTTTTATTGGACAATTCGATGGTACATTGAACCAAACGTGCTGGTTCTTCCCTCCTGGATTTCCGCTCCTTTCATTGGACAGGTCGCTGTAACCGCCGTTTTCATTGGACCGATCAGGTTCCCATGTTTTGTTACAGTGTGTCCGTTTGATTGATTGATTTGGTTCAGGTTTTACGTAGACACCCACCTCAGGTGATATGGCCGACGGGGATAACCATCCCAGGGAAGTGAGGGAAGGGGGACTTGTCTAATCCTATACTGACACCACCAGAACAACAATGATGTTAAGATTGGTCAGTGAGAAGGCCAGTTTTAATGTATCTAATCCTATACTGACACCACCAGAACAACAATGATGTTAAGATGGGACAGTGAGAAGGCCAGTTTTAATGTAGGGCACCCGGGATTCAAACTCACAACCATCAGCTTGTGAATGTGACCCTTAACCAACTGAGCTACTGAGGCTTGTGGTGTGTTCGTTCATCTGATTGGTTGACAGGGTTTGGTGGAATGTTTCCTCTCTCCATTTCTCTGGGATTCCTGTCCTGACAACAGAATTCTGATCGACGTTGCTTGGGTATGGTTGTGCCTCACTGGTATCTGTGTATGTTGTCGTCTGCTTCTTCCTGGTTCTTGCTTCTTCAGCTTGTCAGATTTGTGTGTGTTGAAGAGCATGTATGTGTGTGTGTGTGTGTGTGCGTGCGTGTGTGTGTGTGTGTGTGTTTGTTTGTGTGTGTGTGCGTTTGTGTGTGTGTATGTGTGTGTGTATGCGCGCGTCTGTGTGTGTGTGTGTGTGTTTGTGTTTGTGTGTGTGTGTGTTTGTGTGTGTATGCGTTTGTGTGTATGTGTGTGTTTGTGTGTGTATGCATATGTGTTTAACGTTTTGTGTCTGCGTGCGTGTGTGTGTCTGCGTGTGTCTGTGTGTGTTTGTGTATGTCTGTGTATGTCCGTGCTTGCGTGTGTGTGTGCGTGTGTGTGTGTTTGTACGTTCGTGTGTGTATGTGGGTGTGTGCGCGTGCGCGAGTGTGTGTGCGTGCGCGCGCGCGAATATGTGTATGTGTGTTGTGTTTGTGTGTGCTTGCATACGCGTGTGTGCGCGTGTATTTGTGTGCACACACGCGCGTGTGTGTGT
Organism: Monoplex corrugatus; assembly: GCA_030674185.1. Classification (NCBI taxonomy): domain Eukaryota; kingdom Metazoa; phylum Mollusca; class Gastropoda; order Littorinimorpha; family Ranellidae; genus Monoplex; species Monoplex corrugatus. The sequence goes on from JAPXFY010000025.1 coordinate 60,239,196, forward strand.
GTGCCCACGCGCACGCGCAGCTGCGCGCACAGAGTAAATTCAATTGGGGACTAGTTTGATATCTATAGGAAACAAACAGATTTTTAGCATGGCTTGATCATATCGTTTTTCCTTCCTGGAGAGCTCAGCACTAACTCGACGTCAAAGGACGTATCGAGGAAGACTTACTTATTTTTGCGGTCGCTAGAAGAGGAACATTGATTTTGGTCGAGCTGTATATGCTTAACATTGGATAGTTTCTCCGTAAAGGTGAGGTTACGGTGAAATCAGTAGTATAAGAGATATTTTTAGGTTTTAATGAACTTGTACTTTTTACGCATTGCTATTCTACCATACCTGTCAAAGAACTTCGGATGTTTCGGGAAGAATTTACACGTGGACAGAAGGACTGTTAGACTGACCAGTTAGTCGATAGACTCAGCGACAAAGAGACAGACAGACTGACAGACAGACAGACAGAGAGACAGACATATAAACGCAAGCACGCTGTGACTCACTCTTGTGTGAGCATGCTCTCTGTTTCGTGGTCTCTTTTACTTTCTCTCGTCGCATACTGGAAACACAGTGTAGCTTATATCATCCCTGTCTGTAT
>JAPXFY010000025.1:60249787-60257287 GCA_030674185.1 Monoplex corrugatus
GTATATCGTTAGTGTGTGTCTGTCTCTGTGTGCTGTATCTGTGTATCGTTAATGTGTGTCTGTCTGTGTGTGCTGTATCTGTGTATCGTTAGTGTGTGTCTGTCTCTGTATCTGTGTATCGTTAGTGTGTGTCTGTCTCTGTGTGCTGTATCTGTGTATCGTTAATGTGTGTCTGTCTCTGTATCTGTGTATCGTTAGTGTGTGTCTGTCTCTGTGTGCTGTATCTGTGTATCGTTAGTGTGTGTCTGTCTCTGTATCTGTGTATCGTTAGTGTGTGTCTGTCTCTGTGTGCTGTATCTGTGTATCGTTAATGTGTGTCTGTCTCTGTATCTGTGTATCGTTAGTGTGTGTCTGTCTCTGTGTGCTGTATCTGTGTATCGTTAGTGTGTGTCTGTCTCTGTATCTGTGTATCGTTAGTGTGTGTCTGTCTCTGTGTGCTGTATCTGTGTATCGTTAATGTGTGTCTGTCTCTGTGTGCTGTATCTGTGTATCGTTAATGTGTGTCTGTCTCTGTATCTGTACATCGTTAGTGTGTGTCTGTCTCTGTGTGCTGTATCTGTGTATCGTTAGTGTGTGTCTGTCTCTGTGTGCTGTATCTGTGTATCGTTAGCGTGTGTCTGTCTCTGTGTGCTGTATCTGTGTATCGTTAGTGTGTGTCTGTCTCTGTGTATCGTTCTTACAGTGGATGGTTATAATCATCGTGAACCGATATGTTATCGATATCATCATCATCATCAGGTGCCCTGCCGCATGGCGTTGGCGACCATGGACTTCCAACCATCTCTATCTCTCGTTGCCCCCAGCATCTCCTCGTCCCCAGCCACTCTGCAAGTCCGTCCAGCATTCTCTCCCTGGGTCTACCTGGTGCTCTCTTTCCCTCCAGCTTTCCCGTTGTGACCAGGTGCTCAAAATCCCCCTTCCTCATAAAATGGCCTATAAATGTTGCCTGTCTTTTTCCTAATCTTCCTTATGAGTGATCTACTTGTGTCTGCCTCCGTCAAGACTGTCTCGTTTGTTTTCTTTGCTGTCCATGGAACTCTCAACATTCTTCTTAGAAACTACATCTCGGCTGCCTCAATCTTGCTCTGGCTTTGCTTGCTGACTGTCCACGCCTCGCATCCGTACAACAGTATTGGTTCTATATATCGATATATTATCGATATATGTCACAAAAAATCATTATTTTTGGCTCAGTTGAAAGTTTGTAGTTTGAGTTTAGAATTTGTTGAAAAAAGAATTCGTTGCATCGGACAATTCCATATGCGTCCCATCGAAGTCTGCGAGCAGTTATCTGGCAGACTTCTTGGATTTGCACAAAACCGTTTGAGATGCTGAGGTCTTGAAATTGGGGGAGAGGGGGGAGGGGGAGGGAGGAGGGGGCGAGCCACATGGAATAAGGATTCGTGGGCTGCAACTACCTACCACGTGCGCGCCAACATACGAGTGGGTTTTCTTTGTATGGTTATTGTTGTTGTTGTTGTTGATGTTGTTGTTGCTGTTGTTGTTGTTGTTGTTGTTGTTGTTTACCCAGCCATAAAGACTATCGTTATCAATAAGGGTGCATGCCGAGTATGCTTACGTGTTTCCATAAGCCACCGAACACTGACATATGTCATACAAGATCTGTAATATATCATACAATATCTTCAATGTGCATTTCAAGATCTTTAATATGTCTTTCAAGATCTTTAATATGTCTTTAAAGATTTTTTAATATGTTTTACAAGTTCTTCAGTATGTCTTACAAGTTCTTCAATATATCTTGCAAGATCTTTTAAAGTACGTGTTTGACGTTCTGTGTACCCTTACATACAATATCGGTTCAGACTTTGGCAGGTCTGCATGCATGTTGACCTGGCAGATCGGGGAAAAAAGTCCCCACCCTTTATCCTCCAGGCGGTGATCAGACAGCTTTGAACCCAGACTTTCCGTGTGGTAAACCAATGCCTTAACCCGCTCTACTATCATGTGTCTCCACTTCAGTGCCATTATGGAACTCAAAATCCGAGCAAGCAAGCAAGCAAGCAAGCAAGCAAGCAAGCAAGCAAGCAAGCAAGCAACCTAACAACCAACCGACCAAGCAAGCAAGCAAGCAAGCAAGCAAGCAACCAAGCAACCAGCCAACCAACCAACCAACCAGCCAACCAACAACCAACCAACCAACCAACCAACCAACCAACCAAACCAACCAGCTAACCAGCCAACCAGCCAACCAGCCAACCAACCAACCAACCAACTAACCAACCAACCAACCAACCAACCAACCAACTAACCAACCAACCAACCAACCAACTAACCAACCAAACAACCAACCAGCCAACCAACCAACCAACCAACCAACCAACCAACCAACCAACCAACCAACCAACCAACCAACCAACAAAGGAATCAAAAGGTTAATTTGTAGCTTTGCTAGCATGGTTGGCAATGCAGGATGCTGGTGGACATGGTGCGGGGTCAAAGGGTTAAGTTTTTGCTTTGCTAGCATGGTTGACAATGCAGGATGTTGTGGACAGGGTACGGGAGTCAAAGCGTTAAGTTTTTGCTTTGTTAGCATGGTTGACAATGCAGGATGTTGTGGACATGGTGCGGGAGTCAAAGGGTTAAGTTTTTGCTTTGCTAGCATGCTTGGCAATGGCAGCATGCTGGTGGACAGGGTGCGGGAGTCAAAGGGTTAAGTTTTTGCTTTGCTGGCATGGTTGGCAATGCAGGATGTTGTGGACATGGTGCGGGAGTCAAAGGGTTAAGTTTTTGCTTTGCTAGCGTGGTTGACAATGGCAGCATGCTGGTAGACAGGGTGCGGGAGTCAAAGGGTTAAGGGCACTGCCTACTAAGCCCCCTTCTAACGACAGCACTCGCTCAGTAGTGTGGCCAGGCTGTTTGAGAGACCCACCCGGTAAGGAGAGTACCGTCATGGCCTTCCTCCAGCAGCCGGTATGAAAACACTGGTGCTGTAGACCCCTGATTTGAATTCACCTCAGTCACGGATGAGGTACAAAAAGCCAAAACTGAGGTCACGATGACATGAGGGCTTGAAGGGCCACAGAATATGGGACATGTTCGGCGATCTTTTTTTGTTGTCGTTTTGTTTTGGTCTTCCATGCATGACATTTTTTTAAAACCTTTTTTAAACAGGAATAGACATCAACAGACAATGTACTAACAAAACAAAACAAAACAAAAAACAAATAATAATAATTTCAATTCATAACAATTGTTCACATGAGAAAAGAAAAGAAAACCTATAGCCTAAAACCTATAGCCTACAAAACATATAAAACAATATTCTAATCAATGATGATTTCATTATGTACGTATCAATATTTAAGAAACATGTTTTTCTACACAGGGAACATTGATCTATAGTTGTTCCACTGAGCATTAAAAAAGGACAAGCGAAAGTTTATTTTGGCATTATATTGTTCAATTTTGAATCTCTGGTTCAGCATTCTTTGGAAAGAATGTATATTTGGAACACATTTGTCTACTTTGCATTTATATATATATAATAATATAATATAATAATATAATTAATAATATAATTACAATATTTATATAGCGCAAAATCTTGATAAAATCAAATCTAAAGTGTTTCTAAAAATTCATGAATTAAATGACGTCAAATTAGAATAGTTCATCGGATTATTGCCACCAATATAATATTAAACACAATGGGTATAGCAACAACGACAAATTGTACATGGTGTAATAATGCAAGAGACTCTATTGAACATTTTCTGTGGAACTGTTACTGTGTCCGTAATTTCTGGAATTTAACAGAAAAACTAATCAACGCAAAATGTGAAAATACCTTCAACATCAGAATCACACGAAATCTGGTGTTGTTCGGTGTTGACCAAAATGTAAAAACAGATAGAGTATTTGATCTTATAATAATGCTTGCAAAATCATGTATTTATATATAAATGCAAATAAGTTCGGCGATGTTATTAACCCTTTGACTACCGCACTCATCTACCAACTGCTAAAACTTAAATCTTTGACTCCCTCACCCTATCCATCAGCTTCCTGCAGGAAGTTGTTGGATAGTGTGAAGGGGTCCAAGGATTCAATTTTTGTTTTTGCTTAGCATGGTTGACAATGCAGGATGCCGGTGGACAAGGTGCGGGAGTCAAAGAGTTAATGACTGATGATTTCATGATGATGGGGATGACGATCATGATGCTAGGATTGAACCTGCGTAATAGGGTTTTACTTCACCTTTACTACCATAATATATCCCGGCGTCAACCAAGCCAGAAAGATAAGGTTGTGGTCAGGAAATGTTTGCAATATTCTAAGTGACGCATCCGTAAAGTGATTGATACCTGATTGTGTGATCCCAGTCTTCCCGTTGAGCCTATAACGCACTCAGCTTTTGGGGGGTTAGGAGACAGTCAGGGGCGGAAAAAAATACAAGACAATAATTGTTTTGGACAAATGGGGATTCGAACCCATGATCACCCGATGAGTAGTCCGTTGGGACTATATAATCATAGGACAGTCTGTGGTCAAAATCGTTTGATAAATAAATGGCCGAAAAAGTCCGACAAATGAGAGGAAGGGGGGTAATCCTGTCCCTTTACCGTCATCAGATGGGTCTCTTCTTTGGAATCCATTCTAAAACTCCCGTCAGCTGATTGATAAAACTGATACAGTCTCATTCTCACGGGATAGACACCGTCCTAATATCTGACTTTATGGTTACCAAGCCTGTGGGTGAAATGGGTATAATCTGCCCACAACGGGCTTCCCTCAGGCACAGGCATGAAACTTCACCCTCGTAATTTCCTGCCGTTATGGTAAGGGACGTAAGCGCCATGGTCATTTCACTTATTTCCCTTGAGAGCCTATGGGCGGTGGTGATGTCGGGGGATATTTGTCGTGTGTGTGGTGGTGTGAAGCGGATTTGGTACTGAGCAGGAATAATAATAATAATAATAATAATAATAATTACAATATTTATATAGCGCAAAATCTTGATAAAATCAAATCTAAGCGCTGAAACAGACACACACATACACGCACGCACGCACACGCACGCACGCACGCACGCACACACACGCACACACACACACACATACACACGCACGCATGGCTATAAATGGGGAGAAAGAATAAAAGCAATAAAAGCAAGAATAAAAGCAATGGAAAATTATAGAGAGCATATCATATACAATTATATATTAAAACAAAGTGATTCCCCTCCGAGCGGAGACAGGCTGCAGAGGGGGGTTGAATGAGGTTAGGATTTTATGCAGAGGAGAAAAGGTGAGTTTTGAGAGCGGACTTGAAGGAGACAAAAGTAGGTTGCTGACGGACTGAGAGAGGAAGTTTGTTCCAGGAGAGTGGACCAGAAACAGAGAAGGCTCGTGGACCATAGGTATTGAGCTTAGTGCGTGGAAAGCGAAAAGTCAGAGGATCGGAGGCAGAGCGGAGGGTACGTGAGGGAACATAGATCTCAAGTAGGCTCGACAGGTAATCGGGGGCTGCGTTATTGAGGCTTTTGTAACACATGGTGTCTAGTTTGTACTGTATGCGCTTTGATACAGGGAGCCAGTGAAGTTGTGCCAGGAGAGGAGATATGTGGTCAGCTTTTTTCTTTTTGAGTACAAGGCGTACAGCATTGTTTTGAATGCGCTGTAGGATGTGAATGGTGGAGGCAGGAAGACCAGACAGGAGTGAATTGCAATAGTCAATGCGAGACATTATGAAGAAGAGAACGAGTTTTGCAGTTGTTTCGACAGAGAGATACTTCCTGATCAGGCTTATACGATGGAGATGATAGTAGCAAGATCTGGCAGTTTGAGAAACAAAGTTGTTCATGGAAAGGGTAGAGTCAATGCAGACACCAAGGTTTTTAGCTGAATCAGAAATTGGGACTGATGTGTTACATAATGGGAGAGAAAGAGGAGGCAGCTGAGAAAGTTTCTGACGGGTGCCAATGAGGATAGCTTCTGTCTTGTCGTCATTAAGCTGAAGTTTGTTGAACGTCATCCAGTTCTTAATGTCCGAGTAACACTCAGTGGTGCAAGTCAACAGGCGCTGTATATTATCAGGTGAGTCACTGTCTTGAAGTTGGGTGTCATCAGCATAGAAGTGGTGTTTTATAGAGTGGGAGTTGATGATGGTGGACAGGGGGGAGGTATAAAGAGTGAAAAGAACAGGGCCAAGGACAGATCCTTGTGGAACACCACAGGTCAGGTATGCAGGTTGAGAGTAAGTGCCATTGATGAGAACAGTTTGTTTTCTGTTTGATAAATACGAAGTGAAAAAGGAGAGAGCAATGTCAGAGATGCCAAAAGTATGATGAAGTCTAGAAAGGAGAATACCATGGTCAATGGTATCGAAGGCTGCAGACAGATCAAGGAGTGTGAGGAGAGAGACTTTGCCAGTATCAGTTGCAAGGAGGAGATTGTTGAGAATGTGTAGTAGGCAGTTTCAGTGCTATGGCACTGGCGGTAGGCTGACTGGAAAGGATTGAGGAGATTGTTGGCAGACAGGTGAGAGTTCAGCTGATTGAGGACGACTTTTTCAAGGAGTTTTGACAAGAAAGAGAGATTAGAGATAGGCCGGTAATTTTTCAGTTCATTTGGGTCTAAATTGTGTTTCTTGAGGAGAGGGTGAACAATAGCAGACTTGAAAGAATTTGGGACAGTTCCAGTTTGAAAAGAAGTGTTGATGATGTCAGTGATGAATGGGAGGAGAGTAGGGAGACAGTCGGAGTAGAGAGAACCTGGAAGAGGATCCAGTTCGCAAACAGACAAGACAGGCGCAAATTTTCCTTTGTTAAGCGTGAATGTACGATCACAAACAAACACCATATAATTGTAGAATTATGAGAAAAAAGACTGAATTTTCCCTGCTGCTTGGTCCAGTTGGAGAAAGGGACTGAAGTGCGTACTTCCGTCAGTACTCCTGGTTTTCTCTGTAGTATGTTTTCTCCGTATCTTTTTTTCGGTTGTTAGAATTTGCTTAATCCCCTATTAATATTTTTTCTATTCTTTTGTGTGTTGTATATTTCCTTTTCTTTTTTGTTTTGCTTTGTTTTGATTATTTGAAATAATTTTCAGATATTATATAACAGACAGCTATATATTTGGAGGAAAAGTCGTCCAGAAGTCTTGGAGAAAGAACGTATACATTGTCGTGCTCTGTTGTCTGTTACTACTTTTAAATCATTCATTTTTGATGTCAATATAGGTGAAGAACACTGTGTATAAGCGCGACGAACTTTTCTGTCTTTGGTTTTCTCTCTCTCTCTCTCTCTCTCTCTCTCTCTCTCTCTCTCTCTCTCTCTCTCTCTATCTGCCTCTCTCTCTCTCTCTGTGTCTCTCTCCATCTGTCTCTCTCTCTGTGTCTCTCTCTCGCTCTCTGCCTCTTTGTCTGCCTCTCTCTCTCTCCGTCTGCCTCTGTCTGTCTGTCTGTCTGTCTCTCTCTCTGTCTGTCTCTCTCCATCTGTCTCTCTCTCTCTGTGTCTCTCTCGCTCTCTGCCTCTTT
>JAPXFY010000025.1:60264787-60272287 GCA_030674185.1 Monoplex corrugatus
TCAGGGCCCAATGGCAATATGAACAATGTAGACAAGCTGCAGTACAACATCAGGGCCAATGGCAATTTATGAACAATGTAGACAAGGTGCAGTGCATCATCAGGGCACAATGGCAATATGAACAATGTAGACAAGGTGCAGTGTATCACATCAGGGCACAATGGCAATATGAACAATGTAGATAAGGTGCAGTGCATCATCAGGGCACAATGGCAATATGAACAATGTAGACAAGGTGCAGTGCATCATCAGGGCACAATGGCAATATGAACAATGTAGACAAGGTGCAGTGCATCATCAGGGCACAATGGCAATATGAACAATGTAGACAAGGTGCAGTGCATCATCAGGGCCAATGGCAATATGAACAATGTAGACAAGGTGCAGTGCATCATCAGGGCCAATGGCAATATGAACAATGTAGACAAGGTGCAGTGCATCATCAGGGCCCAATGGCAATATGAACAATGTAGATAAGGTGCAGTGCATCATCGGCAATGGCAATAGAACAATGTAGACAAGGTCATGTGACAAGCAATGGCATATGACAATGTAGCAAGGTGCATGCTCATCAGGGCACAATGGCAATATGAACAATGTAGACAAGGTGCAGTGCATCATCAGGGCACAATGGCAATATGAACAATGTAGACAAGGTGCAGTGCATCATCAGGGCACAATGGCAATATGAACAATGTAGACAAGGTGCAGTGCATCATCAGGGCACAATGGCAATATGAACAATGTAGACAAGGTGCAGTGCATCATCAGGGCAATGGCAATATGAACAATGTAGACAAGGTGCAGTGCATCATCAGGGCACAATGGCAATATGAACAATGTAGACTAAGGTGCAGTGCATCATCAGGGCCCAATGGCAATATGAACAATGTAGATAAGGTGCAGTGCATCATCAGGGCCCAATGGCAATATGAACAATGTAGACAAGGTGCAGTGCAACATCAGGGCCCAATGGCAATATGAACAATGTAGACAAGGCTGCAGTACATCATCAGGGCCCAATGGCAATATGAACAATGTAGACAAGCTGCAGTACATCATCAGGGCCCAATGGCAATATGAACAATGTAGACAAGGTGCAGTGCATCATCAGGGCAAGGGCAATATGGAAACAATGTAGACAAGGTGCAGTGCATCATCAGGGCCAATGGCAATATGAACAATGTAGAAAGGTGCAGTGCATCATCAGGGCACAATGGCAATATGAACAATGTAGACAAGGTGCAGTGCATCATCAGGGCACAATGGCAATATGAACAATGTAGACAAGGTGCAGTGCATCATCAGGGCACAATGGCAATATGAACAATGTAGACAAGGTGCAGTGCATCATCAGGGCACAATGGCAATATGAACAATGTAGACAAGGTGCAGTGCATCATCAGGGCACAATGGCAATATGAACAATGTAGACAAGGTGCAGTGCATCATCAGGGCACCAATGGCAATATGAACAATGTAGACAAGGTGCAGTGCATCATCAGGGCCCAATGGCAATATGAACAATGTAGACAAGGTGCAGTGCATCATCAGGGCCCAATGGCAATATGAACAATGTAGACAAGGTGCAGTGCATCATCAGGGCCCAATGGCAATATGAACAATGTAGACAAGGTGCAGTGCATCATCAGGGCCCAATGGCAATATGAACAATGTAGACAAGGTGCAGTGCATCATCAGGGCACAATGGCAATATGAACAATGTAGACAAGGTGCAGTGCATCATCAGGGCACAATGGCAATATGAACAATGTAGACAAGGTGCAGTGCATCATCAGGGCACAATGGCAATATGAACAATGTAGACAAGGTGCAGTGCATCATCAGGGCCCAATGGCAATATGAACAATGTAGACAAGGTGCAGTGCATCATCAGGGCACAATGGCAATATGAACAATGTAGATAAGGTGCAGTGCATCATCAGGGCCCAATGGCAATATGAACAATGTAGATAAGGTGCAGTGCATCATCAGGGCCCAATGGCAATATGAACAATGTAGACAAGGTGCAGTGCATCATCAGGGCCCAATGGCAATATGAACAATGTAGACAAGGTGCAGTGCATCATCAGGGCACAATGGCAATATGAACAATGTAGACAAGGTGCAGTGCATCATCAGGGCACAATGGCAATATGAACAATGTAGACAAGGTGCAGTGCATCATCAGGGCACATTGGCAATATGAACAATGTAGATAAGGTGCAGTGCATCATCAGGGCACAATGGCAATATGAACAATGTAGACAAGGTGCAGTGCATCATCAGGGCACAATGGCAATATGAACAATGTAGATAAGGTGCAGTGCATCATCAGGGCACAATGGCAATATGAACAATGTAGACAAGGTGCAGTGCATCATCAGGGCACAATGGCAATATGAACAATGTAGATAAGGTGCAGTGCATCATCAGGGCACAATGGCAATATGAACAATGTAGACAAGGTGCAGTGCATCATCAGGGCACAATGGCAATATGAACAATGTAGATAAGGTGCAGTGCATCATCAGGGCCCAATGGCAATATGAACAATGTAGATAAGGTGCAGTGCATCATCAGGGCCCAATGGCAATATGAACAATGTAGATAATGTGCAGTGCATCATCAGGGCCCAATGGCAATATGAACAATGTAGATAAGGTGCAGTGCATCATCAGGGCACAATGGCAATATGAACAATGTAGACAAGGTGCAGTGCATCATCAGGGCACAATGGCACTTGAAAAGAAGAGGACCTTTCCGTGCAACACCTGTAAAAGATGATGTGTCTCCAGAATCTGTCTGGTACCCCACATGAAGACCCACTGCAGGCAGTAAAAGAACAAGTATGTCTGCTTACTTATCTGTCGGATGTACACCAGGGTCCATCATCATCACGTTTCAAGGAGTAGGACCCGATCTGGGGCCCACACTTGCCTACTTGTGTTACATTTTGTTGCAATATATTTTCATTAATATTTGTTTCTTTTTGTTCTTCTCGGTCTTGTTCTTGTGTTTTTTTTTCTTTTTTTCTTGTTCTTCTTTTTCTTGTTCTTCTTGTTCTTGTTCTACTACTACTACTACTACTACTACTACTACTATACTACTACTACTACTACTACTACTACTACTACTACTACTACTTCTTCTCCTCCTCCTCCATTTTCTTCTTTCTTCTTCTTCTACTTCTCTTCTTCTTTCTTGTTTTTGTTTTTCTGTTCTTTTCTTCTTTTCTTTTTCTTGTTCTTGTTCTGTTCTTGTTCTTTGTTTTTTCTGTTCTTGTTCTTTTTGTTCTTGTTCATTGTTCTTGTTCTTGTTCTTGTTCTTGTTCTTGTTCATGTTCTTGTTCTTGTTCTTTGTTCTTGTTCTTGTTCTTTTTCTTGTTCATGTTCTTGTTCTTGTTCATGTTTTTCTTTCTTGTTTTCTGTTCTTTTCTTGTTCTGTTCTTGTTCATGTTCTTTTTGTCTTTTCTTGTTCTTTTCATGTTCTTTGTTCTTCTTCTGTTCTTTCTTTTTCTTGTTCTGTTCTTTCTTTTCGTTCTTGTTCTTGTTCTGTCTTGCTTTTCTTTTCTTGCTTCTTGTTTCTGTCTTTTCTTGTTGCATTTTTCGTTCTGTTCTTCTTTCTTGTTCTTTCTTCTTCTGTTCTTTCTTTTTTCTGTTTTCTTCTTTCTTTCTTCTTTTCTTCTTCGTTCTTCTTCTTCTTGTTCTTCTTTTTTTTTGTCTTGTTTTCTTCTTTTATTTCTTCTTCTTCCTTCTTCTTCTTCATTTAGCTTTTTCTTCAGTGTGGTTTATTTTGTGTTACAGTGTAACATGTCTAGTATAGTACTGAGTTGTGTGAACTTTGATTTTTTACTGAGGGCCAGAGTTTTTCATAAGTATTTTCAAATCACAACAATTATATAAACAAAGGAAAACATTCTAAAGAGTAGTTACATGTTTATTATAGAAGATTTTTTTAAAATCAAAATTGGATAACAGTCGTTTCAACAAGAATTGACACCTATTGAAATTTCACTTTCTATAGATTTTTTTAAATCAAATTTGGATAACAGTCGTTTTTAGCAAGGATTGACACCTACTGAAATTATTCACTTTCAACGTCTGTTTAAAAAAAACAGAAAAAAAAACTCACACATACACAAGAAAAATGAGAATATCAGTAGATCTCGACCACTGTGTTGTTGATGAGTGTATGTGCTGGGTACATGATGAGTCAGTCAGTCCGTCAGCACCAGGAATGGAAAGGGAAGAAATTAGTGTGCCTGGCGAGAAGGACAAAATACCTAGCGTCTCATTGATTTCACATTAGTGACTGGCAAATACCTCGTAGACATTGTGCTGAGGTACACGCTTTGTAGCATCGGTAAGTAACATCTGCGAAAGGTAAGGAAGAAGAAAGAAGGAAAGCAAGCAAGTAAGCAAGCAAGCAAGCAAGCAAGCAAGGAAGCAACAAGGAAGCAAGCAAGCAAGCAAAAGCAAGCAAGCAACAAGCAAGCAAGCAAGCAAGCAATCAACAAGCAAGCAGCAAGCAACAAGCAAGCAAGCAATCAACAAGCAAGCAGCAAGCAAGCAAGCAAGCAACAAGCAACAAGCAAGCAAGCAAGCAAGCAATCAACAAGCAAGCAGCAAGCAAGCAAGCAACAAGAAACAAGCAAGCAGCAAACAGCAAGCAAGCAAGCAACAAGCAAGCAGCAAGCAACAAGCAACAAGCAAGCAGCAAGCAAGCAATCAACAAGCAAGCAAGCAACAAGCAACAAGCAAGCAAGCAATCAACAAGCAAGCAAGCAAGCAACAAGCAACAAGCAAGGAAGCAAGCAAGCAATCAACAAGCAAGCAGCAAGCAAGCAAGCAAAAAGCAAGCAGCAAGCAAGCAAGCAAGCAACAAGCAAGCAGCAAGCAAGCTAGCAAAAAAGCAACAAGCAAGCAAGTAAGCAAGCAAGCAAGCAAGAAAGAACGATCTCTCTTTTGATATGAAAAAAAAATTACAGAATATTCATATTCTGTAGAGACAGATGGTCAGACCACTCTTACAATATCAACTTTGATACATACAAATCGTTACAAAAAAAATTCATATTTTTTACTCCTGAGGGTCACTGAGATGTTGAAGAAATTTCGCTGGAAATAAAGCTTGACGCGCATCGAGGACCGGTAGACTTAAAGATGAAAGCATGTTTGAAACAGTGTGAGAAGTTGCCGAGAGAGTGTCGTTCGCAATATCTTCCCTAAAAATTGTCAGTTCCTGAAAAAAGTGTCCACACACCTTTCTTTGAAAATTGCCGATTTTAAGACATATCTGTGGTCTGTGTCTTTGACCTGGGTGCCTTATTTTACACAAAAATATGTTTTTGACAGTCCTGAACATTCCACCGTCTCCACCCTTTGATCAGAATTTGATAAAAAGCCATCCGTAAAAAACTGAGAATCTCTTGGTCACATCTCTGTCTGTCTGTCTGTCTGTCTGTCTGTCTGTCTGTCTGTCTGTCTGTCACTCACTCACTCACTCACTCACTCTATGTCTCTTTCTGTCTGTCTGCCTGTCTGTCTGTCTGTCTATCACTCACTCACTCACTCTATGTCTCTTTCTGTCTGTCTGTCTGTCTGTCTGTCTATCACTCACTCACTCACTCACTCACTCACTCTATGTCTCTTTCTGTCTGTCTGTCTGTCTGTCTGTCTATCACTCACTCACTCACTCACTCACTCACTCACTCACTCTATGTCTCTTTCTGTTTGTCTGCCTGTCTGTCTGTCTGTCTATCTGTCTCTCTCCCTCTCTCTCTCTCTCTCTCTCTCTCACGCACATACACACGCTCTCTCGTCTCCGATTCATGCTTTTTGTTAGGAAGATGCGAGAGAGAGAGAGAGAGACAGAGACAGAGACAGAGACACAGAGAGACAGAGAGACAGAGAGAGAGAGAGAGAGAGAGAGAGAGAGAGACACAGACACGAGAGACAGAGAGAGAGAGAGAGAGAGAGAGAGAGAGAGAGATAGAGAGAGAGAGAGAATCTTCAGATTCGTTAACATTTTATTTTGTCATGAGAGAAGAGGTTTTTAATACACATTGTGTGTGTATTTGAGCGTGTGCGCCTACGCGCATGCGCGCGCAAGCGCAAGCGCGCGTGGTGTGTGTGTGACAGACAAAGAGACAGACAGAGTAACTGATAGACAAAGACAGACAGACAGACAAACAGACAGACAAAGGGACAGACAGACAGACAGACGGACAGACAGACAGACAGACAGACAGAGACAGAGATTTGTTAACGTATTATTTTGTTATGAAACACACAAGGCTTCAACACACATTGTGTGTTTGTGTGCGTGTATGTGTATGTGTGCGAGAGAGAGAGAGAGAGAGAGAGAGAGAGAGAGAGAGAGAGAGAGAGAGAAAGAGAGAGAGAAAGAGAAAGAGAGAGAGAGAAAGAGAAAGAGATTCAAGATTCAAGATTCAAGATCACTTTAATGTCTCTTTAGAGAAATTCAGTACATGTTCAGCGTAAAATTCTGCAATAGACAAACAATTACATAACTCCCGCTCTCTCACACTCCTTTAGTCACTCACACTCCAATCTTGTTCAGATACTCAACTGACCTATTTACAAAAGACATTCTTGCTCTGTTGGTGGAACATTTCAGAGTTCTGTACCTTTTTGATGATGGCAAGAGCTCATAATGCTTAGCTAGCACGTGAGTGGATTCACCTAAGATCATTCTCGCCTTGCTCACAATACGACACTCATATAGTTCATTAATGCTCCTCTGTTGTACTCCCACTACTTTGCCACTCACCTTCACCACCCTGTCCAACACTCTCTTATTCTTCACACTCAGACCAGCAAACCAGCACAAAAATCCAAAAGTTAAGACAGATTCAATAAAACAACGATAGAAATTACCAAGAATGGACTCATTCATACGCAGAGACCTAAGTTTTTGAAGACAGAAAAGGCGTGACTGACATTTTTTGTATATTATTTGCGTGTTTGTATCAAAGGTGAGTTTGCTGTCAAGAATCGTTCCAAGATACTTATACTCATTCACACGCTCAACTTTCACACCATTGATAAAAAGGTCAGGGATCACACCGGGCTCTCTCCGGAAATCCACGATCATCTCCCTGGTCTTTCTAACATTTAGATCTAAAAAGTTGTCTGTACACCAGGTAGTGAACTTAACTACTTCTTGGTTGAATGTTGTGTCTGAGTTGGAGAGGTCTTGGATTGCTGTGTCATCTGAATATTTTATAACAGGAGTGAGATCAGTGCCAGAGCAGTCATTGGTGTAGAGAGTAAAGAGGACAGGAGAGAGGACTGTACCCTGAGGAGCGCCCGTTGAGGTGGAACGAGAGTCAGAGAGTGTATGATGAAAAGAGACAGTTTGAGAACGATTAATAAGAAAATCTATTATCCAGAGAATGAGCTTAGGACAAACATTGAGTTTGAGGAGTTTGAGTGCCATGAGATGAGGTTGAATAGTATTGAATGCTGAAGAGAA
>JAPXFY010000025.1:60277287-60284787 GCA_030674185.1 Monoplex corrugatus
CCAACAGGCCAGTGGACCTATGAAACAGTAAGTTGACACCACCAGAATGATGGAAACATTCAGAAGGACAGCCAACAGTCCAGTGGACCCATCAAACAGTAAGTTGACACCACCAGAATGATGGAGACATTAAGATGGACAGCCAACAGACCAGTGGACCTATCAAACACTAAGCTGACACCACCAGAATAATGGAAACGTTAAGATGGGCAGCCAACAGGCCAGTGGACCTATGAAACACTAAGCTGACACCACCAGAATAATGGAAACGTTAAGATGGGCAGCCAACAGGCCAGTGGACCTATCAAACAGTAAGCTGACACCACCAGAATAATGGAAACGTTAAGATGGACAGCCAACAGACCAGTGGACCTATGAAACACTAAGCTGACACCATCAGAATGATGGAAACGTTAAGATGGGCAGCCAACAGGCCAGTGGACCTATGAAACAGTAAGTTGACACCACCAGAATGATGGAGACATTCAGAAGGACAGCCAACAGTCCAGTGGACCCATCAAACAGTAAGTTGACACCACCAGAATGATGGAGACATTAAAATGGACAGCCAACAGGCCAGTGGACCTATGAAACACTAAGCTGACACCACCAGAATAATGGAAACGTTAAGATGGGCAGCGAACAGGCCAGTGGACCTATGAAACACTAAGCTGACACCACCAGAATAATGGAAACGTTAAGATGGGCAGCGAACAGGCCAGTGGACCTATCAAACACTAAGCTGACACCACCAGAATAATGGAAACGTTAAGATGGGCAGCGAACAGGCCAGTGGACCTATGAAACAGTAAGCTGACACCACCAGAATAATGGAAACGTTAAGATGGGCAGCGAACAGGCCAGTGGACCTATGAAACAGTAAGCTGACACCACCAGAATAATGGAAACGTTAAGATGGGCAGCCAACAGGCCAGTGGACCTATGAAACAGTAAGCTGACACCACCAGAATAATGGAAACATTAAGATGGGCAGCCAACAGGCCAGTGGACCTATGAAACAGTAAGCTGACACCACCAGAATAATGGAAACATTAAGATGGGCAGCCAACAGGCCAGTGGACCTATGAAACAGTAAGCTGACACCACCAGAATGATGGAAACATTAAGATGGACAGCCAACAGGCCAGTGGACCTATCAAACAGTAAGCTGACACCACCAGAATGATGGAAACATTAAGATGGACAGCCAACAGGCCAGTGGACCTATCAAACAGTAAGTTGACACCACCAGAATGATGGAAACATTAAGATGGACAGCCAACAGGCCAGTGGACCTATCAAACAGTAAGCTGACACCACCAGAATGATGGAAACATTAAGATGGACAGCCAACAGGCCAGTGGACCTATCAAACAGTAAGCTGACACCACCAGAATGATGGAAACATTAAGATGGGCACCCAACAGGCCAGTGGACCTATCAAACAGTAAGCTGACACCACCAGAATGATGGAAACATTAAGATGGGCAGCCAACAGGCCAGTGGACCTATCAAACAGTAAGCTGACACCACCAGAATGATGGAAACATTAAGATGGACAGCCAACAGGCCAGTGGACCTATCAAACAGTAAGCTGACACCACCAGAATGATGGAAACATTAAGATGGACAGCCAACAGACCAGTTTTTAATGTTGCAGGCTGGGATTGAACTCGAGATATCAGATCTTGAGTCCACGGCTCTATCGAAAGAACCAACAAACCCGCAATACTAAATTTGCCAACAGCACCCGGTGTGCCCAGGCGGTCACCCATCCAAGTACTAACCTGGCCCGACGTTGCTCAACTTCGGCGATCGGCCGAGAACCGGTGTTTTGGTTTAATTAAACAGAATTTTATTCAAGAAAAGAAGA
This sequence comes from Monoplex corrugatus, assembly GCA_030674185.1. Classification (NCBI taxonomy): domain Eukaryota; kingdom Metazoa; phylum Mollusca; class Gastropoda; order Littorinimorpha; family Ranellidae; genus Monoplex; species Monoplex corrugatus. The sequence goes on from JAPXFY010000025.1 coordinate 60,279,161, forward strand.
GTCATAAATACAGCAAAGCATGGGCAGGGCGTCAAGCAATGGCTCATGTTAGCCCTCCCTCAAGAACAATTGACACACTATTAGATCAAATGCCGGCAACTTGTGAAATTTAAACCAACAAGAAACAAGAAAGAAATGAAGAAAAAAGCTAAAAGCACTACGATCATGTCCTTAGCACATTAGGTGAAAGAAAACAATAACAACAAATAACAACAAAAAGAAAACAATAACAACAAAAAGAAAACAATAACAACAAAAAACAACAAAAAGAAAACAATAACAACAAAAAGAAAACAATAACAACAAAAAGAAAACATCACAACAAATAACAACAAAAAGAAAACAATAACAACAAATAACAACAAAAAGAAAACAATAACAACAAAAAGAAAAAAATAACAACAAATAACAACAAAAAGAAAACAATAACAACAAATAACAACAAAAAGAAAAAAATAACAACAAATAACAACAAAAAGAAAACAATAACAACAAATAACAACAAAAAGAAAACAATAACAACAAAAAGAAAACAATAACAACAAATAACAACAAAAAGAAAACAATAACAACAAAAAGAAAACATCACAACAAATAACAACAAAAAGAAAACAATAACAACAAATAACAACAAAAAGAAAACATCATAACAAATAACAAAAAGAAAACAATAACAACAAATAACAACAAAAAGAAAACAATAACAACAAATAACAACAAAAAGAAAACATCACAACAAATAACAAAAAGAAAACAATAACAACAAATAACAACAAAAAGAAAACAATAACAACAATAACAACAAAAAGAAAACAATAACAACAAAAAGAAAACAATAACAACAAAAAGAAAACAATAACAACAAAAAGAAAACAATAACAACAAAAAGAAAACAATAACAACAAATAACAACAAAAAGAAAACAACAACAACAAAAAGAAAACAATAACAACAAAAAACAACAAAAAGAAAACAATAACAACAAAAAGAAAACAATAACAACAAAAAACAACAAAAAGAAAACAATAACAACAAAAAACAACAAAAAGAAAACAATAACAACAAAAAGAAAACAACAACAACAAATAACAACAAAAAGAAAACAACAACAACAAATAGCAACAAAAAGACAACAATAACAACAAAAAGAAAACAACAACAACAAATAACAACAAAAAGAAAACAACAACAACAAATAACAACAAAAAGAAAACAATAACAACAAATAACAACAAAAAGAAAACAACAACAACAAATAACAACTAAAAGAAATTAATAGCAACAAAAAGAAAACAATAACAACAAAAAGAAAACAACAACAAATAACAACAAAAAGAAAACAACAACAACAAATAACAACAAAAAGAAAATAATAGCAACAAAAAGAAAACAATAACAACAAAAAGAAAACAATAACAACAAAAAACAACAAAAAGAAAACAACAACAACAAAAAGAAAACAATAACAACAAAAAACAACAAAAAGAAAACAATAACAACAAAAAGAAAACAACAACAACAAAAAGAAAACAACAACAACAAAAAGAAAACAATAACAACAAAAAGAAAACAACAACAACAAAAAGAAAACAACAACAACAAAAAGAAAACAACAACAACAACAAAAAACAACAACAACAAAAAGAAAACAATAACAACAAAAAGAAAACAACAACAACAAAAAGAAAACAACAACAACAAAAAGAAAACAACAACAACAAAAAAACAACACAAAAGAAAACAATAACAACAAATAACAACAAAAAGAAAACAACAACAACAAAAAGAACAAACAATAACAACAAAAGAAAACAATAACAACAAAAAGAAAAACAATAACAACAAAAAGAAAACAACAACAACAAAAAGAAAACATAACAACAAAAAGAAAACAAACAACAAAAAAAAACAAAACAACAAAAAGAAAACAATAACAACAAAAAACAACAAAAAGAAAACAACAACAACAAAAAGAAAACAATAACAACAAAAAAAACAAAAAGAAACAACAACAACAAAAAGAAAACAATAACAACAAAAACAACAAAAAGAAAACAATAACAACAAATAACAACAAAAAGAAAACAACAACAAAACAACAAAAAGAAAACAACAACAAAAATAACACAAAAAGAAAACAAAACAACAAAAAGAAAACAATAACAACAAAAAGAAAACAACAACAACAAAAAAAACAATAACAACAAAAAGAAAACAACAACAACAAAAAGAAAACAACAAACAAAAAGAAAACAACAACAACAAAAAGAAAATAATAACAACAAAAAAACAACAAAAAGAAAACAACAACAACAAAAAGAAAACAATAACAACAAAAACAACAAAAAGAAAACAATAACAACAAAAAGAAAACAACTAACAACAAAAACAACAAAAAAAAGAAAACAAAACAACAAAAAGAAAACAATAACAACAAAAAACAAACAACAAAAAGAAAACAATAACAACAAAAAGAAAACAACAACAACAACAAAAAGAAAACAACAACAACAAAAAGAAAACAATAACAACAAAAAACAACAAAAAGAAAACAACAACAACAAAAAGAAAACAAAACAACAAAAAACAACAAAAAGAAAACAAACAACAAAAAAATAACAACAAAAAAAACAAAAAAAACAACAACAACAAAAAGAAAAAACAACAAAAACAACAAAAGAAACAATAACAACAAAAAGAAAACAAAACAACAAAACAACAAAAAGAAAACAACAACAACAAAAAAAAACAAAAAAAAACAATAACAACAAAAAAACAAACACAAACACAGAAAACAACAACAACAAAAACAAAAAAAAAACAAAACAACAACAAAAGAAAACAATAACAACAAACAAAAAAAAAACGAAATAACAACAAAAAAAACAAAACAAAACAATAACAACAAAAAAAACAAACAAAAAAGAAAACAATAACACAAAACAACAAAAAGAAAACAACAACAAAAACCAAAAAGAAAACAATAACAACAAAAAGAAAAGAAAACAACAAAAAGAAAACAACAACAAAAAAAAAATAACACAAAAACAACAAAAAGAAAACAATCAACAACAAAAAGAAAACAAAACAACAAAAAGAAAAACAACAACAAAAAAACAAACACAAAGAAAACAAACAACAAAACAAAACAACAACAAAAAAAAAAACAAACAACAAAAAGAAAACAAAACAACAAAAAGAAAACAATAACAACAAAAAAAACAACACAAAAGAAAACAAAACAACAACAAAAAACAAAACAATAACAAAAAAAAAACAACAAAAAGAAAACAACAACAACAAAAAGAAAACAATAACAACAAAAAACAACAAAAAGAAAACAATAACAACAAAAAGAAAACAATAACAACAAAAAACAACAAAAAGCAAAACAAAAACAAACAATAACAACAAAAAAAACAAAAAGAAAAAACAACAAAAAGAAAACAATAACAAAAAACAAAAAAGAAAACAATAACAACAAATAACAACAAAAAGAAAACAACAACAACAAAAAACAACAAAAAGAAAACAATACAACAACAAAAACAAAACAATAACAACAAAAAGAAAACAATAACAACAAAAACAACAAAAAGAAAAAACAACAAAAACAAAAAGAAAACAACAACAACAAAAAGAAAACAACAACAACAAAAAGAAAACACCAATAAAACAAAAACAAAAAACAACAACAAAAAAGAAAACAATAACAACAAAAAGAAAACAATAACAACAAAAAGAAAATAACAACAACAAAAAGAAAACAATAACAACAAATAAAAACAAAAAGAAAACAACAACAACAAATAACAACAAAAAGAAAACAATAACAACAAAAAGAAAACAACAACAACAAAAAGAAAGCAATAACAACAAATAAAAACAAAAAGAAAACAATAACAACAAATAAAAACAAAAAGAAAACAATAACAACAAAAAGAAAACAATAACAACAAAAAGAAAACAACAACAACAAAAAGAAAACAATAACAACAAATAACAACAAAAAGAAAACAATAACAACAAATAAAAACAAAAAGAAAACAACAACAACAAATAACAACAAAAAGAAAACAATAACAACAAAAAGAAAACAATAACAACAAAAAGAAAACAATAACAACAAATAACAACAAAAAGAAAACAATAACAACAAATAAAAACAAAATGAAAACAATAACAACAAAAAGAAAACAATAACAACAAAAAGAAAACAACAACAACAAAAAGAAAATAACAACAAAAAGAAAACAACAACAACAAAAAGAAAACAATAACAACAAATAAAAACAAAAAGAAAACAACAACAACAAAAAGAAAACAATAACAACAAAAAGAAAACAACAACAACAAAAAGAAAACAATAACAACAAATAAAAACAAAAAGAAAACAATAACAACAAATAACAACAAAAAGAAAACAATAACAACAAATAACAACAAAAAGAAAACAATAACAACAAAAAGAAAACAATAACAACAAATAACAACAAAAAGAAAACAACAACAACAAATAACAACAAAAAGAAAACAATAACAACAAATAACAACAAAAAGAAAACAACAACAACAAATAACAACAAAAAGAAAACAACAACAACAAATAACAACAAAAAGAAAACAACAACAAAAAGAAAACAACAACAACAAATAACAACAAAAAGAAAACAACAACAAAAAGAAAACAATAACAACAAATAACAACAAAAAGAGAACAACAACAACAAATAACAACAAAAAGAAAACAACAACAACAAATAACAACAAAAAGAAAACAACAACAACAAATAACAACAAAAAGAAAACAACAACAAAAAGAAAACAACAACAACAAATAACAACAAAAAGAAAACAACAACAAAAAGAAAACAATAACAACAAATAACAACAAAAAGAGAACAACAACAACAAATAACAACAAAAAGAAAACAACAACAACAAATAACAACAAAAAGAAAACTTGGTATGGCCATACTCCCTAAGTCTTCCCGATGAGCCGCCCAACTGTGGGTGGGAGCCAGTGGAGGACGAAAAATCCCGCAGTGATTTTGACAGATAGATGGGACTGGAACACGCAACCTTCCAGTCATTACTCATTGCGGTAAACAAGGTACCACGGCGACTGGTCACAAACACCTTGTTAAATAGATGGTAGAAAGTCTTTGGCGCTTAACCAATCGCCATGGTGTAGTGGGTAGCGCAACAGACTGATGGGGATTCGAACCCATAGCCTTCCCATCAGTCTCTTTAAAAAAATCATTGTGGGAGTTTTCGGCTCTAACCGGCTCCTACCCAGAGTTGGGAATGCTATGGGCTCCTTGGGAAGACTGGGAACCACACAGTCGAGTCTCATCCACTCCACGGATGCGTCATTCAGGGTGTTGCTCAAATCTTCTGACCAGCACCGCAGGTGTCTGTATCTCTCGGGCCTGGTTGATGCCAGGATATATTATGATAGTAAGCGTAGAGTACAGCCCTTTCACATAGTCCCTATCCTAGATGGAACTCAATAGCATCATGATCATAATTCTCATCAACATCATCATCATTGGTTGATATTATAAAAATTCTCCCTGCTTCCCTCTTATTTCTTTGGTATTACCTATATGCCTTGGAAGCAACCC
>JAPXFY010000025.1:60292287-60307287 GCA_030674185.1 Monoplex corrugatus
TCTCTGTCAGACTGTCTGTCTCTCTTTCCGTCCCCCTCTCTGTCTTATATTTATATGATGTTAGCTTTACAAGTGATTATAGCAACGACAGACTTGGAAAATTGACCAAACACTAAAATCTTGTGTGATTATCTTTTACCGCAGTAAATAAAGACCAATCGATCAATCAACCAATCAGTTTCTCTCTCTGTCTCTGTCTGTCTGTCTGTGTCTGTCTGCCTCTGTCTCTGTCTTTCTGTCTGTCTGTCTGTGTGTCTCTCGTTCTCTCTTTCTCTCCTTCTCTCTCGCTCTCTTGCTTTGTCTGTTTTCCTCTCAGTCTCTCCGAAACACTACTTAACAGAACAAAAGAAAGCTAACAGCTGAAGGAAAGGCGAAATGAGCCCTTAGAGGCGAGTTGCAAGGCATTGCTCTACACAGTCTTCCAATCTTTTAGCCACGAAGATGGAAGACAATTAACCCTTTTAATTCCTTCAGAGAGTTGCCTTTTGTAACATTAACCCACTTAACCTTCAAGGGTACCACCCCTCCTTCCCCTATATATATATATTCCCTCACCCACCCACAAACCCTGCTGGTCCTACCCGTTGAATTGTGTACCTGGTTTTCTTTTCTACGGTATATAGTTACCGAGTTAAGGGCTTCCTTGGGAGGAGGATCTTACGGCTTTGTCATCTGGAGAGGAGATAATGTAACCTTTGGGGTCGGTCCATTGCCGGCTCGTCTCCTGTGTTATGTGGGGTGCAGTGGGTGTGCTTGAGGGTAGTGCGTGCTGAGGGCTGCGGGGTATACAGTGCGGGGGGGTGGCTGGTGGTGGGGGGGGGGCGGTGTGAGTGGGGGGAGGGGGTCGGGATTGTGGGGGGCGGGGCTGGAGGGGGGCGGGGAGGGGGGCGGGGGGAGGGGAGAGGGGGGGAGGGCAGAGCGGGGGGGAGGAGGGGAGGAGGGGAGAGAGAGCGATGAGAGATAGGGAGGGGAGGGAGCGAGGAGAGGGAGAGGGGCGAGGAGAGAGGGAGAAGCGCGAGGAGAAGCGAGAGGAGAGAGCGCGAAGGAGAGGAGCGGGAGATCGCGCGGGTAGCGAGAGGGGCGAGGGGAGGCGAGGGACGGGAGAGGAGCGAGGGAAGAGAGCGGGGAGGGAGGGAGAGGAGGGAGAGGGAGGGGCGAAGAGCGAGGAGAGAGCGAGAAGGAGAGGAGAGGGAGCGAAGAGAGAGAGAGAGCGGAAGAGAGAGCGAGGGGGGAGCGGAGAGGGAGAGCGAGAGCAGAGAGCGACGAGAGACGGAGAGGGCAGAGAGAGAGGAGGGGGAGAGAGCGGGCGGAGGAGACGAGAGAGGGAGGGAGGGGAGGCGCGAGGCGAGAGGTAGAGGGAGAGAGAGACGAGAGGAGAAGGAGAGAGAGGAGAGAGAGACGAGGTAGAGAGGCGCGAGAGCGAGAGGGAGAGAGGAGGACGCGCGCGAGCGAAGCGAGAGAGAGAGTAGAGAGGGCGCGAGAGCGAGAAACAGCGAGAGCGAGCAGGACGCGAGGAAGAGGAGGCGCGAGACGAGCGAGGAGAGCGAGAGCCGGGAGCGAGAGCGAGCGAGAGCAGAGCGAGGAGCGAGAGCAGCGCGGAGTCGACGCAGCAGGAGCGCAGGAGGGGAGGAGGCGGACGAGAGAGGCGAGCGCGAAGAGGCAGCAGAAGAGCAGAGCGAGCCGCGGGCGGCGAGCGCGAGAGCGAGAGGAGAGCCGCGCGAGCGAGCGCGCGCGCGAGCATCCGCGGGCGCGCGCTCAGCGCGCTCCTCTCTCTCTCCTCTCTCTCTCCTTCTCTCTCTTTCTTCTCTCCTCTCTCTCTCTCTCTCTTCTCCTCTCTTCCCCTTCCTCTCTCTCTCTCTCTCCTCTCTCTTCTTCTCTCTCCTCTCTTTCTTCTCTCTCTCTTTTCTCTCTCCTTCTCTTCTCTCTCTCTCTCTTCTCTCTCTCCTCTCTTTCTTCTCTCTCTCTCTCTCCTCTCTCTTCTCTTTCTCTCTCTCCTCTCTCTCTCTCTCCTCTCTCTCTCCTCTCTCTCTCTCTCTCTCCTCTCTCTCCTCTCTTCTTCTCTCTCTCTCTCTTCTCCTCTCTCTCTCTCTTTTCTCTCTCTTCTCTCTCTCCTCTCTTTCTTCTCTCTCTCTCTCCTCTCTCTTATCTTTCTCTCTCTCCTCTCTCTCTTCTCTCTCTCTCTCTCTCTCTCTCCTCTCTCTCTCTTTCTCTCTCTCTTCTCCTCTCTCTCTTCTCTCTCTGCTTCTCTTCTCTCTCCTCTCTCTCTCTCTCCTCTCCTCTCCCTCTCTCTCTCTGTGTCTTTCTCTTCTCTCTCTCTGTTCTCTTCTCTCTCTCTCTGTTTCTTCTTTCTCTTCTGTCTCTTCTCTTGTCCTCTCTCTCTTCTCTCTCTCTACTCTCTCTCTCCTCTCTCTCTACTCTCTCTCCTCTCTCTTCTCTTTCTCTTTCTCCTTCTCTCTTCTCTCCTCTCTCTCTCCTCTCTCTCTTCCTCTCTCCTCTCTCTCCCTCTCTCTCCTCTCTCTCCTCTCTCTCTCCTCTCTCTCCTCTTCTTCTCTCTCTCTTCTCTTTTCTTTACTTCTCCTCTCTCTCTCCTCTCTCTTCTCTTTCTCTCCCCCCTCTTTTCTCACTCTCTCTGTGTCTTTCTCTTTTCTCTTCCCTCTCTTCTTCTTTTCTCTCTTCCCCTCTCTCTCTCTCCTCTCTCTTCTCTCTCTCCTCTCTCTCCTCTCTCTCTACTCTCTCTTCCCTCTCTCCTCTCTCTCTCCTCTCTTCCTCTCTCTCTTCTCTTTCTCTCTCTCCTCTCTCTCCCTGTTCTCTGTCTCTGTCTGTTTCCCTGTCTGTCTGTCTGTCTGTACCATACCTGACTTTTCACCATTTCTCTGCTCATCCAGTTTTTTTCCCCCTCCGATCGTCATTTGATGAGAAGACGACGTCAGTGTAAAGGCGGTTTATGGGCTTTGTGAACTGGGTAAGTAATCCTGACCATGGGAAGAATGAACCTTTAGTATGCACACAAAAGTCGATGAGGATGAATAAAGGTTGTTGATCTGTGTCTGTCGATATGACTGTAGTTTCGCCCATGCACAGTCATTGAAATCACGACAGGAAAGCTGGAGGGAAAGAGAGCACCAGGTAGACCCAAGGAGAAGATATTGGACGGACTTGCAGGCTGGCTGAAGACAGAGAGGGTGGAGGAGATGCTTGAGGCAACAAGGGATAGAAACAGTTGGAAGGCCATGATCACCAACGCCATGCGGCAAGGCACTTGATGATGATGATGAGTCATTGAAATCTGTACAATTACACCGGCGAAACTCCTCCTGAACAAAGTTAAAGAGAGAGGACAGGGGCGGGGCGGGGGGGGGGGAGAAAGAGGAGGTGGAAGAAAGGGGGAAAAGGTATCATAGAGAGGGGGGGAGGGGGTCTGAAGGGGAGAAAGAATGGGAAAAAATGTAAGAAGAAAGAAAAGATATTAGAGAGGGAGGGAGAGAAAAGAGGTGCAAAATCGTAAGTGGAATTTGTTCAGAAGGGATTCATGGTTCTCGTTCCATCTGTGATAAGTTTGCCAGCAAGTGTCTGGCATAGACTCCTTGTGTCTTTGCAAAACGGCAAAGGCCAGGTCTTGAAGTGAAAGGAGAATGTTTAGAGCTATGAAGTACGAAACTGACACTACCAGAATAATTATCGCATTGAAACAGTCGCAAGTAGGCCACGTTTGACATTGCCGGCTGGGATTGAACTCTAGACATTAGATCTTAAGTGCACAGCTCCAACAGCTGGACCAGCCAGTCAGACCACTGGAAGCACCTCGGAAGACGCAGAATGCTATGATGTACATGTATATGAAATACCGCGAAAGATACTGAGCGCCCTAACAGAATACGCAGTTTCTTACAGGAAACGTCTTAGGAGACGCAGAACGCCGCGTTAAAACACACGGTTTCGTACAGGAAACGCTTCAAAAGACGCACAACGCCATGATGACAGAACAGGTGTTTTTGAACAAGAACTGTCTGAGAACACACAGAATGTCGTAGTAGAACACGCGGTTTCATACAGCAAAACCCCAGAAGACAGAGAACGCCTTACCGGAACACGCGATTTTGAACAGGAACTGTTTCAGAATATCCAGAATATCGAAGCAGAACACACAGTTTCACACAGGAAACATCCAGAAGACACAGAATGTCGTGACAGAACACCCAGTTTCACACAAAGAAACACCTCAGAAGACACAGATGTCGTGGTAGAACACACAGTTTCACACAAAGAAACACCTCAGAAGAAACAGAATGTCGTGACAGAACACACAGTTTCACACAAAGAAACACCTCAGAAGACACAGAATGTCGTGGTAGAACACACAGTCTCACACAAAGAAACACCTCAGAAGACACAGAATGTCGTGGTAGAACACACAGTTTCACACAAAGAAACACCTCAGAAGACACAGAATGTCGTGGTAGAACACACAGTTTCACACAAAGAAACATCCCAGAAGACACAGAATGTCGTGACAGAACACACAGTTTCACACAAAGAAACACCTCAGAAGACACAGAATGTCGTGGTAGAACACACAGTTTCACACAAAGAAACACCTCAGAAGACACAGAATGTCGTGGCAGAACACACAGTTTCACACAAAGAAACACCTCAGAAGACACAGAATATCGTGACAGAACACACAGTTTCACACAAAGAAACACCCCAGAAGACACAGAATGTCGTGACAGAACACACAGTTTCACACAAAGAAACACCTCAGAAGACACAGAATGTCGTGACAGAACACACAGTTTCACACAAAGAAACACCTCAGAAGACACAGAATGTCGTGACAGAACACTCAGTTTCACACAAAGAAACACCTCAGAAGACACAGAATGTCGTGACAGAACACACAGTTTCACACAAAGAAACACCTCAGAAGAAACAGAATGTCGTGACAGAACACACAGTTTCACACAAAGAAACACCTCAGAAGACACAGAATGTCGTGGCAGAACACACCAGTTTCACACAAAGAAACATATCAGAAGACACAGAATGTCGTGACAGAACACACAGTTTCACACAAAGAAACACCTCAGAAGACACAGAATGTCGTGGCAGAAACACACAGTTTCACACAAAGAAACATATCAGAAGACACAGAATGTCGTGACAGAACACACAGTTTCACACAAAGAAACACCTCTGAAGAAACAGAATGTCGTGACAGAACACACAGTTTCACACAAAGAAACACCTCAGAAGACACAGAATGTCGTGACAGAACACACAGTTTCACACAAAGAAACATATCAGAAGACACAGAATGTCGTGACAGAACACACAGTTTCACACAAAGAAACACCTCAGAAGACACAGAATGTAGTGACAGAACACACAGTTTCACACAAAGAAACACCTCAGAAGACACAGAATGTCGTGGCAGAACACACAGTTTCACACAAAGAAACATATCAGAAGACACAGAATGTCGTGTAGAAACACAGTTTCACACAAAGAAAGCACGTCAGAAGACACAGAATGTCGTGACAGAACACACAGTTTCACACAAAGAAACACCTCAGAAGACACAGAATGTCGTGGCAGAACACACAGTTTCACACAAAGAAACATATCAGAAGACACAGAATGTCGTAGTAGAAACACAGTTTCACACAAAGAAGCACGTCAGAAGACACAGAATGTCGTGACAGAACACACAGTTTCACACAAAGAAACACCTCAGAAGACACAGAATGTCTGGTAGAACACACAGTTTCACACAAAGAAACACCTCAGAAGAAACAGAATGTCGTGACAGAACACACAGTTTCACACAAAGAAACACCTCAGAAGACACAGAATGTTGTGGTAGAACACACAGTTTCACACAAAGAAACACCTCAGAAGACACAGAATGTTGTGGTAGAACACACAGTTTCACACAAAGAAACACCTCAGAAGACACAGAATGTTGTGGTAGAACACACAGTTTCATACAAAGAAACACCTCAGAAGACACAGAATGTTGTGGTAGAACACACAGTTTCACACAAAGAAACACCTCAGAAGACACAGAATGTTGTGGTAGAACACACAGTTTCACACAAAGAAACACCTCAGAAGACACAGAATGTCGTGGCAGAACACACAGTTTCATACAAAGAAACACGTCAGAAGACACAGAATGTTGTGGCAGAACACACAGTTTCATACAAAAAACACCCCAGAAGACAGAATATGGTGCTAGAACGTGCGGTTTCATACAAGAACAGGGCAACATTGGCAGAAGGTGGCAGTTAAGGTAGACGCCACAGGCAGTGGCTGGCAAAAGCTGTTAATGACGATGTCCCTGGATGGGCCATACTTTTCTTTGGCCTTTTTTTTATGACAAAGACCTGCGACACATTCAGATCGACACAGGGTGTTCTGTCTGTCTCTGTCTGTCTGTCTAGATGTCGATGTCTGAGTGTAGCATACTTTTGCTTTGTGTGTGTCTGTCTTTTTCTCTATTTCTGTTTTCTGTCTTATATATAATTTTGTTTCTAGCGAACTGTTCTCAGTCTCTGGTTATCTCTGGCTTTCTGTATGGCCATGTGCTGCTTTGTTTCGGTCTGTCTGTCTGTCTGTCTGTCTGTTTGTCTGCCTGTCTGTCTGTCTGTCTGTTTGTCTGTCTGATTGACTGTCTGTCTGTCTCTCTGTCTGTGTGACTGTCTGCCTGCCTACCTGTCTGTCTGTCTGACTGTCTGTCTGACTGTCTTTCTGTCTGTCTGTCTCTCTGTCTGTCTGAATGTCTGTCTGTCTGAATGTCTGCCTGTCTGTCTGACTGTCTGTCTGTCTGTCTGACTGTCTGTCTGTCTGTCTGTCTGTCTGACTGTCTGCCTGCCTGCCTGCCTGCTGTCTGTCTGACTGTCTGTCTGCCTGCCTGCCTGCCTGCCTGTCTGTCTGTCTGACTGTCTGTCCGTCTGCCTGCCTGCCTATCTGTCTGTCTGTCTGCCTGCCTGCCTGCCTGCCTGTCTGTCTGTCTGTCTGTCTGACTGTCTGTCTGTCTGCCTGCCTGCCTATCTGTCTGTCTGTCTGCCTGCCTGCCTGCCTGCTGTCTGTCTGTCTGTCTGACTGACTGTCTGTCTGCCTGCCTGCCTATCTGTCTGTCTGTCTGCCTGTCTGTCTGTCTCTCTTCACTCCTGTCACTCTCATTCTCTCTCTCACTCCCCAGCCCACTTAAGTATGTGCTCATGGGTTTATGCGCAGGCTTATAATGCTATGATCGGTTTTGATCAGTTTCCGCCACATGGCATCAGCGGCGATGGTGCACATGGAACTCATTCTGAGAATGTAAATGCTGTCATTAAAAAAAGAAGAAGAATAAAAAAAAAAACCCAAACAAACCTGAAACTTACCACTGTTACAACTAAAGGTGATACAATCATTTTCTGTAACTATTTATTCTATGCTACTGCTACTGCTGTCTAGTTTTGTGTCTTTTGTATCTTTGAAACTGAAGTCATAATGTTACGCTTCAAAACGAGAATTATCTTTAACAGGGCATGATCATTCACCTCCTCCTTCACCTCACTCTTCCTCTTTCTTTCTTTCTTTTTCTGGGCAGGAGGATGTAGGTTAGTGTGAGGAGGGAGTCAGGAAGGGGATGGAGTGGAGTGGGGTGGGGGTGGGGGGGGTAACAAATGTCACATTTGGCCAGAAGCGGGAACAGAAATAGGCACCGCGTCACCATGAGATGTCTAAAAGCGTGTTAACAGACAGTGGAGAGATGCTCGCTGACACCACTCTGTCCTCCCGTCCGCTTGTCAACTATCGTTCTTTCTTCGTATGGGGAGAGAGAGATGTGGGAGATTCCTTTTTATTCTTTTTTCTTTTTTTTTCGTCAGTTTTTTGTTTTTGTTTTTGGTCATTTTTTTTGTGCCCAGTGGCCAGTGTCTGTGACTAGTGATATCCACACAGCATTTGTCCACTTCAGGCTTTCTGGCTCTCTGCTGCTTCCTTGCGACCGTCATCAAAGTGTTTCTGTCCGCGACACCTACAGTGGTGACAAACCTACAGATGAAGGAAACGTTGTTCAAGTTGGTCGTGCGCTGCTTGGTGCGGCTAGCTAGCTAGCTTAGAATTCACTTCTTCGTTTTTGTAACGAACGATTTCTTTCTTGTCTTTTTATCTGTTTATTTGTTTGTGTATTTTGTTTTATTATTTATCTATTTATTTACTTACTGATGTATTTAATTATTCATTTATTTATCTACTTATTTATTTATTTATTTATTTGTTTGTGTATTTTGTTTTATTATTTATCTATTTATTTACTTATTGGTGCATTTAATTATTCATTTATTCATTTATTTATCTACTTATTTAATTCTTATTTTTTTATATTATCTATTTATTTATTTATTATTATTTATTTCTCGTTTATTTGTTACTTATTTTAGTTTTTTTTTTCGTTTACATATTTTGTATTTGTTTATTCGTATTTATTTCATTGTTCATTTTAATTATTTATTTTTTTATCTACTTCTTACGTATTTTTTTACTTGTTTATTCTTTAAGATTTCTGTATTTGTTATTCATTCATTTATTGTATTTTAAAAAATTATTTACTGAAAAGGGATTTGAAAAAAAATAAAATACACTACTAAAGGAACAATTTTTTGCTTGAATGGATTTCTGTGTTTTTTGGGGGGGTGGGTTTGGGTGTGTGTGAACTGACAGTGTTGCTGCGTTGTGTGATGTATTGGTACCAACACATGTGTGCATACTCTCTGTGCATTTGTGCAGTGAACTTTCGGATCGTAGACATATCGATGGTTCTACCAAAAAAAAAAAAGAAATGCCTTCCGCCTCCCGTCCACAAAAAGGTTCTTCTGCTTTCAGGCAGTGCTAGAAACTTGTGCTGTGCAGTGCCGGGGGCTTGAAAACCTAAAAAATTAAAAAAAAAGTTCTGGGATTTGGTACTTGTGAACCTTTGCGGCGTACATCTTCTTGGTTGGTGATTTGTCATCTTTACGATGTGTGTGTGTGTGTGCTGTGTGTGTGTGCTTGTGTTGTGTGTGTGTTGTTGTGTGTGACTGTTAGGCCTATTATAAAAATTTATTGTGATTTGGACTTTTGGGTTTGCCGTACTGTTAGTAGTTTGTGTGTAGGTGTAGTGACTGGATTCTCAATACTGAAATTGTCGAATCAAATTGAAATAAGAGAAAGAAAGACCACGAAAAATAGGAGAAGAAGAAAGAAAGAAAGAAAGAAAGAAGAAGAAAGAAAGTAAGAAAGAAAGAAAGAAAAGAAAAGCAACATTTAAAACGAAAGCAAAAATCGCAATATAGGAATGTGGAAAAAAAAAAAGGAAAAGTATTTTAGTTTTTCGAGAACCCCCACACACACAGACACACACACAACACCACACAACACACAACACACACACACAACAGACACACACACACACACAAAACACACCACACACACACACACACACACACAGCACCACACACTCACACAACACACACACACACAACACACACACACACACACACACACACGCACACACAAACAACACACACATCACACACACACACACACACACAAACACTACACACCACAGACACACACACACACACACACAAGAACACACAACAAAGACAACACCACACACACACACACTCACACACACGCACACACATACATTCACTCATATACACAACACAACACACACACACACACACCACACACCCCACACACACACACACCACACACACAACAACACCACACACACACACACACACAACACGCACACACACACACAAACACCCACATACATACACAGACACCCCACCCCCCACCCCCCATCCCACACGCACACACACACACACACACACACACACACACACACTACAAACATTCGCACACTCACAACACACAAAACACACACACACAACACCACACACACACACACACACACACACCTACCCCCCACACGCACGCACACACACACACACCCACCCCCCACCCACCTACCCCCCCCCCCCACACACACACACACTCCGCTTCCTCCTTCATTCAGTCTCTCCGACGATTTTCTTGCGGGGTTAAGTTATGCTGGGTTCCATTTTATTCAAAGAACCAGACAATTGTATTAGTGAAACGGCCCATAACGCAGACATGACTGTAACACGAGGCAGCAAGATAAAAGTCTGAATGGAAGTCATAAAGGTGTTGACTGTTTTTCTGTTTTCTGTTTTCTTTTTTTCATGTGGCATTTAAAATCTGCACGCATTTTGGATATCGGCGATATTGCGATATCGGAGAGAAATTGCGCACTGGTTGCTATGGAAACCATTTGTACATAAGTGCAGCTCTGCATTCGAGAAAGGATGGGACGAGAGAGAGAAAGAGAGTGAGAGACAGAGGGGTGGGAGAGAGAGAGAGAAAGAGGAAGACAGAGAGCTAGAAGGAAGGAGAGAAAGAAAGGGAGAGAGAGAGAGGAAGAAGTGAGAGACAGAGAGGAAGGAGGGAGAGAGAGAGAGAGAGAGAGAGGGGGAGAGAGAGAAAGGGGAGAGCGAGAGAGAGGGGAAGGAGACAGAGGGGGAAGGAGAAAGAGAAAGAGAGAGGAGAGAGAGAAAGAGAGCGAGAGAGAGAGAGGAAGAAGTGAATGATTGAGAGAGAGGAAGGAGAGAGAGAGTGAAGGAGAGAGAGGAAGAGAGAGGAAGGAAAGAGAGAGAGGAAGGAAAGAGAGAGAGAGAGGAAAGAGAGAGAGAGAGAGGAGAAAGAGAGAGAGTGAAGGAAGAGAGGAAGAGAGGAAGAAAGAGAGAGAGGAAGGAAAGAGAGAGAGAGAGGAAAGAGAGAGAGGAAGGAAAGAGAGAGAGAGAGGAAAGAGAGAGAGAGAGGAAAGAGAGAGAGGAAGGAAAGAGAGAGAGAGAGAAGAAGAGAGAGAGAGGAAAGAGAGAGAGTGAAGGAGGAGAGGAAGAGAGAGAAGGAAAGAGAGAGAGGAAGGAAAGAGAGAGAGAGAGGAAGAGAGAGAGGAGGAAGAGAGAGGAAAGAGAGGAGAGGAAGAGAGAGAGAAGGAAGAGAGAGAGGAAGAATGAGAGAGAGGAAAGAGAGGAGAGAGGAAGAGAGAAAGGAAAGAGAGACGAGAGGAAGGAAAGGAAAGAGAGAGAAAGAGAGGAGAGAAGAAGAAGAGGAGAGGGAGATGGGGAGAGGAGGAAGGCAGAGAGAGGCAGAGAGAGAGAGAGAGAGAGAAAGAGACAGAGACAGAGAGATTGGTTTAATATACAAACACCTTAGGCCACAATACATAAATGGGAATAGGGGTGGGTGGGTTGGGAATGGGGGGAGTGGTGTTTTAACATATTACATACATTTAGATCGAAATATTTCAATCCCTAAATTGACAATAGCAATAGGTACATGAGCCATAAGTACATGTCGACTTGAGGCCACTTACCAGAGAAGAACCTAGACTGCTGCTAGATAAAACCAGTGTTTTCTGTTCTGATTCGACTGACGCCGGACACAACCTGTTGTGTAGAACGTCTGACCACCAGGCCCAAGAGATGCAAACACCCTGCGGTGCCTTAAGTGATATATCCTCAAAACACATCCTATGATAAGTGGGCAGACTCATTTTTTGTGGTCTCGGTTTTCCGACTTCGCACAACACTCATCAGTATGTGTCTCCCCCTGTGGGATTGCTGGGGGCTCTTTCAGTATAAGTAGTATCCCTCCCTACCTTCTGGAAATTCTGTGCTAGAAATTCCTTCTTTTCTGTCACTCTCTTTGTGTTTGGCTTGTTCCTTTGCTTTCTGTCCTTTCTTCCTATCATTTTCTGCCTTGCTGGTCATTCGCCTGTATGTGTTCGATAAAGTCTTACGTACTTTCTCTTAGGATTGATATTTGGGTACGTGTATTAAGTGAAGTATTGTGTGTGCTTTGAAACAGGTTACAGCCCTGATATGTCTCTGCGCAGTCGGCTGGGCTTTAAACAGAAAAAAACAGTAAATAACAGTCTGTGTTTGTTAGGGCTGACGGTACTCGAAGCCATAATTTTCCTGTCGTTAGTCTGTTGCGCTAACCAGTGACCTGTGACCTGTCATAGTCGTTATAATGAATAATGATTTTGAAAATATTTATTTGTTTCTTTTAAGCAGATCACATTTCAAATACAAAAGACGTTAGAAGGATCTATAAACCCTAACCCTAACCCTTACAGAAAGATACTGCTGAACTGAGGGATGCTTGAGAAACTAGAAGGTCACTTTGGCCAAAGCCAACAAAATAAATAAATAAATAAATAAATAAATAAATGAATGAATAAATGAATAAACAATTAAAGAAATGAATAAATAAATAAAAAAAACAACAAAAAAAACCCAAACCAAACAACAAACAACCAAACCAAAACAACACCAAACCAAAACCCAAACCAAACCAACCAAACCAAACAACAAGCCAAACCAAACCAACCAAACCAAACAAACCAAGCCAAACCAAAAACCAAACCAACAACCAAACCAACCAAACCAAACCAAACCAAACCAAACCAAACCAAACCAAACCAAACCAAACCAAACCAACAAACCAAACAACCAAACCAAACCAAACCAAACCAAACCAAACCAAACCAAACCATAACCAAACCAAACCAAACCAAAAACCAACCAACAACAAACACCAAACCAAACCAACAAACCAAACCAGCCAAACCAAACCAAACCAAACCAAACAACCAAACAACCAACCAAACCAAACCAAACAACCAACAAACCAACCAACCAAACCAACCAAACCAAACCAAGCCAAACCAACCAAACCAAACAACAAACCAAGCCAAACACCAAACAAGCCAAACCAAACCAACCAAACCAACCAACCAACCAGACAAACACCAAACCAAACCAAACAACCAAACCAAACCAAAATCTGTCTCACTGTGTGTCTAGCAACAGACAATGTGAAGAGACAATTGGTTTCTACATGTTCCTTCATGACAAATGTAACAACAAAACGGCACACAAAGTAATAACATCAAGAACCTGAAAAGTTTACGGTGTCCTCTTCATTTGTGTCAGAGGTAAGGGAAGCTAGAGTTACCGTTCCTGTCTGTCCGAGCAGACGATGAGATAAGATCAAGACAGTCGTGCTTGAAACTTGGAAGACACAAGACAGGGACGGGGGAGATTTAGGGAACTGTGTCGACCTGTGTTCCCAATTTGTACCGGGTACTGGTGAACTAGACGACCTTTGATCTTTTGATCTGTGACCTTTGTGTGGTGACGCCATGTTGTCCTTCGTGGATTTGCAGTCCTGTATGCCTTCCGTTCTTCTGCGCTGGATTGAAGGTGAGACCTCCTCCCTCCCTCCCTCCCCTCCCTCCCTCAGTCTGTCCATCCGTCTCTCCCTCAGTCTCTCCCTCAGTCTCTCCCTTCGTCTCTCCCTCAGTCTCTCCCTTCGTCTCTCCCTCCGACCCTCCCTCCGTCTCTCCCCCAGTCTCTCCATACGTCCGTCCCTGGGTTTCTCCATCCATCCATCCATCCTTAACCCCTGACGCTCCAAGAGGGCCGGGCCACATCCAGGTCATATGGCTGTCCTGATACCCTTCTGCTGTCACCATTTGCTTTCTTAGAAAATTGTCCATCACCTGGGTTTTGAACCCACGTACCT
This sequence comes from Monoplex corrugatus, assembly GCA_030674185.1. Lineage (NCBI taxonomy): Eukaryota > Metazoa > Mollusca > Gastropoda > Littorinimorpha > Ranellidae > Monoplex > Monoplex corrugatus. The sequence continues at coordinate 60,305,941 of JAPXFY010000025.1, forward strand.
AAAGTGGTCAGGTGTCACAAGGCCAAGTCATTATTAACCATTCGGTTATCGGATCTGTAAAAGTCTTCTATCTCAGTGACGATCTGTAAAAGTCTTCTACCTCAGTGACGATCTGTAAAAGTCTTCTACCTCAGTGACGATCTGTAAAAGTCTTCTACCTCAGTGACGATCTGTAAAAGTCTTCTACCTCAGTGACGATCTGTAAAAGTCTTCTATCTCAGTGACGATCTGTAAAAGTCTTCTACCTCAGTGACGATCTGTAAAAGTCTTCTACCTCAGTGACGATCTGTAAAAGTCTTCTACCTCAGTGACGATCTGTAAAAGTCTTCTATCTCAGTGACGATCTGTAAAAGTCTTCTATCTCAGTGACGATCTGTAAAAGTCTTCTACCTCAGTGACGATCTGTAAAAGTCTTCTACCTCAGTGACGATCTGTAAAAGTCTTCTATCTCAGTGACGATCTGTAAAAGTCTTCTACCTCAGTGACGATCTGTAAAAGTCTTCTATCTCAGTGACGATCTGTAAAAGTCTTCTACCTCAGTGATGATCTGTAAAAGTCTTCTACTCTCAGTGACGATCTGTAAAAGTCTTCTATCTCAGTGACGATCTGTAAAAGTCTTCTATCTCATGTGTACGATCTGTAAAAGTCTTCTATCTCAGTGACGACGAGCCTAATCTGTAAAAGTCTTCTATCTCAGTGACGATCTGTAAAAGTCTTCTACCTCAGTGACGATCTGTAAAAGTCTTCTACCTCAGTGACGATCTGTAAAAGTCTTCTACCTCAGTGACGATCTGTAAAAGTCTTCTACCTCAGTGACGATCTGTAAAAGTCTTCTACCTCAGTGACGATCTGTAAAAGTCTTCTACCTCAGTGACGATCTGTAAAAGTCTTCTACCTCAGTGACGATCTGTAAAAGTCTTCTACCTCAGTGACGATCTGTAAAAGTCTTCTACCTCAGTGACGATCTGTAAAAGTCTTCTTTCGTGCACACGTGTCTACCAAAAAGCTTATGTCCCTGTTAAATATTGAAATTACCCGGTATCGATCAGATTGTAAAGATTCATCATCATCATCATCATCATCATCATCAGTCCCGTAGTCTGGTTGACCGTTGGGGCACCACTGAAGATTTTGCAACCAACTTCCTCCACTCCTCACGGTCCTCAGCTTTCCGCAGAATGATGTTCCATTCAAGGCCAGTCCACTCTCTAAAAGATTAGATCAGCGTGAAAAGTAGGACCAGCAGAATGATCGGCTCATCAAAATGAACGAGGCCAGGCCAGTTCTTGATGTTTTGATGGCCGGGCGGGGTTGAAAGATGGAGATAAAAGACGTAGAGAGGACAGG
>JAPXFY010000025.1:60319787-60324787 GCA_030674185.1 Monoplex corrugatus
TCGATCTTGTTATTTTTCAAAAGAATTTTACCTGTACATTTTTGTACCTATTATCAAACCAGTAGCCTTGTGCCATAACGTTTACCCGTATTGCTGATGCTCTGTCTTCCATGGTATGTGCCCGTTTTGAGTGCTGATGAGGCCAAAGCTCTGAGATCATTAGGCTGTGGTCAGTCTGGCGGTAAGCAGGTAGACTGTGGTACCTCAGCTAATATGTCTGTAGTATGGTGATGTTTGCATCACCCAACATTTTAGCATGGTCGTCTGATATCATACTTGCCTCTCCTCTCCCCACTTCTTACTACGTACTGCTTATGAAGACACGGGCATTCCATTTGGTCCCTTTTTAGCCACTGGACGAGGCGGCAGGGAAGTTTTTAGTCCTCTTTTTATTATCCGTTGTTTGCTGTTGTTTGTGGTCTGTTTGTGACCGTGCGTTCGCGCTTGACAAAGGCCGGTTGGCAGAAAATTTGAGCTTGTTTTGTCTCGTTTTGTTAAATACGCGCTTACATTGGTTTTCTTGTTCTTCTGGTTCTGTGATAAACATCACCATACCAAGAGAAGAATCACCCAACATAATATATATTACTATGTCACAGTCTGTTCCTTTTTTTTTTTAACCATTTGTGGGCTGCACCTACTACGTTATTATTATTATAATCTTTAACCCTTTAACTCCCGCACCCTGTCCACCAGCATCTGCATTGCCAATCATGCCTGCAAAGCAAAAACAATAACCCTCTGATTTCTCACTCTACCCACCAGCTTCCTGAGGAAGCTAGTGGATAGGGCGAGGGAGTCAAAGGGTTATTTTTTGCAGTTGGTGGATAGGGTGAGGGAATCAAAGGGTTACGTTTTTGCAGTCGGTGGATAGGGCGAGGGAATCAAAGGGTTAAGTTTTTGCAGTTGGTGGATAGGGTGCGGGAGTTAAAGGGTTAAGTTTTTGCAGTCGGTGGATTGGGTGCGGGAGTCAAAGGGTTAAGTTTTTGCAGTCGGTTGATAGGGTGCGGGAGTCAGAAGGTTAAATTTTTGCAGTCGGTGGATAGGGCGCGGGGGTCAAAGGGTTAAGTTTTTGCAGTCGGTGGATAGAGCGCGGGAGTCAAAGGGTTAAGTTTTTTGCAGTCGGTGGATAGAGCGCGGGAGTCAAAGGGTTAAGTATTTGCAGTCGGTGGATAGGGCGCGGGGGTCAAAGGGTTAAGTTTTTGCAGTCGGTGGATAGGGCGCGGGAGTCAAAGGGTTAAGTTTTTGCAGTCGGTGGATAGGGCGCGGGAGTCAAAGGGTTAAGTTTTTGCAGTCGGTGGATAGGGCGCGGGAGTCAAAGGGTTAAGTTTTTGCAGTCGGTTGATAGGGTGCGGGAGTCAGAAGGTTAAATTTTTGCAGTTGGTGGATAGGGCGCTGGAGTCAAAGGGTTAAGTTTTTGCAGTCGGTGGATAAGGCGAGGGAGTCAAAGGGTTAAGTTTTTGCAGTCGGTGGGTAGGGTGCGGGAGTCAAAGGGTTAAAGACCAGCTGACTGCTCAGAGCCCTATCAGAGCTATAACCGTTTTGAATTACACACAAACATCTGATCATTATTACTGTTCCACTTACTGAGAACAACATCAGGACTTCCCCCCGTGGGGATGTCGGGGGCTCTTTCAGTATAAACAGTATCCCCACCTTCTGGAAATTCTGTGCTAGAAATTTCCTCTTTTCTGTCACTCTCTTTGTGTCTGCTTTGTTCCTTTGCTTTCTGTCATCTCTTTCTATCATTTTCTGCCTTGCTGGTCCATTCACCTGTATGTGTTCGATAAAGTCTTACGTACTTTCTCTTAGGACTGATGATTGGGTACATGTATTAAGTGTATTTTTGGGTATAAGAAATGATATATGTGGAAGCAATTATAAGTAATTTAGACCCGTTTTAATATATGTTTTGGTGTTCTTAGTTTTGTTTAAATTTGTAATCAGGTATGTTTTTTTAGATCACTGTGTGATAAATTGGACGGAATGGTTTATGCCAGGGTTATCTGCTTAGCTTAGATTGTATACACGAATACATTGATATGTGTACTTAATCTTCTTTTCCTTTTTTTTCATTTTTTTTGTCTGTTGAAGTATTGCGTATGTTTTGAAACGAGTATAGCCATGACGTGGCTGTATGCAGTTAGCTAGGCTTTAAACAAAAATAACAAATAGCAAATTACGTCAGGGCCATAACTATCTCAAACAATACAGACACATGTTTTTATCGTTAGTAATGTTTAAAAGCCCAATCAATGGCTCAAAACCCTATCAGTTTCTTCCTGTTCCCACGCCTACCAGATTCTTGGCACCGGGCACAATCTACTCCCTTATCTCTTGGCTCTTGCCCTGTGCCTTCTTCAGAACAGGGCTATACCGATATAGCATGGCCACTTCTCAAAATTGCAGAACTTATCTCACTTCCCTTTTGACATCACAGTTGCCTCCCCTCTCCCCTTTTCTTACTACTGCTCATGATGACATGGGCATTCCATCTCTTACCCACTGGACGAGGCGGCAGGGAAGTTTTTAGTCCCGTTTTTATTATCCATTGTTTGGTGTCTGTGATTTGTCTGTGACCGTGCGTTCGCGCTTGACAAAGGCTAGTTGGCCGAAAATTTGCGCTTGTTTTGTTTTGTGTTGTCTTGTTGGAGATGCGCTTACATTGATTTTCTTGTTCTTCTGGTTTGTGTTTGCTTGGGCGCAGGCAGTCACTCTTGTTTTGGATCCTATCAGGGCTGTGAACATCTCAAACAAAGGGCATACATTTTAAATACATCAATGACCCTGGAAAAACAGAAACCTGGGAAAGAAAAATAAGGGACACATCATTGTATGTACGCAAATAATTCAAGAATATGCCCCCCCTGGCGTTGGCCACTCCCCCCAAATTTACCACCAGAGGCATTAAAAAGAGGAAAGAAAAAAACTGGACATATTATATATATATATATATATATATATATATATATATATATATATAAACATACCTTTGTATACAGAACATATATAAAAGCTGGCCTATATTACCTAAAATTGCCACTAATTAGTTCACATTTTCTTAAACCAGAAATACAATCGACATGCACTCCGTTATCAATTGTAATAACATTGAAGATTTTTTTTTAGAAAACGTACAAGTGAGTGGATCAGTAAGGAACATTGAAGATTTTTTTTAGAAAACGTACAAGTGAGTGGATCAGTAAGGAACATTGAAGATTTTTTTTAGAAAACGTACAAGTGAGTGGATCAGTAAGGAACATTGAAGATTTTTTTTAGAAAACGTACAAGTGAGTGGATCAGTAAGGAACATTGAAGATTTTTTTTAGAAAACGTACAAGTGAGTGGATCAGTAAGGAACATTGAAGATTTTTTTTTAGAAAACGTACAAGTGAGTGGATCAGTAAGGAACATTGAAGATTTTTTTTAGAAAACGTACAAGTGAGTGGATCAGTAAGGAACATTGAAGATTTTTTTTAGAAAACGTACAAGTGAGTGGATCAGTAAGGAACATTGAAAATTTTTTTTAGAAAACGTACAAGTGAGTGGATCAGTAAGGAACATTGAAGATTTTTTTTAGAAAACGTACAAGTGAGTGGATCAGTAAGGAAACATTGAAGATTTTTTTTTAGAAAACGTACAAGTGAGTGGATCAGTAAGGAACATTGAAGATTTTTTTTAGAAAACGTACAAGTGAGTGGATCAGTAAGGAACATTGAAGATTTTTTTTAGAAAACGTACAAGTGAGTGGATCAGTAAGGAACATTGAAGATTTTTTTTTAGAAAACGTACAAGTGAGTGGATCAGTAAGGAACATTGAAGATTTTTTTTAGAAAACGTACAAGTGAGTGGATCAGTAAGGAACATTGAAGATTTTTTTTAGAAAACGTACAAGTGAGTGGATCAGTAAGGAACATTGAAGATTTTTTTTAGAAAACGTACAAGTGAGTGGATCAGTAAGGAACATTGAAGATTTTTTTTAGAAAACGTACAAGTGAGTGGATCAGTAAGGAACATTGAAGATTTTTTTTAGAAAACGTACAAGTGAGTGGATCAGTAAGGCAGACAATGAGAGATGAAGAAGATGGCAGAAAGCGAAAGAGCAAGGCAGAAACACAGCGAGAGGAAACAAGAAATTTCTTGCACAGAATTTCTAGAAGCTGGGGATAATATTAATACTGAAAGAGCCCCCAGGCATCCATATGGGTGGAACTTCTACGTGCACGCAAATACAGGGGGGGGGGGGGGATGCAAAAGTAGGTATAATTATGAAAAAAGAAAACACGTACAATACTCGTTGCATTTATTATACAAACAAATGAAATTTGCATAGACATGTAATAACAAGCACAGCCTTAATTTAATCCCTCAGATACTCAAACTGCTTGCCGTCGGTATTCACTCACTCCTCTAATCGAGAGAGGAATTAAGCATTATAATAATGATGTGATACTGTATACCTACTTTTGCACCCCCCCCCCCTGTATGCAAGAGGTCTTCACAGCCCCCCCTTCCAACCCAACCCCCCCCCCCCTCTCCTCCGTGGGGATGCCGGGGGCTCTTTCAGTATGAACAGTATCCCAACCCTCTGGAAGTTCTGTGCTAAAACGTCCTCTTTTCTGTTCGTCTCTTTGTTTCTGCCTTGTTCCTTTGCTTTGTGTCAGTCTCTTCCTGTCGTTGTCTTTGTACGTGGCAGCATGGACAAACTAGGGGTAGATTGCGGTTAATGGCTGTTTCGCAAGGAACGGTGTACTTATCACTTTACCGTTGGCTCTTTGTGTGCTTCGATGTTCCTACAGTGCCATCAGGAGGTAGATTGCGGTCGATGTATTACGGGGAGGCAGTGTGTGGTATGTGGTTGGATGCTTTGTGGCTGTTTGGCCGAGATGGTTAGGGTTTATGGGGACTGTGTTTGTGTGGCCGGGCGTTAACCCTTTGACTCCCGCACCCTGTCCACCTGCATCCTGCATGGCTAACCATGTTGGCAAAGCAAAAACTTA
>JAPXFY010000025.1:60344787-60347287 GCA_030674185.1 Monoplex corrugatus
GTCCCATTTTGGAATGATCAGGCCATACTGTTAATGTCCCATTTTGCGAATGAATCAAGGCCATACTGTTAATGTCCCATTTTGGATGATCAGGCCATATTGTTAATGTCCCATTTTGCAATGATCAGGTCATACTGCTAATGACCCATTTTGGATGATCAGGCCATTACTGTTAATGTCCCATTTTGGAATGATCAGGCCATACTGTTAATGTCCCATTTTGCAATGATCAGGCCATACTGTTAATGTCCTACTTTGGAATGATCAGGCCATACTGTTAATGTCCCATTTTGGAATGATCAGGCCATACTGTTAATGTCCCATTTTGGAATGATCAGGCCATACTGTTAATGTCCCATTTTGGAATGATCAGGCCATACTGTTAATGTCCCATTTTGGAATGATCAGGCCATACTGTTAATGTCCCATTTTGAATGATCAGCCATACTGTTAATGTCCCATTTTGGAATGATCAGGCCATACTGTTAATGTCCCATTTTTGAATGATCAGCCATACTGTTAATGTCCCATTTTTGGATGCTAAGGCCATACTGTTAATGTCCTGTTTTGTGATGCTAAAGCCATACTGTTAATGTCCTGTTTTGTGATGCTAAAGCCATACTGTTAATGTCCTGTTTTGTGATGCTAAAGCCATACTGTTAATGTCCTGTTTTGTGATGCTAAAGCCATACTGTTAATGTCCTGTTTTGTGATGCTAAAGCCTACTGTTAATGTCCTGTTTTGTGATGCTAAAGCCATACTGTTAATGTCCTTTTTGTGATGCTAAAGCCATACTGTTAATGTCCTTTTTGTGATGCTAAAGCCATAGTGTTAATGTCCTGTTTTGTGATGCTAAAGCCATACTGATAATGTCCTGTTTTGTGATGCTAAAGCCATACTGCTAATGTCCCCTTTTGTGATGGTCAAGGCCATACTGTAATGTCCCATTTTGCGATGATCAGGCCATAGTGTTAATGTCCCATTTTGCGATGATCAGGCCATAGTGTTAATGTCCCATTTTGAGATAATCAGGAGCCATAGTTTTAATGTCCCATTTTGCGATGATCAGGCCATAGTGTTAATGTCCCTTTTGCGATGATCAGGCCATAGTGTTAATGTCCCATTTTGCGATGATCAGGCCATAGTGTTGATGTCCCATTTTGCGATGATCAGGCCATAGTGTTAATGTCCCATTTTGCGAATGATCAGGCCATAGTGTTAATGTCCCATTTTGGGATAATCAGGCCATACCGTTACTGTCCCATTTTGCGATAATCAGGCCATACCGTTACTGTCCCATTTGCGATAATCAGTCCATACTGTTAATATCCCAGTTTGCGATAATCAGGCCATACCGTTACAGTCCGATTTTGCGATAATCAGTCCATACTGTTAATATCCCATTTGCGATGATCAAGCCATACTGTTAATGTCTCATTTTGCAGTGATCAAATCATACAGCTAATGTCTCACTCTTTGCATTCATGTTCTACTGATCTAGACAAGCTGTTGATTGAAATGGTTTTTGAGCAACAATTTCCCCAGTGGCATTAAATAATAAATAATATGACCAAAGTTAAATTTACATCGATTCATAAACAAGCAAAGTATTAATACTTAAAACTGACAAAACTATAGTTTACCATAGCAGTCGAAATGTTGAACTTGAATTTGTCTTGTTATTTTGTTTTCAAGAGGGATACATCGCGCTCCACATTCCATGGTTGTTCCGATCAGATGTGCCAGTGATGATCTGGCAGACTTTTTGAGTCAATCCAAAACCCTGATCACTGGCAAGGTATTTCAGTGGAACTGGGGAGAAGTGGGTGAAGATGGGGTGAGGGGGGTGGCAGGAGGGTTGACCTATGACATTAAGCACTGATACCACCAGAATGACTTGAGCATAGAGATAGGCAGCAGACTGATCATAACAAATATCAAGTCACATGTACTCCAATAAGAACAGCAACAATTATAATATAATAATGACAATAACAATAACAACAATAGTAATGAAATAATAATAATAGTAATAATAATAATAATAATAATAATAATAATAATAATAATAATAATAGTAATAATAATAATAATGATAATAATAACAACAATAATAACAACAACAACAATGATTATAATATGACAATGATATTGATGATGATATCAATAGTAATAATAATAATAATAATGATAATAATAATAATAATAATAATAATAATAATAATAAATTATAATAATGATAATAATAATAATAATCATCATCATCATCATAATGATAATAGTAATAATGATAGTAACAATTCATAAATAACAAGAACAATAATAATGCTTACTACTATACTACTACTACTACTACTACTACTATTACTACTAAATCCATTTGTATAGTGTAAACGGTCCATCAAAACATGCTTGTTACATTTTATATAGTTACAAGATGAGAATGTCATATTCCCCAGACTAAAAAAAGCGATCCAGACTTGGACACAAAACATTGGTG
>JAPXFY010000025.1:60352287-60369787 GCA_030674185.1 Monoplex corrugatus
CTGGTTAGCTGTGTATATCACAACCTGTATAATACTCTTACTGGTTAGCTGTGTATATCACAACCTGTCTATATTATACTCTTACTGGTTAGTTGTGTATATCACAACCTGTCTGTATAATACTCTTACTGGTTAGTTGTGTATATCACAACCTGTCTGTATGATACACTTACTGGTTAGCTGTGTATATCACAACCTGTCTGTATTATACTCTTACTGGTTAGCTGTGTATATCACAACCTGTCTGTATGATACTCTTACTGGTTAGCTGTGTATATCACAACCTGTCTGTATAATACTCTTACTGGTTAGCTGTGTATATCACAACCTGTCTGTATAATACTCTTACTGGTTAGTTGTGTATATCACAACCTGTCTGTATAATACTCTTACTGGTTAGTTTGTGTATATCACAACCTGTCTGTATAATACTCTTACTGGTTAGCTGTGTATATCACAACCTGTCTGTATAATACTCTTACTGGTTAGCTGTGTATATCACAACCTGTCTGTATAATACTCTTACTGGTTAGCTGTGTATATCACAACCTGTCTGTATAATACTCTTACTGGTTAGCTGTGTATATCACAACCTGTCTGTATAATACTCTTACTGGTTAGTTGTGTATATCACAACCTGTCTGTATAATACTCTTACTGGTTAGCTGTGTATATCACAACCTGTATAATACTCTTACTGGTTAGTTGTGTATATCACAACCTGTCTGTATAATACACTTACTGGTTAGCTGTGTATATCACAACCTGTCTGTATAATACACTTACTGGTTAGCTGTGTATATCACAACCTGTCTGTATAATACTCTTACTGGTTAGTTGTGTATATCACAACCTGTATAATACTCTTACTGGTTAGCTGTGTATATCACAACCTGTCTGTATAATACTCTTACTGGTTAGCTGTGTATATCATAACCTGACTGTATAATACTCTTACTGGTTAGCTGTGTATATCACAACCTGTATAATACTCTTCCTGGTTAGCTGTGTATATCACAACCTGTCTGTATAATACTCTTACTGGGTTAGCTGTGTATATCACAACCTGTCTGTATGATACTCTTACTGGTTAGCTGTGTATATCACAACCTGTCTGTATAATACTCTTACTGGTTAGCTGTGTATATCACAACCTGTCTGTATAATACTCTTACTGGTTAGCTGTGTATATCACAACCTGTCTGTATAATACTCTTACTGGTTAGCTGTGTATATCACAACCTGTATAATACACTTATGGTTAGCTGTGTATATCACAACCTGTCTGTATAATACACTTACTGGTTAGTTGTGTATATCACAACCTGTATAATACTCTTACTGGTTAGCTGTGTATATCACAACCTGTCTGTATAATACTCTTACTGGTTAGCTGTGTATATCACAACCTGTCTATAATACTCTTACTGGTTAGCTGTGTATATCACAACCTGTCTGTATAATACTCTTACTGGTTAGCTGTGTATATCACAACCTGTCTGTATAATACTCTTACTGGTTAGCTGTGTATATCACAACCTGTATAATACACTTACTGGTTAGCTGTGTATATCTCAACCTGTCTGTATAATACTCTTACTGGTTAGCTGTGTATATCACAACCTGTCTGTATAATACTCTTACTGGTTAGCTGTGTTATTCACAACCTGTATAATACTCTTCCTGGTTAGCTGTGTATATCACAACCTGTCTGTATAATACTCTTACTGGTTAGCTGTGTATATCACAACCTGTCTGTATAATACTCTTACTGGTTAGCTGTGTATATCACAACCTGTATAATACTCTTACTGGTTAGCTGTGTATATCACAACCTGTCTGTATAATACACTTACTGGTTAGCTGTGTATATCACAACCTGTATAATACTCTTACTGGTTAGCTGTGTATATCACAACCTGTCTGTATAATACTATTCCTGGTTAGCTGTGTATATCACAACCTGTCTGTATAATACTCTTACTGGTTAGCTGTGTATATCACAACCTGTCTGTATAATACTCTTACTGGTTAGCTGTGTATATCACAACCTGTCTGTATAATACTCTTACTGGTTAGCTGTGTATATCACAACCTGTCTGTATAATACTCTTACTGGTTAGCTGTGTATATCACAACCTAGACGTATAATACACTTACTGGTTAGCTGTGTATATCACAACCTGTCTGTATAATACTCTTACTGGTTAGTTGTGTATATCACAACCTGTCTGTATAATACTCTTACTGGTTAGTTGTGTATATCACAACCTGTCTGTATAATACTCTTACTGGTTAGTTGTGTATATCACAACCTGTCTGTATAATACTCTTACTGGTTAGCTGTGTATATCACAACCTGTATAATACTCTTACTGGTTAGCTGTGTATATCACAACCTGTCGTATAATACTCTTACTGGTTAGCTGTGTATATCACAACCTGTATAATACTCTTACTGGTTGGCTGTGTATATCACAACCTGTCTGTATAATACCTTACTGGTTAGCTGTGTATATCACAACCTGTATAATACTCTTCCTGGTTAGCTGTGTATATCACAACCTGTCTGTATGATACTCTTACTGGTTAGCTGTGTATATCACAACCTGTCTGTATAATACTCTTACTGGTTAGCTGTGTATATCACAACCTGTATAATACTCTTACTGGTTAGCTGTGTATATCACAACCTGTATAATACTCTTACTGGTTAGCTGTGTATATCACAACCTGTCTGTATAATACTCTTACTGGTTAGCTGTGTATATCACAACCTGTCTGTATAATACACTTACTGGTTAGCTGTGTATATCACAACCTGACTGTATAATAACTTACTGGTTAGCTGTGTATATCACAACCTGTATTATACTCTTACTGGTTAGCTGTGTATATCACAACCTGTCTGTATAATACTCTTACTGATTAGCTGTGTATATCACAACCTGTCTGTATAATACTCTTACTGGTTAGTTGTGTATATCACAACCTGTCTGTATAATACTCTTACTGGTTAGCTGTGTATATCACAACCTGTATTATACTCTTACTGGTTAGCTGTGTATATCACAACCTGTCTGTATAATACACTTACTGGTTAGCTGTGTATATCACAACCTGTATTATACTCTTACTGGTTAGTTGTGTATATCACAACCTGTCTGTATAATACACTTACTGGTTAGCTGTGTATATCACAACCTGTATTATACTCTTACTGGTTAGCTGTGTATATCACAACCTGTCTGTATAATACTCTTACTGGTTAGCTGTGTATATCACAACCTGTCTGTATAATACTCTTACTGGTTAGTTGTGTATATCACAACCTGTCTGTATGATACTCTTACTGGTTCATGATTGTTACATCTGAAGAAATTAAATATTTCAAAATCTCATTGCTGGTTTTTTTTTTCCTTTTTTTTTTTATTCTATTGTTATTTTTTTAAAGTTATGTAGAGAATCGATTCCAAACTTTTATCCTTTTATAAGGGTTTTTATTTCAGTGTAAAATGATATTCAGTTTTGACTAAAAGCGCTTCCATGAATAGACGTCAAAAGAAGTGATGGTTTCTTTTTTCAAATTGGCGTTAACGATCAATAGGCGAGTGATTGTTGTGGCGACTAGTAATATTGTTTAAGTGGATGGAGCCAAACTTGTGTAACAATAGACAACAGGCACGGCACACGATAAATCTGCCTCCAGAAATTTCATCCACAAATGGAGGTCCCTGTCCCCAACCCTCGCTCTCTCTCTCTCTCTTTCTCTCTCTCCCTCTCTCTCTCTCTTCTCTCTCTCTCTCTCTCTCTCTCTCACTGTGCGTTCATGTGTGTGTATCTCTCTCCTTCACCCTATCTCTCTCTTTCTCTCTTCCCCCTCTCTCTCTCCTTCCTTCCCTCCCTCTCTCCCTCCCTCCCTCTCTCCCTCCCTCCCTCCCTCTCTCTCTCTCCTCCCTTCTTCCCTCTTTCTGCCTGTCTCTCTCTCACTATCTCTCTCTTTCCCCCCTCCCTCCTCCCCCTCACTCTTTCGCTTCCTCCCTCCCTCTCTGTCTCTGCCCTCTCTGTGTCAATATGTCTCTCTGGCTTTCAGAGTTATCAGTTTGATACTTCATTCCCTTGGCAGTTCACGACCCGTTGGCTCTGGCAATTCTTTATTTGTGTGCCCTCTTCTGCCCTCCCATCTCACGTCAGCCTCGCAAACACTCACGTCCATACGCGCGCATACGCGCAAACACACACGTATTTACACACTTGTCATGTGTGCACATGCACAGACGAACTTATGCATGCTCACACGCGCGCACAAACATTGGAATTAATTGTAGCGGTTGTGCTAGTAGGTGGCAGCGCCAGTGGTAGATGTTAGTAATGGTGGTAGTTGTACTTGCTGCTGCTGTTGTTGTTGTTTGGTGGTTGGTTTTGTTCGTTGTGTTGTGACGGTTTGTTTTAATTTTTTTCGGACCTAAGAAGACTTTTGAAGGACCAAAAGTGAGGTTAACATGCACAGGCGCACGCGCGCGCGTGTACACACACACACACATACACACACACACACGCACAGGGAGAGAGAGAGAGAGAGAGAGAGAGAGAGAGAGAGAGAGAGAGAGAGAGAGGACAGACAGACAGACAGAGACAGAGAGAGACAGAGACACAGACTGACAGAGAGACACAGAGAAAGAGAGAGAGAGAGAGAGAGAGTGTGTGTGTGTGTGTGTGCGCGTGTGTATTACATGGCAGAATTGTGTGTGTGTTACATGGTAGCAGTGTGTGTGTATGTGTGTGTGTGTGCGTGTGTGTGTTTGTCTCGCTCTCTCTCTCTCTCTCTCTCTGTTACATGGCAGCATTGGGTGCGTATCTGTGTGTGTGTGTGTGTGTGTGTGTGTGTGTGTGTGTGTATGTTATGCGTGTGTGTATGTTGTGTGTGTTGTGTGTGTCTGTGTGTGTGTGTGTGTGTGTATGTATGTGTGTGTGTGTGGGTGGTGTGGTGGGTGTGTATGTGTGTGTGTTGTGTGTATGCATGTATATGTGTGTTCTGTGTGTGTGTGTATGCATGTATGTGTGTGTATTCTGTATGTATGGTGTGTGTGTGTGTGTGTGTGTGTGTTGTGTGTATGTATGCGTGTGTGTGTGGTGTGTGTTGTGTGTGTGTGTGTGTGTGTGTGTGGTGTGTGTGTTATACGTGTGTGTGTGTGTGTGTATGTGTGGGTGTGTGTGCGTGCGTGCGTGCGTAACTGTGTGTGTGCTGACACCGCCTGTTTGTTCACTCCATCATGCCTTCCATGAGTAACGTCCTCGAACAAATTTTGCTAAACGGACACGAAATTTTTCGTCTTTTTCTAATTTAAACAAAAACTGTAACATCTTTCCAAATGGGGGCAGTTTGTCGAGTCGTAGATAGAGCCCAATTGAATCCATCGTTGTCACAGTGATACAGGGACCCCATTATTTTATTTCTGTTTAGTTTTTTATTTGCTTTTTTCTTTCTTTTTTTTTTTTTTTCGTCTGTGCACTGATGAAAGGAAGTGCATAACCGCAGTGCAGCAGCACCCATTTGCTTTTATACGTTTGTATCGTTTTTATGATTTTATTTGTTACTTTGTGTGTTTTGTTTATTTTCTATAAAATTAATGTAAATGATGTATTATTTATTTATCTATTACTTATTTATTTTATTATTATCTTTATCATTCATTTAGTTAGTTATCATCTGTTTATTTATTTATTTAATTTATTTATTTGTTTATTATATTGTTTGTCTATTGATCTATTTCATTTTTCTTTCTTTGCTTTTGTTTGTCTTTCCTACCTTAACTTTTGTTTTACCATTTTCAGAAAGTCGTATTTTTTATTTATTTTTTATAATTCAACCCCCTTCCCTCCGCGAAATGAAATAAAATAAAATAAATAAAACAATAAAATAAAACAAAATAAAATAAAATAAAATAAAATGAAATAAAAAAATATTTAAAACAAAACAAAAGACCCAACAAAAATGAAGAACGATGTTGACGGTAACAACAACAAGCAGTAACAGCAAACAATGATGATGGATAACCCCCGTAAGTCCATCAAGTCTCCTACTGTTAATAATAATTACAATATTTATATAGCGCAAAATCTTGATAAAATCAAATCTAAGCGCTGAAACAGACACACACACACGCACAGCACGCACACACACACACGCACTCACGCACACACGCACACACACACACACACACACACACACACACACACACACACACACACACACACACACACGCACACGGCTATAAATGGGGAGAAAGAATAAAAGCAATGGAAAATTATAGAGAGCATATTATTTATATTTTTTTCATTTTTCCTATTTTTCTTTCTTTGCTGCATTCACCACACCAAACCTTTAATGGTGGTGGTAAGGTACGCCTGTAGTGGAACACACAGTTAAAGCGTTAAGACCTTTGTATGGAAGAATTTATGGGAGAAAAGGAACCTAACAATTTTGTTTTTAAGTTTTTCGTCCATCAGAAGAAAGACTAGGCGCTCGGTCCAGTTTCCCAGCCAGACCAGGGAGAAAGGGCGAGGCGAACCTCGTGTCTTGAATGTTCAACCGGCAGATGACACCTTATCCATTCTGCCACCGTCCACCGTACTGTATCACTTCGTTTGCGTTTCCTTTTTCTCTCTGTTTCGTTTCCCCTCATTGTGCGGAAGGACACTGGACTCCAGTGTTGCGAAGTGACAAGAAACGTGACGCATGAAGGTGTCAGTGACGTCATTGTATGACGTCAAACATTTGTCAGACTCCATCTGTGTCTCGTCTTCAAGGTCCGACACCTGTACACCACAAGTCCTCTCTGTCTGTCTCTCTGTCTGTCTGTCTATTTTCCGTCCATCTCTCTTCAAAAGTTTCTCTCTCTCTCTCTCTCTCTCTCTCTCTCTCTCTCTCTCTCTCTCTCTCTCTCTCTCGTCTATTTTCCGTCCATCTCTCTTCAAAAGTCTCTCTCTCTCTGTGTCTATTTTCCGTCCATCTCTCTTGAAAAGTCTCTCTCTCTCTCTCTGTCTATTTTCCGTCCATCTCTCTTGAAAAGTCTCTCTCTCTCTCTCTGTCTATTTTCCATCCATCTCTCTTGAAAAGTCTCTCTCTCTCTCTGTGTGTCTATTTTCCGTCCATCTCTCTTGAAAAGTCTCTATCTCTATCTCTCTCTCTCTCTGTGTCTATTTTCCGTCCATCTCTCTTGAAAAGTCTCTCTCTCTCTCTCTCTCTCTCTCTCTCTCTCTCTCTCTCTGTGTGTGTCTATTTTCTATCCATCTCTCTTGAAAAGTCTCTCTCTCTCTCTCTCTCTCTCTCTCTCTGTCTATTTTCCGTCCATCTCTCTTGAAAAGTCCTCTCTCTCTCTCTCTCTCTCTGTGTGTCTATTTTCCGTCCATCTCCTTGAAAAGTCTCTCTCTCCTCTCTCTCTCGTCTCTCTCTCCTGTGTCTATTTCGTCCATCTCTCTTGAAAAGTCTCTCTCTCTCTCTCTCTGTCTCTCTCTCTGTCTCTCTCTCTGTGTCTATTTTCCGTCCATCTCTCTTGAAAAGTCTCTCTCTCTCTCTCTGTCTCTCCTCTCTGTGTCTATTTTCTGTCCATCTCTCTTGAAAAGTCTCTCTCTCTCTCTCTCTCTCTCTTATATTTTCCGTCCATCTCTCTTGAAAAGTCTCTCTCTCTCTCTCTTCTCCTCTCTCTCTCTCTGTGTGTGTGTCTATTTTCCGTCCATCTCTCTTGAAAAGTCTCTCTCTCTCTCTCTCTCTCTCTGTGTCTATTTTCTGTCCATCTCTCTTGAAAAGTCTCTCTCTCTCTCTCTCTGTGTGTGTCTATTTTCCGTCCATCTCTCTTGAAAAGTCTCTCTCTCTCTCTCTCTCTCTCTTCTGTCTCTCTCTCTATTTTCTGTCCATCTCTCTTGAAAAGTCTCTGTCTGTCTGTCTGTCTCTCTCTCTATCTCTCTCTCTATTTTCCGTCCATTTCTCTTGAAACTCTCTCTCTCTCTCTATTTCCGTCCATTTCTCTTGAAAACTCTCTCTCTCTCTCTATTTTCTGTCCATCTCTCTTGAAAAGTCTCTCTCTCTCTCTCTCTCTCTCTCTCTCTCTCTGTCTATTTTCCGTCCATCTCTCTTGAAAAGTCTCTCTCTCTGTCTATTTTCCGTCCATCTCTCTTGAAAAGTCTCTCTCTGTGTCTATTTTCCGTCCATCTCTCTTGAATAGTCTCTCTTTGTCTCTGTCTCTCTGTCTATTTTCCGTCCATCTCTCTTGAAAAGTCTCTCTCTGTCTCTGTCTCTCTCTCTCTGTCTCTCTGTCTATTTTCCGTCCATCTCTCTTGAATAGTCTCTCTTGTCTCTGTCTCTCGTCTATTTTCCGTCCATCTCTTGAAAAGTCTCTCTCTGTCTCTGTCTCTCTCTCTCTGTCTCTCTGTCTATTTTCCATCCATCTCTCTTGAAAAGTCTCTCTCTGTCTCTGTCTCTCTCTCTCTGTCTCTCTCTCTGTCTCTCTCTCTGTCTCTCTGTCTATTTCCGTCCATCTCTCTTGAAAAGTCTCTCTCTGTCTGTGTCTCTCTCTGCCTCTCATTGTCTCTCGCTTTCTGCCTCTCTCTCTTTCTCATCACCTCCTCTCTCTGTCTCTCTCTGCCTCTCTCTGTCTCTGTGTCTCTCATTGTCTCTCGCTTTTGCCTCTCTCTCTCTCTCTTTCTCATCCCCCTCTCTCTGCCTCTCCCTCTCTCTCTCTCTCTTCCTCCCCGTCTCTCTCCCCCCCCCCCCCCCCCCCCGTCTCTCTCTTTCGTTCTTGGTGCTGACGACTCAGAAGACAGAGTAATGCTTCTACGTCTTTACTGGAACATACCGTCTGATTTTCAGTTGACACTTACATACATGTTACAATGAACAACAGTCAGTTCACATTTACACCATCAGTTCACATTTACACGATCAAATCACATTTACACGAATATCATCCTGTGCTGCCATCGGCAGGCTGACCACAGTTAATACACGTCACACACTCCTGCCTGTCTTTCCGTCCCTCCCTCTGGAAAAAAATCTTTTAATTTATATAAAACTTGACGTGCATCGAGGACAACAGCACCACGCTACATGTGAAAATAAATTTTAACCCTTTGACTCCCGCACCCTATCCACCAACTGCAAAAATGTGTGTGTGTGTGTGTGTGTGTGTGTGTGTGTGTGTGTGTGTGTGTGTGTATGTATGTGTGTGTGTTGTCTGTGTGTGTAGAGAGAGAGAGAGAGACAGAGAGAGAGAGAGAGAGAGTGCTTGCAAGTGTGTGTGTTTATGTGTGAAAGAGAGAGGGTGGGAGAGAGAGAAAGTGTGTATATATAATATATGTGTGTGTTTGAGAGAGAGAGAGAGAGAGTGCTTGCAAGTGTGTGTGTTTATGTGTGAAAGAGAGAGGGTGGGAGAGAGAGTGTGTGTATATGTGTGTGTGTGTGTGGTGAGAGAGAGAGAGAGAGAGAAAGAGAGCTTGCAAGTGTGTGTGTTTATGTGTGAAAGAGAGAGGGTGGGAGAGAGAGTGTGTGTGTGTGTGTGTGTGAGAGAGAGAGAGAGTGCTTGCAAGTGTGTGTGTGTGTTTATGTGTGAAAGAGAGAGGGTGGGAGAAAGAGTGTGTGTATATGTCTGTTGTTGTGTGAGAGAGAGAGAGAGAGAGAGTGCTTGCAAGTGTGTGTGTTTTATGTGAAAGAGAGAGGGTGGGAGAGAGAGAGTGTGTGTATATATGTGTTGTGTGTGTGTGTGGAGAGAGAGAGAGAGAGAGAAGAGTGTGTGGGAGTGTTTGTGTGTGTTTATGTGTGTGTGCGTCTGTAATGTATGAATGATGTGGTGTGTGTGTATGAATGTGTGTGTTGTGTGTATGAGTGTGTGTGTGTGTGCGTGCGTGCGTGCGTACGTGTGTATGTATGTCTGTATGCGCGCGCGCGTGTGTGTATGCGTTTTACATCTTTCGCGATATTGCCAAGTTGTTATTTCAGAGAACTTAACCCTTCAGCAGTTGGGTAGGGAACAAGGCAGATCAGACTTTAGGAGTGGGTTTCTTCATGGATTTTATATTTTCATTTATATATTTTTTCGTTGTTTGATCAGACTTCTCGTTCCTGTCCAACCTGTCTCATCCACAGCGTTGATTTTCTCTGTGCCTTTCTCTTTGGGTGGTCATCTTGTTGTTTTTTTTAATTTTATTTTTATCGGGGGAAAGACAATTATTTCTTTTCTTCTGAAGTTGGACGTTTTCTGTATCTTGGGTTTAAGTGTTGTGTGTGTGTGTGTGTGTGTGTGTGTGTGTGTTGTGTGTGTGTGTGTGTGTGTGTGTGTGTGTGTGTTGTGTGTGTTTGTATGTGTGTGTGTGTGTGTGTGTGTGTGTTTGTATGTGTGTCTGTGTGTGTTTTGATGTGTGTATGTGTGTGTGCGTGTGTGTGTGTGTCCGTGAGTGTGTGTGTATGTGTGGATGTGTGTGCGTGTGTGTGTGTGTGTGTGTGTGTGTGTGTTTTGTATATGTGTGTGTTTGTGTGTGTGTGTGTGTGCGTGCGTGTGTGTGTGTTTGTATGTGTGTGTGTGTGTGTGTGTCAGTGAGTTAGAGAGAGAGAGAGAGAGAGAGAGAGAGAGAGAGATATCGTGCGCGAATGTGTGTGTGGTGTGTGTGTGTGTGTGTGTGTGTGTGTGTGGAGTGGTGTGTGAGAGAGAGAGAGGAGAGAGAGAGCGTTCTTGCAAGTGTGTGTGTGTGTGTGTGTGTGTGTGTGTGTGTGTGCGCGCGCACAAGTAAGTGCGTGTACGTGCGTGCATGTGTGTGTGTGAGTGCGTGCATGTGTGTGTGTGCGCGAGCGTGTGTGTATGTGTGTGTGTGTGTGTGAGTACATGTATGTGTGTATGCGTGTGTGCTCTGTGTGTGTGTGTGTGTGTGGATATGTGTGTGTGTGTGTGTGTGGTGTATGTGTGTGTGAGAGAGAGAGAGAGTGAGAGAGAGAGAGAAGAGAGAGAAAGAGAGTGTGTGTGCTTGAGAGTATGTGCAGGAGTGTGTGCGAGTGTGTGTGTGTATGTGTGTGTGGATAAATGTGTGGATGTGTGTGTGTGTGTGTGTGTGTGTATACGTGTATGTACGTGTGTGCATCGCGCGCACGTGTGTGTGCGCGCGCGCGCGCGCGTGAGTATCTCTGTGCGCATGCGTGCTCAGGCTGGCCCTTGCGCTGAAGAATGTCCTGCTTTCGTGGAAAATTGGTTCTAGACTGGCATTTTGAAGATGAAATGCTGTCACATGTCTCCTGGTTCGTCTCACGTGAAGTATGCTGATTTGGCACTTACCATCTGATGTAGCGATATTGCTCCCTGAGATCTCACACACTTTTCCCTCGGAGGAGCAGC
The DNA here is from genome assembly GCA_030674185.1 of Monoplex corrugatus. NCBI lineage: Eukaryota > Metazoa > Mollusca > Gastropoda > Littorinimorpha > Ranellidae > Monoplex > Monoplex corrugatus. The sequence continues at coordinate 60,363,666 of JAPXFY010000025.1, forward strand.
AGAGGGGAGGGTGGGATGAGAGGAGGGTGGGTGGGGGGGAGGAGAAGGCCTGGCGGGCTGGGAGGAAGAGAACAGAGGGGTCCATTCTTTCACCCCGTACAGGTTTCAATACCTGATGGAGCTCTCTCTGTAGTCCGTGTATTGTTTGATAGCAACAACAACAAGAACAACAATAACAACATCAGCAGTAACAACAACAAGAACAACAAGAACAACAACAATGATAATAATAATAATATGATGATGATATAATAATGATAATAATAATAATAATAATAATATAATAATAATATAATGATAATAATAGTAATGATAATAATAATAATAATAATAATAATAATAATAATAATAATAATAATAATAATAATAATAATAATAATAATAATATAGTAGTAGTAATATGATATGATGATGATGATGATTTCATTTGCATGGCGTCCCTCTCCCCACTCCCTATGGGGATGTCCGGAGATCTTCCAGTATAAATAGTATCCCCAACTTCTGGAAATTCTGTGCTAGAAATTTCCTCTTTTCTGTCACTCTCTTTGTTTCTGCCTTGTTCCTTTGCTTTCTGTCATTTCTTCCTGTCATTTTCTGCCTTGCTGGTCCATTCACCTTGTGTGTTCCATAAAGTCTTACATTCTTTTAGGATTGATAACTTGGTACATGTATTAAGCGCATTTTTGGCTCTAGGGAGGTGAGATATGCGGAAGCAATTTTAGGTAATTTATGCCGTTTTTATACATGTTTTGATGTCCTTAATTATGTTTAAATTTTTTATTCAGGTATGTTTTTTTTTTTAAATCCACTGTGTTATAAATTGGACGGAGTGGTCAAAACGAGGGGCATCTCCTTAGATTTATGTGCGTGAATGCATTGATATGTGTACTTAATTTTCTTTTTTTTTTTTTCCTGTTGAAGTTTTGTATGTTTTCAAGCGGTTATAGCCCTGATATGGCTCTACGCAGTCGGCTGGGCTTTAAACAACACTAATAGTAAATAACAATTCGCATGGCGCGTACAGTCCAGGTCAAAGTATGGTCATTGCACTTCACGTAGAAAAAAATTGAGAGAAAGGGAGGGGGTGGGGGTGTTGTCATGCCGACACATTAATGCAGTATAAACATCAACAACACATTACATGAATACATTTGTGACCTCCCCCACCACAAAATCAGTCTTAACTAGTATTTTGGGCATTTTGAGATATACATATCACTGGAAAGTGTACATTCTCCGGGTTATTTTGCTACTTGAACAAAGCTTGTACTCAAAAAATGTAGAAGTTATGTATGTTTAAAGTCATTGAGTTGTATGACGGCCATTTTGAGAAAATGGCCTATAAAGTTTTTGTGTGCTCTCCTACACATTTTCTTTAAATTTCTTTATTTGGTGGCTTTGACCCAGTTTGTTTCTAATTTTCGCTGTCATCTGAAAGGTGCACCAAAGAGCTTTCCATCAATATATTACATGTGCGGGTACTGTACAGGTTACGGTTCATAATAAGAGACAAAAATAGGTACTTTTGGTAGGAAATTGCATTCTTTCTGCTGCGATCAGTGATATAAATACCGATTTAAATTGATTAATACTATTTTTTCAAGAAAAAAAATGTCTGTGGGGGATAGATTATAGTCTACAGAAATCAATTTTGATAAAAAGTAAAAACACCCCAGATAGACCCTCAGTCACCTTTTCAGCTCCAAGTGCTGTTCGACTGACTGCGAGTTAAGACTGATTTCGTGGTGGGAGGTCACATTTGCTAAATACGGATAAGCTGATCCAGCCTTTAACTTCCGCACCCTGTCCACCAGCTTCCTGTATTGCCAACCATGTTAACAAAGCAAAAAACTTGACTCTTTGATTCACTCACCCTGTCCACCAGCTTCCTGCAGGATGATGGTAGATAGGGTGAGGGAGTCAAAGGGTTAGTGCTCCAAACCTTGTGGTGACGTCATTTCAAGACCTTGCTAGCGCATTGTGTCTTGCGCCGGCTTAAGGAGTCTGCCCATAATTGCCAGCAGATTAAGGCGGAGTGCATATAGAATTGTTCTAGTGTTATTAATCGGTCCAAAACTGCAAAGTAAAGCCTCAATAACGCAGCCCCCGATTACCTGTCAAGCCTACTTGAGATCTATGTTCCCTTACGTACCCTCCGCTCTGCCTCCGATCCTCTGACTTTTCGCTTTCACGCACTAAGCTCAATACCTATGGTCCACGAGCCTTCTCTGTTTCTGGTCCACTTTCCTGGAACAAACTTCCTCTCTCAGTCCGTCAGCAACCTACTTTTGTCTCCTTCAAGTCCGCTCTCAAAGCTCACCGTTTCTCCTCTGCATGAAATCCTGACCTCACTCACCCCCCTCTGTAGCCTACTCCGCTCGGAGTGGAATCACATTGTAGTATATATTTGTATATAATATGCTCTCTATAATTTTCCATTGCTTTTTATTCTTTTCCCCATTTATAGCCATGTGTGAGTGTGTGTGTGCGTGTGTGTGCGCGCGTGCGTATATGTCTGTTTCAACGCTTATATTTGATTTCTATCAAGATTTTGCGCTATATAAATATTGTAATTATTATTATTATTGTAATTATTATTATTATTATTATTATTATTATTATTATTATTATTATTATTATTATTATTATTACTTTAACAGCTTTTACAACTCGACAATGGATAGATGGATATGGAGGGCCATGATCGCCAAGACCATGTGGCAGGGCACATGATGATGATGATGGTAGCTGCCTTGCCAGAAAACACTATTGTTTATTATACTTTGTGTAGCTGTTGTTTATTCGTTTGTTTATTTCTTTATTTACTGACACTAACTTCAGTAAGCCAAAGAGCTGCCCCTCGTAGAAGGCGTCAATACGAAATTAATACACACGCGCGTGCACACACACACACACACAGACGCAGACACACACACAGACGCAGACCCCACACTCACACACACACATACACAAACACACAACACACACACAACACACATACAAAACACACACACACACACACACACACACACACACACACACACACACACACACACACACACACACACACACGCAACACACACACACACACACAACACACACACACACACACACACACACACACACACACACACACACACACACACACACACACACACATCCACACAGCTGTTCTTGTACAAGACGTATTAGGAGCTAATGTAGGCTCGAGTAAGTCATTACGTTATCCTGTGGAAGGCGTGCAGTGATCCACTTTTGCACACAGCTCAACAGCCAGGTCTGTGGAAGGCGTGCAGTGATCCACTTTTGCACACAGCTCAACAGCCAGGTCTGTGGAAGGCGTGCAGTGATCCACTTTTGCACACAGCTCAACAGCCAGGTCTGTGGAAGGCGTGCAGTGATCCACTTTTGCACACAGCTCAACAGCCAGGTCTGTGGAAGACGTGCAGTGATCCACTTTTGCACACAGCTCAACAGCCAGGTCTGTGGAAGGCGTGCAGCGATCCACTTTTGCACACAGCTCAACAGCCAGGTCTGTGGAAGGCGTGCAGCGATCCACTTTTGCGCACAACTGAACAGCCAGGTCTGTGGAAGACGTGCAGTGATCCACTTTTGCACACAACTGAACAGCCAGGTCTGGGAAGTGTGCAGTGATCACTTTGAACAGAGCCAGGTCTGTGGAAGGCGTGCAGGGATCCATTTGGCACACAACAGCAGGTCTGTGGAAAGCGTGCACGATCCACTTGCACACAGACAACAGCCAGGTCTGTGGAAGTGTGCAGGATCCACTTTGCAACAACAGCAGTTGTGGAAGCGTGCAGTGATCATTTGCACACAACAGCTAGGTCTGTGGACAGGTGTGCAGTGATCCACTTTTGCACAACATCCAGGTTGTGGAAGTTGCAGTGATCACTTTGCACAAACAGCAGGTCTGTGGAAGAGTGTGCAGTGATCCACTTTTGCACAAACGCAGGTCTGTGGAAGCTGCAGTGATCACTTGCACACAGCTCAACAGCCAGTCTTTGAAGTGTGCATGATCCACTTTTGACACAACAGCCAGGTTGGTGGAAGGGTGAAAGTGATCCACTATTGCACACAAAGCCAGGTCAGTGGAAAGGCGGCATGATCCACTTTGCACAAACTCAACAGCCAATTGTCCGTCGGAAAGGCGTGGTGCTAGTGATCCATTTTGCACACAGTCAACAGCCAGGTTGTGGAAGGCGTGCGTGCATTGATCACTTTCACACAAGCTGCAACAGCCAGTCTGTGGAAAGGCGTGTCAGTGATCAATTTGCACACAGCTCAACAGCCAGGGACTGTGGAAGGCGTGCAGTGATCACTTTTGCACCAAGCTCAAATGCCAGGTTGGGAAGGACGAGCAGTGACCCACTTTGCGCACAGCTCAACAGCCAGTCCTGTGGAAGCGTGCAAGCGATCACTTTGCAGACAGCTAATAGGAGGTCTGTGGAAGAGGTGCAGTGATTCACTTTTGCGCACAGCTCAACAGCCAGTCGTGTTAGCTACTCTAAATCATTAGTTTCTTGGAGCAAATCTTGTAAATCGTCAGTTGCAGTTGTGGCAATTTAACAAGTGGCACATTGTCAACAAGCAAAGCCAGTACAAGATTGAGGCAGCGAAATGTGGTTTTGAGAAGAATGAGTTGAGAGTTCATGGTCAGCAAAAAACCAAAAAACAAAAAAAAAACAAAAAACAATATCAACAAAACAAAAACAGAAAAAACAACAACAACAAAAACTAAAACAACGAGACATTTAATGGAGGGCAGACACAAAAAGATCATTCGCAAGGAAGATGGAAAGACAGACGACATTATAGGCATTTTATGAGGAAAGGGGAAATTTGAGCAGCTGGTCACGACAGGAAAGCTGGAGGGAAGAGAGCACCAGGTAGACCATGGAAAAAAACATTGGACGATTGCAGAGTGGCTGAAGACAGAGAGGGTGGAAGATGTGCTTGCGCACGATGGTATAGAACAGATGGAAGGCCATGATGCAACGCATGTGCAAGGCATTGATGATGATGATTGATGATGATGATGATTATATGATGATGATGATGGTGATGATGATGATGTATGATGATAATGATGATGATGATTGTAATGATAATGATGATGATGATGGATGGTGATGATGTAGGGATGATGAAGATGGTGATGATGATAATGATGATGGTGAGGGTGATGATGTGAATGATAATGATGATGATGATGGTGATGATGTAATGATAAATGATATGATGATGATGATGATGATGATGATGGTATGATGATAATGATGATGATGGTGATGATGATGATGGTGATGATGATGGATGATGATGATGATGATGATGATGGTATGATGATGATGATGATGATGATGATGATGATATGATGATGATGATGGATTGATGTGATGTGATGATGGTGATGATGTGATGATGTGAATGATAATGATGATGATGATGTAATGATGATGATGATGATGATGATGTAATGATAATGATGATGATGGTGATGATGTAATGATAATAATGATAATGATGATGATGATAATGATGATGATGATGATGATAATGATGGTGATGATGATGATGATGATGATGATGATGATGATACTGATATGATAATGATGTGATGATGTGATAATAATGATGATGATGATAATGATGAATGATAATGAATGATGATGATGATGATGATTATGGTGATGGTGATGATGGTGATGATAATGATGATGATGATGATTAATGATGATATGATGATGAATGATGATAATATAATATGATGATGATGATGATGATGAATGATGAATAATGCTGCTGTTGCTGCTGCTGCTGCTGCTGATGATAATGAGACGATGATGAGACGATGATGACGACGACGATGATGATGATGATGACGACGACGACGACGATGATGATGATGACGACGACGACGACGACGACGACGGACGACGACGACGACGACGACGATGATGATGATGATGATGATGGTGATGATGATGATGATGATGAGTGATGATGAATGATGATGATGATGATGATGATGATGATGATGATGATGATGATGATGGTGGTGATGATGATGATGATCTAGACCTGGAGTGCTCTATTCGTTG
>JAPXFY010000025.1:60374787-60382287 GCA_030674185.1 Monoplex corrugatus
ACGCATGCGAGCGTGCACACACCCATACACATACACGCTCATAGTCACAGACAGGTACACATGAGCGCGCGCACACACTACACACGCGCACGAATCACAACACACACAGCATACACACACACCCACACATACAACACACACAACTCACACACACACACACACACACACACACACACACACACACACACCTCACACACAACACACAGACACACCAACACACACACACACACACACACAACACCACACACACACACACCACACACAACACACACACACACACGCACACACACACACACACACACAACACACACACGCACACTCACACGACACACACAACACACACAACACACACAACACACACAACACACACACACACACACAACACACACACACACACACACACACACACACACACACACACACACACACACACACACAACACACAACACACACACACACACACACACACACACACACACACACACACACACACACACACACACACACACACACACAACACACACAACACACACACACACACACACACACACACACACACACACACACACAACACACACACACACACACACACAACACACACCACACCGAACACACACACACACAACACACACCACACACACACACACACACCACACACACACACACACACAACACACACAACACACACACACACACACACACACACACACACACACACACGGACCATCACCACAACATCATTACTACCACCACCGCCATTAAAACAAATACCACCACCATTACCCCCACTACGACAACTATTACCACCACACCACCACCACCACCACCACCACCACCACTGCCACCACCATCTGGATTGCACCATTTTAATTATTCCAGAGTGTGGAAGCAAACATGATGTTCTATTGAGGTCAAGAGAAACACTGCCAGATTTCCACACTTGTCCTCAATCAGATATGTTGCTTTTTGGTGTCATCCGATCAATGTGCTCTCTATAATTTTCCATTGCTTTTATTCTTTCTCCCCATTTATAGCCATGTGTGTGTGTGTGTGTGTGTGTGTGTGTGTGTGTGTGTGTGTGTGTGTGGTGTGTGTGTGTGTGTGTGTGTGTGTGTGTGTGTGTTTCAGCGCTTAGATTTGATTTTATCAAGATTTTGCGCCATATAAATATTGTAATTATTATTATTATTATTAATATGAAACTGTATTTGATTTGTTTGTTTAAACGGTACACTGTGCTGTCATTAACAGCATGCAGAGATCTCTGTGTTGTTGTTGGTCTTCTTAATACGCTGTTTTAATTCTGTCTCTGTTTATCTGTTTGTTTTTCTGTCTGTTCGTCCGTCTGTCTTTCTGTCTGTCTGCGTATTTATGTTTTTGTCTGTCTGTATGTCTCTGTCTGTCTGTCTGTCTGTCTATCTCTCTCCTTCTTCTCTCTCTCTCCTTCCTTGCTCTTTCTCTCTCTGTATCTCTTTCCTCTCCTCTCTGTCTCTGACTCTCTGTCTGGATCTCTGCCTGCCTGCCTGCCCGTCTGTCTGTCTGTTTCTCTCTCTCTGTTTCTGTCTCTGTCTCTCTCTCTTTCTTCTCCTCTCTGTCTCTGGCCCTCTGTCTGGATCTCTGCCTTCCTGTCTGTCTGTCTGTCGGTCAGTCTCTGTCTCTCTCTCTGTCTGGCTGTCTTCCCCCTCTCTTTCCTCTCCTCTCTCTGTCTCTGGCTCTCTATCTGTCTCTCTGTCTGTCTGTCTCTGTATCTCTCTCTCTTTCTTTCTTTCTTTCTTTCTCTGTCCATCAAATATTGAGTCCACAGCTCTGAGAACCGAGTCAGACAACCCATCTTCATGTTCTAACAATCCCGGTAGTATCAGGTTGGACTTCTATAGCACCACCCCTCCTCTCCCCATCTGCTTCCTCCACTCCCCCCACTCCTTCCATCCCCCCCCACACCTACTCCCTCCCGTTTCAACACCTTGCCAGCGCACACGGTTTTGAACAGGTTGACTGAAACCCCAGATGATTACTGGCGTTTTTTTTTTTTTTTTTTTTTTTTAGGGTCATCGCACCCAAGGAGATTACCTTTGTGCTCACTTGTTAAATTTTTTTTTAGTCCTGTCCCATTTTCTACACCATCTTAATGGCCACAGAAGCTGGCACAGTTTTTACAATGCGATGATGATGATGGCGATGAGGATGATGATCATGATGATATGGAGTTCCATCTAGGATTGAGACTGCGTGACAGGGCTGTACTCTACGCTTACTATCATAATATAACCTGGCGTCAACCAGGCCCGAGAGATACAGACACCTGCGGTGTTGTTCAGAAGATTTGAGCAACAACACCCTCAATGACGCATCTGCGAAGTGGATGAGACTCGACTGTGTGGTTCCAGTCTTCCCAAGTGAGCCCATAGCACGCCCAACTCTGGGTAGGAGCCGGTTACAGCCGAAAAAAATCCCACAATAATATATTTTTGAAAGGGACTGATGGGGATTCCAACCCACAACCTTCCAGTCGGTAGTCCGTTGCGTTAACCACTACACCACGGTGACTGCGACTACTGGCATTTTTGGGTGCAGGGCGTATGGAATTGCCCGAGTTTGATGAATTTCTCTTGAACAAACTGCGAGCTCTGTGTCCTGCTCTGTTTCTGAGTCTGTCTGTGATTCTCTGTTTCCCGCCGTCTGTCTGTCTATCGCTGTTTGACTGTGATGTCTGTGCGGTATTTATACACTGTATAGAACGTTCAGAGTGAAGGCCGGAAGCGTGTTGTTCTGCTGACATGCGCATTGTCACGGACAGTGACGTGTTATAATAATAATAATTACAATATTCATATAGCGCAAAATCTTGATAAAATCAAATCTAAGCGCTGAAACAGACACTCACGCACACACACACACACACACACACACACACACACACACACACACACACACACACACACACACACACACACACACGCATGGCTATAAATGGGGAGAAAGAATAAAAGCAATGGAAAATTATAGACAGCATATTATATACAATTATATATTACAATGTGATTCCCCTCCGAGTGGAGACAGGCTGCAGAGGGGGTTGAGTGAGGTCAGGATTTTATGCAGAGGAGAAAAGGTGAGTTTTGAGAGCGGACTTGAAGGAGACAAAAGTAGGTTGCTGACGGACTGAGAGAGGAAGTTTGTTCCAGGAGAGTGGACCAGAAACAGAGAAGGCTCGTGGACCATAGGTATTGAGCTTAGTGCATGGAAAGCGAAAAGTCAGAGGATCGGAGGCAGAGCGGAGGGTACGTGAGGGAACATAGATCTCAAGTAGGCTTGACAGGTAATCGGGGGCTGCGTTATTGAGGCTTTTGTAGCACATGGTGTTGTTGTGACGTAACTGCATGTTAAATGCACGGTGGCGTGGTCATCTGTGTGGAATTTAAAAAAAAAAAAAACCCACCCCCACTCCCCACCTCCATTTGTTTTTTCAAGCAGCAGCAATTTGTTTGGTATTCTGTGTGATGATGTCAATTGACGTCATTTGTGTTGTGACATACAACAGTTTTGAGTATGGAATGTTGCGTTGATGTCTTTGTGAGATCATTTTGAGCGGTGATTGATACTCTTCTTTCTTTTAAAGAAAATGACATGGTCACTGTTATTTTAACCCTTTCCCTCCCACACCCTGTCCCCCTGCTGCAAAACTTAACTCTTTTATTCCCTCATCCTATCCATCAGCTTCCTGCAGGAAGCTGGTGGATAGGGTGAGGGGGTGAAAAGGTTAAGTTTTGGCTTTGGTAGCATGGTTGACAATGCAGGATGCTGGTGGACAGGGTGCGGGAGACCAAGGGTTAATGATCAGTTCATGTTGAGTGAGACTGACGTGGTTATTTCCTATGGTGTTCCTGTAAGCTTAAACCTACTGTGATTGGAGAATGACTTATGCATGCACCTGCTGTGCTGTTGTGGTTGAATAATCTTAAGTCAATTTTGAACGTATACTGACGTATTAACTTGTGTTTTGATGTCAGTTTTCGTTAAGTGGAGAATGATATTTTAACCTTGACGTATTGCTCTGACGTAAGCCATGTTCAATGAGGAGCATGACGTATTTACTTTTGTGCGTGTGTCTTTGATGTACCCTTTTGCGAGGGGAAAATGACGTGTTCAGTTTCTGCTGTCACGTCAGACCAGTGTCAATGGATAATGATGTATTTGTATTTGATGTGACGTCAGTCTGTTGGGAGTTGAGAATAACATATCCTTTGTTGTTATATTGTTTTGTTGTTGTGATGTCAGTTTTTGTTGTTGTTGTTTTATAACAAATTTGTTTTGCTTACCTTGTTGTGACATTAATCTATTGTAAATGGAGAATGACGTAATTAGTATTTTTTGTGACGTCAACTTGTTGTGAGTGGCGAATCATGTAAATCATTGCTGTTGAAGTCAACCTGTTTTTTGATGGTGAATGACGTGTCCTCTGTTTGTTGTGACGTCAACTTGTTGTGAGTGGTGAATGATGTAATCATTGTTGTTGACGTCAACCTGTTTTGATGGCGAATGACGTGTCCTCTGTTTGTTGTGACGTCAACTTGTTGTGAGTGGTGAATAATGTAATCATTGTTGTTGACGTCAACCTGTTTTGAGGGCGAATGACGTGTCCTCTGTTTGTTGTGACGTCAACTTGTTGTGAGTGGTGAATGATGTAATCATTGTTGTTGACGTCAACCTGTTTTGATGGTGAATGACGTGTCCTCTGTTTGTTGTGACGTCAACTTGTTGTGAGTGGTGAATGATGTAATCATTGTTGTTGACGTCAACCTGTTTTGATGGCGAATGACGTGTCCTCTGTTTGTTGTGACGTCAACTTGTTGTGAGTGGCGAATGATGTAAATCATTGCTGTTGAAGTCAACCTGTTTTTTGATGGTGAATGACGTGTCCCTTGTTTGTTGTGACGTTAACTTGTTGTGAGTGGCGAATGATGTAATAATTGTTGTGACGTCAACCTGTTTTTTGATGGCGAATGACGTGTCCTCTGTTTGTTGTGACGTTAACTTGTTGTGAGTGTCGAATGATGTAATCACTGTTGTGACGTCAACCTGTTTTTTGATGGTGAATGACGTATCCTCTGTTTGTTGTGACGTCATCCCTATTGTGAGCTGAGAATGACATATTTACTTTTGTTGTGACGTCAGGTTGTTGTGAGCGAAGAATGACGTGCTCACTTTTTGTTGTTGCGATGTGAATATATTGTGACCATAAAATGACGTGTTCACTTTTTGTTGTAACGTCAACCAATTGTGAGTGGCGAAATGACATATTTATTTTTGTTGTTGTGACGTCAAGTTGTTGTGATCAAAGAATGACGTGTTCACTTTTTGTTGTGACGTCATACCCTATTGTACGTGGCGAATGACGTATTGACATGCTGTGTTGCTTGTATCTGTGACTAGTGCACGGCAGTTGAACGAGATGTTGTCTCGGCAGATGGACAGGTGAGTGTCTTTTTGGACTACTTTTTTTTTTCCAAAACACTTCTTTTTTCATTGGTACATTTGAATAACCGATTTAATCCCACTTTTTTTATCTATTCAGTGCTATGTCTTCTTCTTTGCTTTGGCCACTAACGTGAAAACCCACAGTGTACGTAACGTAACCGCTTACTTTTGAAGTTGTACTACTAACACAGGTGATGCATTTGATATATTGGATTTTGTTGCTGTTGTTTCTTCTTCTTTTTTTTTTTTTTTTTCTTCTTCTTCTTCTTCTTCTGTTTCTTTTTGTTCTGGTTCTTCTTCTTCTTCTTCTTCTGTTTCTTCTTCTTCTTCTTCTTCTTCTTCTGTTTCTTCTTCTTCTTATTCTGTTTCTTCTTCTTCTTCTTCTTCTTCTTCTTCTGTTTCTTCTTCTTCTTCTTCTTCTTCTTCTTCTTCTTCTTCTTCTTCTTTCTTCTTCTTCTTCTTCTTCTTCTCTTCTTCTTCTTCTTTCTTCTTCTTCTTCTTCTTCTCTTTCTTCTTTCTTCTTCTTCTCTTCTTCTTCTTCTTCTTCTTCTTCTTCTTCTTCTTCTTTCTTCTTCTTCTTCTTCTTCTTCTTCTTCTTCTTCTTCTTCTTCTTCTTCTTTCTTCTTCTTCTTCTTCTTCTTCTTCTTCTTCTTCTTCTTCTTCTTCTTCTCTTCTCTTCTTCTTCTTCTTCTTCTTCTTCTTTCTTCTTCTTCTTCTTCTTCTTCTTCTTCTTCTTCTTCTTCTTCTTCTTCTTCTTCTTCTTCTTCTTCTTCTTCTTCTTCTTTTCTTCTTCTTTCTTCTTCTTCTTCTTCTCTTCTTCTTCTCTTCTTCTTCTTCTTCTCTTCTTCTTCTTCTTCTTCTTCTTCTTTCTTCTTCTTCTTCTTCTTCTTCTTCTTCTTCTTCTTCTTCTTCTATATCTTCGACCACTCGCATCCCCTCACCCCTTACTGCATCATCATTTTCAACACTCTACGACGGTCTGAAATCTCGAGTTCAATCCAAGCTCACAACAGATAACCTGGCCTGTTCACTGCCCATGTTTCAACGTCACCAGTCATTCTGCTGGTGTCAGTTCAGTGTTTCGCTGTTTCATTGGTTCCTTCCTCATGCCCTTCCCTTTTGCCGGCCTTGCCAGCGCGTAGGGTTTTGCGCTGACTCAAGGAGTCTGTCATATAATTGCTGGCAGATTTCAGTGGAGCGTATATGGGATTGTCCTGCTACGATCGTTCCCTGTTGAACAAACTCCAGTTTCGGAATTAGAGCACCTGGTCACAACAGGAAATCTGGAGGGGAAAAGAGAACACCAGGTAGACCCAGGGAGAAAATATTGGACGGACTTGCAGGGTGGCTGAGGACAGAGAGGGTGGGAGATGTACTTGCAGAAGACAAAGGATAGATGCATATGGAGGGCCATGATCGCCAACGCCATGCGGCAGGGCACATGATGATGATGATGATAATGATGATGATGATAATGATGATGATGATGATGATGATGATGATCCTTTACCCCAACCCCTACCTTAATAGCCTCCACCATAGCCAACCACCATTACCAACACCACAACCACCATCCTCCATCTCCTGCTTCGTCCCCCTCCTCCCCCCCCAACTCCATTCCTCTCTTCTCTTCCTCTTCCTCCTCCTCCTCTTCTTCTGTAATACAGATGTGAACTTTTTGAATTACTTCATTCGTTCATGTTCATGGTGTTATTATATTATTCTCTTTCGTGTTCACACCACTAACATGTCGGCTACTGACCCTTGTGTGAGGTGTTGGCTGAGTGACCTGGTGTGTTTGTTTGTTTGTTTGTTTGTTTGTTTGTTTGTTTGTCTGTTTGTTTGTTTGTTTGTTGTTTTGTTTGTTTGTTTGCGTGTCTGTGGCCTTCTTGGAGATGGCGGTTTTTTGCCTTTCTGCAAGGGAGAAATTGAAAGTTCGCTTTTCCATTAACAGTCAAATTGTTTTGTATCTGTGTGTGTGTGTTGTGTGTGTGTGTGTGTGTGTGTGTGTGTGTGTGTGTG
>JAPXFY010000025.1:60389787-60392287 GCA_030674185.1 Monoplex corrugatus
CTGGTGATAGTGTTTCTGCGATCGGAATAATGTCCATGAGCACCATTGCCCCAGGTGCCATGTGACAGAAAACGAATCAAAAATGATTATGGCATAAGCCATACGCCTGCGCTCAAACGTAATGCACTGGTAAGTCTGGAAGTTCTACTGCCTGACATATCTGAGTTTTTAAAAAAAATTATTTATTTATTTATTTTTTTTAGTGTTTGTGCTCCGTTCCGACAAAATCACCCATAGGTCATACAGGTCAATTCCGCTAGAGGCTGGAAAGATGATCAAGGGTCAGTGGGCGAATTTTTTTTTTTCAGTTTGGGATGCGCAGATGTTTGTCCTGTCATGTCCCATTTATGTCGTAGGTAAAGAATAAATGTCAAATTACAAAAGATGGTTTTAGTGTTGTATTTAATGTTTACACATGAAGACCATCAATAAAGCAGATTAGGAAAAGACACGTAGCATTTATAGGACATTTTATGAGGAAAAAGAAATTAGAGCACCTGGTCACAAAAGGAAAGCTGGAGGGAAAAAGACCACCCCAGGGAGAAAATATTTGACGGACTTGCAGGGTGGCTGAGGACAGAGAGGGTGGGAGATGTACTTGCAGCGACAAGGGATAGATTCGTATGGAGGGCCATGATCGCCAACGCCATGCGGCAGGGCACATGATGATGATGATGATGATGATAATGATGGTGATGATTTAATGTTTTCGATGCCTGTTGTCGTATTACCTTAACGGTTAAAAACAAAGCAATAAAAGAACCTCAAAGTTGACTGAATACTTAAAAGTTGCAAATTGTATTGTATTTCATCTAGTTGAAAACTTTTGATAAATTTTGTTGAGATTTAGACCTGTTGGTAAGGACTTCAATCAGTTGTGTGATACACATTCTTGAAGTTTGGTTTCACAGAATGGCGGATGATGCATTTACAGAGTTTAAAACACCACACCCCCAACATATTTCACAGTACAGAAGCAACACTAATATCATAAACTGTACAGTCTGTACATTTTTATATGTAAAACTTACCTTATGCAAAATGTATTTTATGGTTGATTTTAGGAGAATGGCCTATCAAACCTTGTATTAATCTATTGGTGATTTTAGGAGAACGGCTCATCAAAGCTTGTATTATTGGTGATTTTAGGAGAACGGCTTATCAAACCTTGTATCAATCTATTGGTGATTTTAGGAGAAGGGCTCATCAAAGCTTGTATTATTGGTGATTTTAGGAGAACGGCTCATCAAAGCTTGTATTAATCTATTGGTGATTTTAGGAGAACGGCTCATCAAAGCTTGTATTAATCTATTGGTGATTTTAGGAGAACGGCTCATCAAAGCTTGTATTATTGGTGATTTTAGGAGAAGGGCTCATCAAAGTTTGTATTATTGGTGATTTTAGGAGAACGGCTCATCAAAGCTTGTATTAACTTAATGGTGATTTTAGGAGAAGGGCTCATCAAAGTTTGTATTATTGGTGATTTTAGGAGAACGGCTCATCAAAGCTTGTATCAACTTATTGGTGATTTTAGGAGATCGGCTCATCAAAGCTTGTATTAACTTATTGGTGATTTCAGGAGAACGGCTTATCAAAGCTTATATTAACTTATTGGTGATTTTAGGAGATCGGCTCATCAAAGCTTGTATTATTGGTGATTTTAGGAGAATGGGTCATCAAAGCTTGTATTATTGGTGATTTTAGGAGAAGGGCTCATCAAAGCTTGTATTAACCTATTGGTGATTTTAGGAGAACGGCTCATCAAAGCTTGTATTATTGGTGATTTTAGGAGAAGGGCTCATCAAAGCTTGTATTATTGGTGATTTTAGGAGAACGGCTCATCAAAGCTTGTATTATTGGTGATTTTAGGAGAACGGCTCATCAAAGCTTGTATTATTGGTGATTTTAGGAGAACGGCTCATCAAAGCTTGTATTAATTTATGGGTGATTTTAGGAGAAGGGGTCATCAAAGCTTGTATTAATTTATGGGTGATTTTAGGAGAAGGGCTCATCAAAGCTTGTATTATTGGTGTATTTAGGAGAAGGGCTCATCAAAGCTTGTATTATTGGTGATTTTAGGAGAAGAGCTCATCAAAGCTTGTTTTAATCTATTGGTGATTTTAGGAGAAGGGCTCATCAAAGCTTGGATTATTGGTGATTTTAGGAGAAGGGCTCATCAAAGCTTGTATTATTGGTGATTTTAGGAGAAGGGCTCATCAAAGCTTGTATTATTGGTGATTTTAGGAGAAGGGCTCATCAAAGCTTGTATCAATCTATTGGTGATTATAGGAGAAGGGCTCATCAAAGTTTGTATTATTGATGATTATAGGAGAAGGGCTCATCAAAGCTTGTATTAACCTATTGGTGATTTTAGGACAACGGCTCATCAAAGCTTGTATTAACTTATTGGTCATTTCAGGAGAACGGCTCATCAAAGCTTGTATCAACCTATTAACGAAACAAACTCTGACTATTTACGAGGCCCTGTGAAACTCGTCCT
>JAPXFY010000025.1:60397287-60399787 GCA_030674185.1 Monoplex corrugatus
GTAACTAGATTGAGGTATACAGGTACAATGTGTTAACAGTAGCTAGATTGAGGTATAGAGGTACATTTTGTTAACAGTAGCTAGATTGAGGTATAGAGGTACGTTTTGTTAACAGTAGCTAGATTGAGGTATAGAGATACATTTTGTTAACTGTAGCTAGATTGAGGTATAGTGGTACATTTTGTTAACAGTAGCTAGATTGAGGTATAGAGGTACATTTTGTTAGCAGTAGCTAGATTGAGGTATAGAGGTACATTGTGTTAACAGTAGCTAGATTGAGGTATACAGGTACAATGTGTTAACAGTAGCTAGATTGAGGTATAGAGGTACATTTTGTTAACAGTAGCTAGATTGAGGTATAGAGGTACATTTTGTTAACAGTAGCTACAGTGAGGTATACAGGTACATTGTGTTAACAGTAGCTGGATTGAGGTATAGAGGTACATTGTGTTAACAGTAGCTACATTGAGGTATAGAGGTACATTGTGTTAACAGTGAGCTAGATTAGGTATAGAGGTACATTTGTTAACAGTAGCTAGATTGAGGTATAGAGGTACATTGTGTTAACAGTACTAGATTGAGGTATAGAGGTACATTTGTTAACAGTAGCTAGATTGAGGTATAGGGGTACATTTTGTTAACAACAGATGGATTGAGGTATAGAGGTACATTTGTTAACAGTAGCTAGATTGAGGTATAGGGTACATTTGTTAAAGTAGCTAGATTGAGGTATAGGGTACATTTTGTTAACATAGCTAGATTGAGGTATAGGTGTACATTTTGTTAACAGTAGCTAGATTGAGGTATAGGGTACATTGTTGTTAACAGAAAGCTGGATTGAGGTATAGAGGTACATTGTGTTAACAGTAGCTAGATTGAGGTATAGAGGTACATTTGTTAACAGTGGCTAGATTAAGGTATAGGGTACATTTGTTAACAGTAGCTAGATTGAGGTATAGGGGTACATTTTGTTAAAGTAGCTAGATTGAGGTATAGGGGTACATTTTGTTAACAGTAGCTAGATTGAGGTATAGGTGTACATTTTGTTAACAGTAGCTAGATTGAGGTATAGGGGTACATTTTGTTAATAGTAGCTAGATTGAGGTATAGGGGTACATTTTGTTAACAGTAGCTAGATTGAGGTATAGGGTACATTTTGTTAACAGTAGCTAGATTGAGGTATAGGGGTCATTTTGTTAACAGTAGTAGCTATTAGGTATAATGTGTTACATGGATTGAGGTACAGGGATACATTTTGTTAAACAACAGATGGATTGAGGTATAGGGTACATTGTTGTTAACAACAGATGGATTGAGGATATAGGGTACATTGTGTTAACAACAGATGGATTGAGGTATATGGTACATTGTGTTAACAACAATGGATTGAGGTACAGGGGTACATTGTGTTAACAACAGATGGATTGAGGTACAGGGATACTGTTGTTTAACTAACAGATGGATTGAGGTACAGGGATAACATGTTGTTAACAACAGACGCTCGGGATATACAATACTTTGATTACTTACCCTTACATGTTGTGTAACCGTGACAATGTTGTGAAATTGTACCAGGTTTTATCACAGTCAGTAGACGACACATTGTTTTTGTTCGGTTGTTTGGTTTTCTGTCTCACATCCAACGACCACACTTTGTGGAAACGTCAGTACTCCATGATGTTTTTGGAGGTGCTCTAGAAATGACAGACACGCAGCAGACTACACAAGCCCGCAGGTTGATGTGTTATGTAAATGGTGGTAGAGATGTACGTTAGTGGCAGGAGGCTGTGGTGTTTCTGTCTGTTGTCAGTGAGGATGCTCCACTGACAGGTTGTTAACAAAGATTGACAAGATGCAGGCTCAGACCCCATAAGTTGGCTAGGAACTCAAAATCTTGCCAACACGAAATTTACACTTTTACTACCTCATTATATCCACTAGATGCCACCACCTGTCTGCAGAAAGCTGGTGGAGAGGATAAGGAATGACAAGTTAACCCTTTGCCCACTGTAGTCGCTGTACGGCAGTGACTTTGAAGGCGATTATAGTCATTGAATGGCGACGGCTTGGCACATCAGAAATAGCCAGCAGAATTGGCCAAGCCAAAACTACATTCAAGAAGGTGTAAAGCATTCTTACCAACAAATTAATGCCTATCAATTAACATCAGGAAGAGAGTTCTTGAATGTTATATAGAACCAATACTGTTGTACGGTTGTGAGGCGTGGACAATCAACAAGCAAAGCCAGAACAAGATTGAGGCAGCCGAAATGTGGTTTCTAAGAAGGATGTTGAGAGTTCCATGGACAGCAAAGAAAACAAACGAGACAGTCTTGATGGAGGCAGACACAAGTACATCATTCATAAGGAAGATTAGGAAAAGACCAGCAACATTCATAAGCCATTTTATGAGGAAAGGGGAACTGGAGCACATGGTCACAACGGGAAAGCTGGAGGGAAGGAGAGCACCGGGTAGACCCAGGGAGAAGATACTCGACGG
>JAPXFY010000025.1:60409787-60412287 GCA_030674185.1 Monoplex corrugatus
GTGTCGAAAAGTGAATGAGACATGAAAAGTCAATGTCACACAGTAAATAAGACATGAAAAGTCAATGTCACACAGTAAATAACTGACATGTCACACAGTAATAGACATGAAAGTCATGTCACACAGTAAATAAGACATGAAAAGTCAATGTCACACAGTAAATAAGACATGAAAAGTCAATGTCACACAGTAAATAAGACATGAAAAGTCAGTGTCACACAGTAAATAAGACATGAAAAGTCAATGTCACACAGTAAATAAAACATGAAAAGTCAATGTCACACAGTAAATAAGACATGAAAAGTCAATGTCACACAGTAAATAAGACATGAAAAGTCAATGTCACACAGTAAATAAGACATGAAAAGTCAATGTCACACAGTAAATAAGACATGAAAAGTCAGTGTCACACAGTAAATAAGACATGAAAAGTCAATGTCACACAGTAAATGACATGAAAAGTCAGTGTCACACAGTAAATAAGACATGAAAAGTCAATGTCACACAGTAAGAACATGAAAAGTCATGTCACACAGTAAATAAGACATGAAAAGTCAATGTCAAAACAGTAAATAAGACATGAAAAGTCAATGTCACAAAGTAAATAGACATGAAAAGTCAATGTCACACAGTAAATAAGACATGAAAAGTCAGTGTCACAAAGTAAATGAGACATGAAAAGTCAATTCACACAGTAAGACATGAAAAGTCATTGTCACAAAGTAAATAAGACATGAAAAGTCAATGTCACAAAGTAAATGAGACATGAAAAGTCAATGTCACACAGTAAATAAGACATGAAAAGTCAGTGTCACAAAGTAAATAAGACATGAAAAGTCAATGTCACACAGTAAATAAGACATGAAAAGTCAATGTCACACAGTAAATAGACATGAAAAGTCAGTGTCACACAGTAAATAAGACATGAAAAGTCATGTCACACAAGTAAATAAGACATGAAAAGTCAATGTCACAACAGTAAATAAGACATGCAAAAGTCAGTTTCACACATGTAAAATAAGACATGACAAAGTCAATGTCACACAGTAAATAAAACATGAAAAGTCAATGTCACACAGTAAATAAGACATGAAAAGTCAATGTCACACAGTAAATAAGACATGAAAAGTCAATGTCACACAGTAAATAAGACATGAAAAGTCAATGTCACACAGTAAATAAGACATGAAAAGTCAGTGTCACACAGTAAATAAGACATGAAAAGTCAATGTCACACAGTAAGACATGAAAAGTCAGTGTCACACAGTAAATAAGACATGAAAAGTCAATGTCACACAGTAAGACATGAAAAGTCAGTGTCACACAGTAAATAAGACATGAAAAGTCAATGTCACAAAGTAAATAAGACATGAAAAGTCAATGTCACAAAGTAAATAAGACATGAAAAGTCAATGTCACACAGTAAATAAGACATGAAAAGTCAGTGTCACAAGTAAATGAGACATGAAAAGTCAATATCACACAGTAAGACATGAAAAGTCATTGTCACAAAGTAAATAAGACATGAAAAGTCAATGTCACAAAGTAAATGAGACATGAAAAGTCAATGTCACACAGTAAATAAGACATGAAAAGTCAGTGTCCACAAAGTAAATAAGACATGAAAAGTCAATGTCACAAAGTAAATGAGACATGAAAAGTCAATATCACACAGTAAGACATGAAAAGTCATTGTCACAAAGTAAATAAGACATGAAAAGTCATTGTCACAAAGTGAACGAGACAAATGAAAAGTCGATGTCCAAATTTGTCATGAACACATGTGGACTACAGTTGGACAACGTAACCCAGTCTTGTGTGTGTGTAGTTCAGGATATGCACGGTTCCAATAAATACGATTCATTGTGTGTGGGTGAAAAGGGAAAGTGGAAAGGGAACTCGTTCATCTAGAAAACGAATGTGAATCCAGTTTGAGTTGGATCTTTCATGACCCTTCAGAACAGTGAGGTTTCTACCATCTCGCTTCCTGAGACCTTGGGGTTAGGGAACCACTTTAACACACATCTGTTTTCTCTTGAGACTTTGCCATGGCCATTACGCTTTGTGGAGACACTTCTCCATTAGAAAAACCATCACTCGGGGTCAAGACTTCATTTGAGAGAGAGAGAGAAAGAGAGAGAGAGAAAGAGAGAGAGAGAGAGAGAGAGAGATAGAGAGAGAAAGAGAGAGAGATAGAGAGATAGAGAGAAAGAGAGAGAGATAGAGAGATAGAGAAAGAGAGAGAGATAGAGAAAGAGAGAGAGAGATAGAGAAAGAGAGAGATAGAGAGATAGAGAAAGAGAGATAGAGAAGGAGAAAGAGAGATAAGAGAGAAAGAGAGATAGAGAGATAGAGAAAGAGAGAGAAGAGAGATAAAGAGATAGAGAAAGAGAGAGAGATAGAGAGAAAGAGATAGAGAGAGAGTAGAGATAGAGAGATAGAGAATGAGATGAGAGAGAAGAGATAGAGATAGAGAAAGAGAGAGAGAGAGATAGAGAGA
>JAPXFY010000025.1:60422287-60429787 GCA_030674185.1 Monoplex corrugatus
ATATGGAGTGACCTTCCTTGCAAAAAAGGGAGTTATATTTAAAATGTTCGGGATGAACTATGATTTCGAATTTGAAATTTAGAGAGCTAAATGAATTAATAATAATAATTAATAATTACAATATTTATATAGCGCAAAATCTTGATAAAAATCAAATCTAAGCGCTGACAGACAGACACACACGCACGCACGCACGCACGCACACACATGCACGCACACACACACACACACACACACACACACACACACACACACACACACACACACACACACACATGGCTATAAATCTATAAATGGGGAGAAAGAATAAAAGCAATGGAAAATTATAGAGAGCATATTATATACAATTATATATTGCAATGTGATTCCCCTCCGAGCGGAGACAGGCTGCAGAGGGGTTGAGTGAAGTCAGGATTTTATGCAAAGGAGAAAAGGTGAGTTTTGAGAGCAGACTTGAAGGAGACAAAAGTAGGTTGCTGACGGACTGAGAGAGGAAGTTTGTTCCAGGAGAGCGGACCAGAAACAGAGAAGGCTCGTGGACCATAGGTATTGAGCTTAAGTGCGTGGAAAGCGAAAAGTCAGAGGATCGGAGGCAGAGCGGAGGGTACGTGAGGGAAGATAGATCTCAAGTAGGCTTGACAGGTAATCGGGGGCTGCGTTATTGAGGCTTTTGTAGCACATGGTGTCTAGTTTGTACTGTGCGCGCTTTGATACAGGGAGCCAGTGAAGTTGTGCCAGGAGAGGAGATATGTGGTCAGCTTTTTTCTTTTTGTACAAGGCGTGCAGCATTGTTTTGAATGCGCTGTAGGATGTGAATGGTGGAGGCAGGAAGACCAGACAGGAGTGAATTGGAGAAGGCAGGACGCGTTGGTGGCTTGTCTGTTTCGTGCGGTGCTCTTTATTACTCTATTGTTGATGGTGAATATATCCTGGATTCAGTTGGCATTCATAACAGTAGTTTGTACTGATACAGAATTTCATATGAAATTAGCCTGCAGCAAGCTGTGAACAAAACATAATGTCTGCCATAGGTTTTTCGTAAAAAAGGAATTACAGATAAATGTTATTTTTGATATTGAAATTATGACCTGAAGAGATTTGAGGTACCTGAAACAGGACAGTGATGTCAACCTGAACAAGGTTCTGCAAATTATACATTAAATAATTGTTTTCAGAATGTGGGGAGAGGCGGGGTGGGGTGACTCGGGACTATTCTTCTCTGTGTATCTCTGTGCACACTGATAAAAAAAAAGAGAGAGAGGGAGGACAGACAGACAGACAGAGACAGAGATATGGGATTATTAAAGACAGACAGGCAGACAGATTAGATTCATCAAAGACAGACAGACAGACAGATAGATAGACAGATAGATAGATGAAATTATCAAAGACAGACAGACATATTAGATTCATCAAAGACAGACAGACAGACAGATAGATGTCATAATAGATAGACAGAAGACAGACAGACGACGATGATTATCAAAGACAGAGACAGACAGACAGGTAGATGAGATTATCAAAGACAGACGACAGACAGTGTGATTTCAGAAGACAGACAGAATGAGATTCACAAAGACGACAGACAGACAGATGATAATGACAGAACAGACAACGACAGATGATTCATCAAAGACAGACAGAAGACAGACAGATGATGATTTTAGAGACTGACAGCAGACAGACAGATAATTCATTAAGACAGACAGACAGAAGACAGATGAAACGTGTTATCTAAAGACAGACAGACAGACACAGATGTTAGATTTAGAATGACAGAAGAAGACAACAGTATGATTCATAGAAGACAGACAGACAGACAGACAGGACGTTAGATTCACAAAGACAGACAGACAGACGTAGATGTTATAGAAGACAGAGAAGACCAGTGTTAAGACAGAGATGACAGTTTCTAAGACAGAAAGACACGTTTTGAAAAAGCAACGGATAAAGAAGACAACGGTGATACAAGAACAGTCAGAACAGAAGACACAGTGAGATCAAGAAGAAACGTGTAAGAAGAGAGACACTTTCAAGACAGAGAAGACAGTGGTTTTAGATACAGAGAAGACAACGTTGTTAAAGCAGAGAAGACAACAGAGAGATGAAGTTCAAGACAGAAGACAACGTAAATACAGGAAGACACACAGTTAGAATAAAGAACGAGAAGCAGAGACAACAAGACAAAATTTAAAGCGAAGAAAGTTTAAGCAAAAAGTTCTAAAGAAGAGAAGACACACTTCTTAAAGAAGAGAGAAGTATAGAAGCAGAGAGATGAACACAAGAGCAAGAAATATCAGAGAAGACACACGACAGAATGACAAGAAGACAGACAACGTGATTTCATCAAAGACAGACAGAAGAACATGATTTCTAAAGGACAGACAGAAGAACAGTTGAATTCTTAAAGACAGAGACATGACAGACAGAGAAGAATCGAGATTAAAGACAGAAGACAGCATGACAGTGATCTTAAGAAGACAGAGAAGACACACGTAGAAGAATAAGACGAGCTAAAGACAGAGAATGATCACATGCTTTAGAAGACAAGAATGAAACTCAGCTAGAAGACAGACAGAAGACAGTATTCGTCAGAAGACAGAGAATGACACAGATGCTCAAGACAGAAATCACATGCAAGAAGACAACATGAGACATACAGTAGACTAAAGACACAGGAATGACCGAAGACAAGAAGACAGAAAGAACAACAGAGAAGACTTATGATCATAAGACAGACAGAGATGACAGAATGAAAGAAGACAGACAGATGTTAATGAACAGAGAAAATTCGTCTAGAAGACAGAGAAGACACAGTGAATTCTTTAAAAGACAGGAAGACAACAGTGATTTCAGAAGACAGAAGACAGACAATGTTTCTTAGAAGACAGAGAAGCAGACACATGTAAATTACAAGAAGACACAGAAGTCTAGAAGACAAGATGCAACGTATTGTTTTTATAAATGACAAAACGCACATTGAATGCAGAATACAACGAAAGTTTTTTAGAAGACAGAGAGAACAGTATGTTTAGTACAGTTAGAATGACAATGAATGTCTTTTAGAATGCAAGAATGACAAGGTCAGAATGACAGAGAATGACACAGTTTGTCTTTAAATGACAGAGAATGAACACGTTGTTTTTAATAGAGAATGACAACGTTTTAATACTAAATGAATTTTAGATAGCTTGAATACAGAGATGCCAGATGAGTTTGAATGAAAGAAGAAACGGTGTTGTCTTTTAGAAGACAGAGAATGACACCGTGTTGTCTTTAGAATGAAGAGAATGACACACGTGTTGTCTTTTAGAATGACAGAGAATGACACGTGTTGTCTTTTAGAATGACAAGAATGACACACGTGTTCTTTTAGAATGACAGAGAATGACACAGTGTTGTCTTTTAGAATGACAGAGAATGACACACTTTGTCTTTAGAATGAAATGACAGGTGCAAACAGGATGACATTTGTACTTAGAATGACAAGATGTCCAGAATGTAGCTAGAATGACAGTGACACACGTGTTGTCTTTTAGAAGAAGAGAATGACACACTGTTGTCTTTAGATAGAATGACAGGATGCTAAATGACTATAAAGACAGTGAATGACAAGAATGAACATTTGTTTAGAATGACAGAGAATGACACATGTGTTTTAGAATGACAGAATGACACATGTTTCTTTTAGAATGACAGAGAATGACAGTGATGTTGTTTAGAATGACAGAGAATGCACACGTGTTTTTTTAGAATGACAGAGAATGACACACGTGTTCTTTTAATCAGAATGACAAGTTGACAAGAAGAGATCCCTAGTTTGAAGAGAATGACAAGTATGCTTTAGACATATGACAGAATGACAGACGATGCAGTTTGTCTTTAGAATGACAGAGAGACACACGTATTGTCTTTAGAATGACAGAGAGACACACGTGTTGCTTTTAGAATGACAAGAGAATGACAACGTGTTGTCTTTTAGAATGACAGAGAATGACACACGTGTTGCTTTTGAATCAGAGAAGACACACGTGTTCTTTTAGAATGACAGAGATGTCACAGTGTCGAAGACAAGAAGACACAGTGTTGTCTTTAAATGACAGAGAATGACAACGTGTTGTCTTTTAGAATGACAGAGAATGACACACGTTTTCTTTAAGACAGAAATGACAGAGTGTTAGAACAGGATGACAGATGCAGAATGACAGAAATGAATTCTTTTAGAAGACAGAATGACACACGTGTTGTCTTTTAGAATGACAGAGAATGACACAGTTTGTCTTTTAGAATGACAGAGAAACACACGTGTTGTCTTTTAGAATAGACAGAAGAAGACAGCATGATTGTCTTTAAGAATGAACAAAGAATGAAAACTGAACGTTTGTCTTTTAAATGACAGAGAATGACACACGTTTGTCTTTTAGAATGACAGAGAATGACACACGTGATTGTCTTTTAGAATGACAGAAGACAATGAAACAAAAGACACATTGTCTTTTAGAATGACAGAGAATGACACACTGTTGTCTTTTAGAATGACAGAGAATGACACACGTGTTGTCTTTTAGAATATGACAGAGAATGACAACGTTTGTCTTTTAGAATGACGAGAATGACACACGTGTTGTCTTTTAGAATGACAGAGAATGACACACGTGTTGTCTTTTAGAATGACAGAGAATGACACACGTGTTGTCTTTTAGAATGACAGAGAATGACACACGTGTTGTCTTTTAGAATGACAGAGAATGACACACGTGTTGTCTTTTAGAATGACAGAGAATGACACACGTTTGTCTTTTAGAATGACAGAGAATGACACACGTGTTGTCTTTTAGAATGACAGAGAATGACACACGTGTTGTCTTTTAGAATGACAGAGAATGACACACGTGTTGTCTTTTAGAATGACAGAGAATGACACACGTTTGTCTTTTAGAATGACAGAGAATGACACACGTGTGTCTTTTAGAATGACAGAGAATGACACACGTGTTGTCTTTTAGAATGACAGAGAATGACACACGTGTTGTCTTTTAGAATGACAGAGAATGACACACGTGTTGTCTTTTAGAATGACAGAGAATGACACACGTGTTGTCTTTTAGAATGACAGAGAATGACACACGTGTTGTCTTTTAGAATGACAGAGAATGACACACGTGTTGTCTTTTAGAATGACAGAGAATGACACACACGGTTGTCTTTTAGAATGACAGAGAATGAAACACGTGTTGTCTTTTAGAATGACAGAGAATGACACACGTGTTGTCTTTTAGAATGACAAGAATGACACACGTTTGTCTTTTAGAATGACAGAGAATGACACACGTGTTGTCTTTTAGAATGACAGAGAATGACACACGTGTTGTCTTTTAGAATGACAGAGAATGACACACGTGTTGTCTTTTAGAATGACAGAGAATGACACACTGTTGTCTTTTAGAATGACAGAATGACACACGTTTGATCTTTTAGAATACAGAGAATGACACATGATGTCTTTTAGATTAGAAGAAATGACACACGTGTTGTCTTTTAGAATGACAGAGAAGACACACGTGTTGTCTTTTAGAATGACAGAGAATGACACACGTGTTGTCTTTTAGAATGACAGAGAATGACACACGTGTTGTCTTTTAGAATGACAGAGAATGACACACGTGTTGTCTTTTAGAATGACAGAGAATGACACACGTGTTGTCTTTTAAAATGACTGAGAATGACACACGTGTTGTCTTTAGAATTACAGGAATGACACAAGTAGTTGTCTTTAGAATGACAGAGAATGACACACGTGTTGTCTTTTAGAATGACAGAGAATGACACACGTGTTGTCTTTTAGAATGACAGAGAATGACACACGTGTTGTCTTTTAGAATGACAGAGAATGACACACGTTTGTCTTTTAGAATGACAGAGAATGACACACGTGTTGTCTTTTAGAATGACAGAGAATGACACACGTGTTGTCTTTTAGAATGACAGAGAATGACACACTGTTGTCTTTTAGAATGACAGAGAATGACACACGTTTGTCTTTTAGAATGACAGAGATTGACACACGTATTGTCTTTTAGAATGACAGAGAATGACACACGTGTTGTCTTTTAGAATGACAGAGAATGACACACGTGTTGTCTTTTAGAATGACAGAGAATGACACACGTGTTGTCTTTTAGAATGACAGAGAATGACACACGTGTTGTCTTTTAGAATGACAGAGAATGACACACGTGTTGTCTTTTAGAATGACAAGAATGACACACGTGTTGTCTTTTAGAATGACAGAGAATGACACACGTGTTGTCTTTTAGAATGACAGAGAAGACACACGTTTGTCTTTTAGAATGACAGAGAATGACACACGTGTTGTCTATTTAGAATGACAGAGAATGAACACGTTTGTCTTTAAGAATGACAGAGAATGACACACGTGTTGTCTTTTAGAATGACAGAGAAGACACACGTTTGTCTTTAGAATGACAGAGAATGACACACGTGTTGTCTTTTAGAATGACAGAGAATGACACACGATGTGTCTTTTAGAATGACAGAGAATGACACACGTTTGTCTTTTAGAATGACAGAGAATGACACACGTGTTGTCTTTTAGAATGACAGAGAATGACACACGTTTGTCTTTTAGAATGACAGAGAATGACACACGTTTGTTTTGATGAAGAACGTTTTCTTTTAGAATGACAGAGAATGACACACGTGTTGTCTTTTAGAATGACAGAGAATGACACACGTGTTGTCTTTAGAATGACAGAGAATGACACACGTGTTGTCTTTTAGAATGACAGAGAATGACAACACGTGTTGTCTTTTAGAATGACAGAGAATGACACACGTGTTGTCTTTTAGAATGACAGAGAATGACACACGTGTTGTCTTAGAATGACAGAGAATGACACACGTGTTGTCTTTTAGAATGACAGAGAATGACACACGTGTTGTCTTTAGAATGACAGAGAATGACAACACGTGTTGTCTTTTAGAATGACAGAGAATGACACACTGTATGTCTTTTAGAATGACAGAGAATGACACACGTGTTGTCTTTAGAATGACAGAGAATGACACACGTGTTGTCTTTTAGAATGACAGAGAATGACACACGTGTTGTCTTTTAGAATGACAGAGAATGACACTAGTTGTCTTTATTGATAGAATGACAGAGAATGACAAACAAGTGTTGTCTTTTAGAATGACAGAGAATGAACACACGTGTTGTCTTTTAGAATGACAGAGAATGACACACGTTTGTCTTTTAGAATGACAGAGAATGACACACGTGTTGTCTTTTAGAATGACAGAGAATGACACACGTGTTGTCTTTTAGAATGACAGAGAATGAACACACTGTGTTGTCTTTTAGAATGACAGAGAATGACACAGTATTGTCTTTTAGAATGACAGAGAATGACACACCGTGTTGTCTTTTAGAATGACAGAGAATGACACACGGTTGTCTTTTAGAATGACAGAGAATGA
>JAPXFY010000025.1:60434787-60437287 GCA_030674185.1 Monoplex corrugatus
TTTGCACAAATGTCATAAACTGCAGATATTTGGTTTTGTAAAAACTGATGTGTTCTGTGTGTTTGTGGTCATCATCATCATCATCATGTGCCCTGCCGAATGGCGTTGGCGATCATGGCCCTCCATACGAATCTATCCCTTGTCACTGCAAGTACATCTCCCACCCTCTCTGACCTCAGTCACAGACAACAGACTGCAAATGTCGTACAGGTCACAAAGGTAGTCACAGACTCATCATCATCATCATCCGTGTGCCCTGCCGCATGGCGTTGGCGATCATGGCCCTCCATACGAATCTATCACTTGTCGC
The DNA here is from genome assembly GCA_030674185.1 of Monoplex corrugatus. Taxonomy (NCBI): domain Eukaryota; kingdom Metazoa; phylum Mollusca; class Gastropoda; order Littorinimorpha; family Ranellidae; genus Monoplex; species Monoplex corrugatus. Next base: position 60,435,098 of record JAPXFY010000025.1, read on the forward strand.
TACAGATACATCTCCCACCCACTCCGTCCTCAGCCACCCTGCAAGTCCGTCCAATATTTTCTTCCTGGTTCTACCTGGTGCTCTCTTTCCCTCCAGCTTTTCCGTTGTGACCAGGTGCTCTAATTTCTCTTTCCTCATAAAACGTCATATAAATGGTGCTTGTCTTTTTCTAGTCTTCTTGATTAATAATCTTCGTGTGTCTTCCTCCTTCAAGACATTCTCGTTTGTTTTCTTTTTGCTGTCCGTGGAACTTTCAATGGGTTTTTTTTCCCTTAGAAACCACATTTCAGCTGCTTCAGTCTATCAGGTGTCATCTACACAGCTTGACGACCCCTACCGGACAAAGGTACTCATGTGAACAAAGAATAATAAGAAAACAAAATACCTATCACCTACTGTCCATAGAACGTTCAACGTTCTTCTTTGAAACCATATTTCAGTTGCATCAATTTTGTTCTGGCTTTGCGTGTTTGTGGTGTCGCCTTTAACCCTTTGGCTTCCCACACCCTGTCCTCCATCCGCATAAAATTAACCCTTTCACTACTTGCCGGGTTCTGGTGGATAAGGTTTAGGAGTAAAAGCATTCAGTTTTTCCTTTGTTGTCAGGGTTGAAAACGCAGGAAGCTGGTGGAGCAGGTGTGTGTGTGAGGGGGGGAGGGGGTATAGTCAAAGGGTTAATCCTCAGGGACAGTAGAGAGGACATGGCGTGATAGCACGTGCTGCCTGTTGTGTCGGTCTTCGTTTACAGACGACATCCGTCACGTGACATTGATAAGCGGGGACGTGTCCAAGCTCAGCGTTTGTCCTGTTATCATCCGTCAGATGGCGATCAGTGGCCATGTTTGTCAGGGGCGCCCAGAACTACAAGCGATACACGACACACAGATGGCTCTATCTTTGTGTTGGGGTGTGTGTGTATGAAACAGGCGATACACCACACACAGATGGCCCTATCTTTGTGTTATCTCTGTGTTGGGGGCGTGTATGAAACAGGCGATACACAACACACAGATGGCCCTATCTTTGTGTCGGGGTGTGTGTGTATGAAACAGGCGATACACAACACACAGATGGCCCTATCTTTGTGTCGGGGTGTGTGTGTATGAAACAGACGATACACCACACACAGATGGCCCTATCTTTGTGTTGGGGTGTGTGTGTATGAAACAGGCGATACACAACACACACATAGCCCTATCTTTGTGTTGGGGGTGTGTATATGAAACAGGCGATACACAACACACAGATGGCCCTATCTTTGTGTCGGGGGTGTGTGTGTATGTGTATGAAACAGGCGATACACCACACACAATGGCCCTATCTTTGTGTCGGGGTGTGTGTGTATGAAACAGGCGATACACAACACACAGATGGCCCTATCTTTGTGTCGGGGTGTGTGTGTATGAAACAGACGATACACCACACACAGATGGCCCTATCTTTGTGTTGGGGTGTGTGTGTGTGTATGAAACAGGCGATACACAACACACACATAGCCCTATCTTTGTGTTGGGGTGTGTGTGTGTATGAAACAGGTGATACATCACACACAGATGGCCCTATCTTTGTGTTGGGGTGTGTGTGTGTGTGTGAAACAGACGATACCCAACACATAGATGGCCCTATCTTTGTGTTGGGTGTGTGTGTGTATGAAACAGACGATACCCAACACATAGATGGCTCTATCTTTGTGTTGGGTGTGTGTGTGGTATGAAACAGGCGATACACCACACACAGATGGCCCTATCTTTGTGTTGGGTGTGTGTGTGTGTTGAAACAGACGATACCCAACACATAGATGGCCCTATCTTTGTGTTGGGTGTGTGTGTGTATGAAACAGGCGATACACCACACACATATGGCCCTATCTTTGTGTCGGGGTGTGTGTGTGTATGAAACAGGCGATACACAACACACAGATGGCTCTATCTTTGTGTTGGGGTGTGTGTGTATGAAACAGGCGATACACAACACACAGATGGCTCTATCTTTGTGTTGGGGTGTGTGTGTATGAAACAGGCGATACACCACACACACATAGCCCTATCTTTGTGTTGGGGTGTGTGTGTATGAAACAGGCGATACACCACACACAGATGGCCCTATCTTTGTGTTGGGGTGTGTGTGTATGAAACAGGCGATACACCACACACAGATGGCCCTATCTTTGTGTTGGGTGGTGTGTGTATG